>VWPU01001830.1:0-18296 GCA_013398955.1 Callaeas wilsoni | reverse complement strand
CCGCTGCCGCTGCCGCTGCTGCTCCTGCCGCTCCTGCTCCTGCCGCCGCCCGCCGCCGGTGAGCGCCGCCGGGAGACCGGGGCGGGGGACGCGGGTGTGGGGCGGCGGGGAGAGCGCGGGACGGGGCGCGGGAGCGCACGTCGAGGGTGCCGGCGCGGCGGGGGCGAGGCGACACGACGGAGGACGTGTGTGCGGTGGGTGGGAGAGATGTTGGAGCGGAGAGCGGGGGTCTGTGCGGTGGGACGCAAGGGATGAGCTTGGGATGGGTGTGAGGTACGGGAGCAATGGGATGTGAGGGGTGCGCGCAGTGGGGCGGGGGGCGGGTGAGGACGGAACATGGGGGTGTGTGCGCTGGGCAGGAGATGTGGGGCGCGAGGGTCCGTGCGGCGGGACATAAGGGACGAACTTGGGATGGGTGTGAGGTACGTGAGCCATGGGATGTGGGGTGTGTGCGCAGTGGGGCGAGGGGCAGGTGAGAATGGAGCACGGGGGTGTGTGCGGTGGCAGGAGGGCTGAGGGAGTGAGTCACAGGGCTTTGTAAGGAGCCGTGGGGCAGAGGGATGAGCTTGGGATGGGTGTGAAGTATACGAACAATGGGATGCGGGGTGTGCATGCAGTGGGGCAGGGAGTGGGTGAGATGCGGTGGGCAGAAGGGGTGCAGGTGTGTGACGCGGGGGTCCGTGTGGTGGGGCACAGGGGGTGAGCTTGGAATGGGTACATGCGTAGCTTGGGATGAGCTACACGAGCAATGGGATGTGGGGTTTGCATGCAGTGGGGCAGGGTGCAGGTGAGAATGAAACACAAGGGCGCAGCTGTAGGGGGATGGCATCCTGGGATGTGGGGTGCATATGTGATGGGACACGGTGAGTGTGGCACAAAGGATGGGGTCAGCATGCAGTGGAGTTTGGGGCAGATATGCAGCAGAGTACAGAGGTGTCCCCAGTTGGGTGTGGGGTGCCATGGGGCACAGGGTGCACGTACACTGGGACATGAGGTGGGTGCGATGGGCACAGACATGCGTGTGCAGAGGGGTGTTTGCATAATAGGGTACAGGGATGCCTGTGTAGAGGGCACTGGATGTCTGTGGAATGGGATGCATGGATGTGCCTGCAGTGGGGCATGGAGATGAGCATGCCGTGGGGCACAGCATACCCATGCAATGGGGCATGGAGACAGATGTGCAGTGGGGTGCAGAGTTGTGTGTGCAAGGAGGACGCAGGCAGCGCACAGGCAGTGGAACACCCTGGGAGGGAGGCGTGTGCGTGGGCAGTGAGTGGGCCCGGGGGGTTGCAGATGCAGGGCATAAGGCTGTGTGCGTGCAGGGGGCAGCGGAGATGGACAGCCTGCAGAGACGGGGGTGTGTGTCCAGCGGGGCGTCAGGATGTGCGGGGTATACATCGACGAGAGTATGTGAGGCCAGGAGCAGGCTGTGGGGCAGGGAGCTAGCTTAGTGACCGGGATGCGGAAGGATACCTGGGGGCTTCGAGGGGACATCCCCTGGGAATGGGGAAGCTGGCCGGGGGCTGCCGCTAGCGGGGTGCACCGGTGGGACGGCAGCGGGAGCGGGGATTTGGGGAATCCCGGTTGGATTGAGCTGTCCGCGGTGCTGACCGCCGGCTGCGACCTGAGGCTGTAGCACCGGGCTTGGGGTCCTGCGGCTCCGGCCGCTGGCCTGAAGCAGAGAGGCTTTGACTTTTCTCCTTCCATCCACTCCGCTTCCATGGATAGCAGTCCCGCTCCATCCTCCAGCACCTTTCCCATGCTCTGGCTGCACTGCCCCGGCGCCTCATACTGACCCTCTGTGTACAGCCAGTTCCCTCACCTTGCCCTGTGCGAGCTAGCATGGGGGGCTGCGCTGGGACTGGGTAGCTAGGGGTGCTTCCCCCAGCTCCCCTTCTGGAGTTGTGTTCAATACCCTCCCTGAGGTCCCCTGCCAGGTCACTGTCCCCACGTGGGGCTGTGGAGTGACCCGGTGGTTCCTGGTAGAGAAATTGGGATCGGATGCTCTTTCATTGAGGAGACAGGTGTTTCACGCCTGGCTTGTGCCGGCTGGGAGTGAAGGGGAGGGGAAGCTGCCTTTGTTCCAGACAAGGGAGCAGATGCATGTCAGTGTACAGCCTGCTGGGGCTGCACACACGCAGCACAAACACACGTGCACACAAGCACATGCGCACACTCCCGGCCAGGAACATGTGGTGCAAAGCAGACCCTCTTCTCAGCTATCCCACTTCACGCTGGACGAGTCCTCCTGGGCACAGACCTGTTCCCAGCCCACCCTCTGCTGGCCTCCCCCTTCCCAGCAGGTTGTGAAGAGGGGTATCTCATTCTTGCTGCATCTCTGGAGAAAAATGGATGGGTCTCCCAGGCTGGCACTGGTGTAGTGTGGTAATGGTAGGTGAAGTTATGGCTGCTGTCTTAAGTCCTGCTCTCCCTTGAGACAAAGAATTGCCTGTCTCTCTGCTGCTGGGGCTCTTGGAAATCCCTGAAAATCGACCTGTCAGGCAGCTGAGCAGGGGGAGGTGGCCCCCACCTATGCCGTGGGCTTGCAGGAAGTGTCTTTCAGACGTTGGGCTGTGCACAGGCACACACCCCCATGGACGTGGGTTTGCACGCCTCCACTCTGCCGTGCATGCAGACAGCACCCACGTGTGCATATGTGCACACATATGTGCACCGTTCCTCCTCCACAAATCATGCGAGAGCTGGGAGGCGGTGCAAGAAGTGCTCTGGTTGCTCCTTCTTGTGGCTCTAGGATGAAACTCTGCACTTTATGATGGGCTCAGTGCTGAGCCTCCCCAGCAGGCAGATGAGGGGAAATGCGTGTTCCTGTGAGAGCTGACCTGCTAGGGCATAGCCGAAGCCATGAAGAATGTCCCTTTACTTATTACAGGTAAAATGCAGGGAGCAGAGCATGAGCAGCCAGGGCCATGGGCTACAGGCTTTCGGTGCTCACCGCTCAGTGAACTGGACTCGAGGCCGTGCTGACCCAGGAATGATGCAGGCTGTGCTGGGGCTGGGAGACACAGCTGGGGACAGCTGACATCAGCCCTGGGGATTCACTGAAATGGCACTGTCCCAGCCCCTCCTGCCTCCAGGCTGCCGGACGCTTGTAACATATTCACAGCCTGGGTGGTGGGCCTGCTCTGAGGTGGGGGTGCTACACAACCCCCTCCTCAGTCCTTTACCCTACTGAGAGCACCTTGGGTCTTCTTCACAGACGGGCTCTTTGTCACCGACTACTTCACCCGCACGCCACGCAAGCTCAGCCCCTTCCGCTCCTTTGCCAGCATCGAGCTCTTCCACTTCCACATTCCTGAGGACACAGTCATCGCCGTCTGGAACCTCATCACCTTCAAGGAGCAAGGTGGCACCTTTGGGGATCAATGCCCAGACCGTAGCATCACCGTGTGAGTAAGCAGCCTGGCCTGCCTGTATCCTTTCTGCCCGCCTCTGCTGCTCCTGCCTGGATTTGCCCCACAGCTTGCCTGCTCCTGCCTGCTTCTTTGCTTCCACAAGCATGTGTACATATAGAGTCAGAGAATCATAGAACCACAGAATGCTTTGGGTCAGAAAGGACATTAAAGATCATCTTGTTCCAACCTGCTACCATGGGACACATTCCACTAGAGCAGGTTGCCAACTGAGTACCACGCAGCTGCTCACTCATCCCCCCCTGCTCCCCCAGTGGGAAAGAGAATCATGGAAAAAAAAGTAAAACTCGTGGGTTGAGATAAAAACAGTTTACTAATCAAAATAAATATGCCAGTAACACTAATGATAAAACAGCTACAAAGATAATAATAATAACAACAGTAACAAAAAGGATAGAGAGAAATAAAACCTGAGAAAGATGAGTGATTCATCTCACAGTTGCTCACCACATGCTGACTGATGCCCAACCTGTCCCCTAGCAGTGGATTGTGGCTCCCTGCCAACTCTCCCAAGTTTATACACTGGGCAGGATGCTCTATATGAAACAGAACATGTTCTATGTGGTATGGAATATCCCTTTGGCCAGTTTGGGTGAGCTCTCCAGGCCATGCTCCCTTCTGGTATCTTGTGCACCTGTTTTCTGGTGGATCATAGGACACTGAAAAGTGCTTTAGGGTAAGTGCTGCTGAGCAGTAACTGTAATGCCAGTGTGTTATCAACATTATTTTCATGCTAAATCCAAAACACAGCACTGTACCAGCCACTGAGAAGAAAATGAACCCTATCCCAGCCAAAACCCAGACGTGTACGTTCCTTCCCCATGATTCATCTTCCCAGGACCAATGCAGGCTCCACTCTTTTGTGCATCTCATAGATGAACTGTTTTCCTTGAACACCCACTCAGGAAAGCTCAGTCTCCAGAAAGGTCTCAGCTTACAGATGGCTTCCATGATGTCTTTAAGCATAGAGGAAAGACACCCACATATAGGACATACTGGCCCTGCCACGATGCCCAGCCTACACCCTGCTGACTGCTGTCTCTCCTGCAGGTATTTCCGCTCAGGGGCTCCCTCCGTCATTAACCCACTGCACACGCACTTCCCCAGGGACACGGCTGTCCCTGGCTCCTTCGCACTGACCCTCACCTGGACCCTGCCCAACCGCACCACAGGAGTGTTCAATGTCACCAGCCCGCTGCCCGGGGACTGGTTCCTGGCTGCCCACCTGCCCAAAGATGAGGGGAAGATCTCTGTTAAGGTGAAGGGTCTGGAGGGACCATGGGGAGGCAGGGCTGGGGTCTGACTGCTCTGGGCTGGCAGTGCCCGGGGCAGGTATCCCAAGTGGGGGCACTGCCCTGTGCCCCTTGCCCTGTGCTGACTCTCCTCTGGTGCAGGGGCTCTACGAGGAGTGCCAGTATCTTTTCCAGCCACAGCTGATCGTGCAGCGCCTGGTGAACATCGCTGTGCTGTACCCCGGTCATGTCACCGAGCAGAGCATGGCCCCCCACAACCGCTCCTGCCTCTACAAGTGAGTGTGAGAAGGTCTCCTAAGGACCAGGCATCCTCAGGGTGGGGAGATGAGGGTGTCCCATCCCTCTGGCTTCCCTCCCCGGCCTTGTTAGGCCATAGTGATAGGCACAACCTGGCACTGCTGTCCTGCAGGGTCTTTGTGCCCAGCTACACATCGCGAGTGCTCGTGGAGGTGCTGCGGTGCCGTGGGGCTGAGGGCTGCCCACTCTGGCTGCGTGTGCGGGCCAAAGCTCCCCCCCTGCACAACTCCACAACACTGGACTGCCGGGAACACACTCCCTGCCAGCTGGCACAGGACCTGCCCTTCTGGCAGCACTGGTACTATGTGCTGGTGGAGAAACACCCCGGAGTGCCGGGCACCGTCTCCTTCCAGGTCACCGTGCAGCTCACAGGTGAGAGTGCATGTGGAGGTGTGGGTGGAGGCATGGTCTTGACTCTGCTTTGGTATGGGGGTTAAAGGATGCCCACAGGATCTGTGCCCAGCTGGGCACAGAATTATACCCAGTTCTGCTGGGATGGGAATGCTGGGAGGTGTTGGGACTGAGTTGCAAATCGAGATGAATGGCAGGCAAGAAGGGAAGGTGGGAACTAAGAGGGGGCTGGAGGTGTGTGGTGCCCAGGCTGATGGCTCTGTCCCTCCAGACTGTTCCCGACCCAGCCTGGCCCGGCCACCCTTCCTGCCCTCCAGCGCCTCCATGAACATGCCCCACTCCTTTGGCTCCGCGGGCGGGCTGGCGCTGGGGGACAGCCCTCCACCCACCAGCCCAAATGACACGAAGCACCCGGTCCCCATCCCTGCCACCTCACACACTGGAGAGCGGTGCTGGCCTGTCCGGCCCACGCTGCGCAATGAGCTGGACACCTTCTCCGTCCACTTCTACATCTTCTTCGGGCCCAACGTGTCAGTGCCGCCTGACCGCCCCGCTGTCTTCGTCATCAACCTCCTGCCAGTGCTGGACAGTGGTGGGGTGCTCAACCTGGAGCTGCGACTCAACGTGGTGAGGTGGCCACACACACCCTGAATGGGGCAGGGTAGCCTGGGGCAGGGGGCAGGGAGGGAGATGGGTGATGTCAAGGTTGCAGCAGGGCAGGGAACAGGATTTGGGGTCATAGGCATTAGTTGTGAAGTTTTTGGGTGATGGAGAATGGATTAGGGTGCTCCAAGGGCAGGATGGTTGCCCAGCTTTGGGGTGTTCTTGGGGGAAGGGCTGGGGGTTAGGGCACTGCTAGTTGATGTGCTATGATCCAAGTGCTGTCAGAGCAGGGGACATCCCTGGCACTGGTTTAAGGCCATCTCCTCTGCCGTCAGAGCTCCCTGTGTGGTGAGAATGTGACAGTGTTTGGGTGTCTAAACCATGAAGTCCCACTGACATCCGGTGACAACACCTCGGTCACCTGTGAGACAGGTAGGCTGGGCTGTGCATGTCCATCCTGCCATGTCCATGGGGTCACACCCCCCTATGTTTGGTGAGAGGCTGGGTGGGGGGAAGCTGCAGACACCATGGGGGCATGTGGCCCTGGAGCCTGGCACAGGGTACTCTGTCCCTGTTCCAGCTCTGTCCAGGGCAGGGAGCTGCACGTTGCCCTGCTCACCCAGAGCTCTTCTGGCCCACAGAGTCTCTGGCAGGCTTCCTGCTCTCCGTTAATGCCACAGCCAGCCTCAGCCGCCTGCGGATCCCCTACCCACAGACAGGCAGCTGGTACCTGAGCCTGCGCTCGCTCTGTGCCACAGAGCACGGGTAAGAGCCCCAGCGTATCCCCTCCCTGTGCCCCCGAGGGGGGATGCCCAACTGCGACCTGTGTCTTTGTGTGCCGTGGGTCTGTGAGTGTGCCTGTCCCCTGCGCTGCGTGTCTCCGCTCATGCGTGTGCACGTGGCTTTGCGGGCTGTGTGTCACCGTGTGAGAGCTGCGTGGGCACGGATGGCTCCATCTCGCGTCTGCCTGACCATCTGTGGGTCCCCGCGGCTCTTCCCTCTGTCTCGCGGTTAGGAAGTGCCTGTCAGCTCGCGAACGCCGGGCATCTGTCAGTGCCTCTCCGCCTCCGCGGCACGGCCCATCTGTACCCATGCCCGGGAGGGGACCGGGCTGTTGCTGGGAGGACAGGGCTCTGCTCTGCATGTGAGGGGGCATCTCTGGTCAGGCTGGGGCTCTGCTTAGCATCTCCAAGGACTGGTCTGTGCTGTGGCTCTGCTCCTGGCCTCTGTGTCTGCCTGGAGCCCTGTGGAAGAGTGAGGCTGGCGTGTGTGTGTGTGTGTGTGTGTGTGTGTGTGTCTATATGTGCAAGGATGCACGAGTGTGGATGGTGCTGCATGCACATTTGGTGCAAGTGTGCATGCAGCACTGCACGCATGTTTGGGTGCATACATGCAGCCAGCTCTGTGTGCGTATTCTGGTTTGCATGAGCAGTCAGGGCTTTGTGTGTGTGTTCTGCACACAAGCACGTGCAGATTTGACTGTGTGAGGACACAGCCAGTGGGCAACAGACACACATGCAGCCAGCACTGTGTGCATGTTTGTGCGTGTTGGGATGCCTGTGTGTGCCCAGCCAGCAGCTGTCGGCCTGTGGGACTGCCTGTGCTCCTGATGTGCTGGAGCTGAGGAGGTGCTGGCAGTGCCCAGAGACTAGTGCGTGGGTGGCAGAGGGCAGTGGGGTTGGTGTGCCTGCCCTGTCTCCTCTGCTGCGTTTCTAGTTCACGCTGAGTTGCCAGTCACAGTCCCTCCTTCCCCAAAGGGTTCACACACAGGCATTGCAGGGCGGGGCGCAGTGTTTGCACAGCAAAATCCAAACGAAATAGGAACCAGCTGAGTGTGCTGCGAAAGGCAGAGGGGGTTTAAGCATGGCCACGTTCCTCCTGCTCACCCAGGCTGGCACAACCAATTGAAGCACACAAGATTCTTGGGGGCCAGCTCTCAGCTACTGTACACAGCATCAAAGCAGCTCATTTTCAGGCTTGCCCAGTCCCTGGGTCTCCCATCACCTGCCATGTCTGGGTGTGACAGGTGGCTCTGGTAGAGGCAGGAGCTGCTCAAAGGTGCAGGGTGAGGGCTGACCTCCTTCTCCCACCCTGCAGGTTTGAACCCTGCACCAACGTGACAGCTGAGGTGTACCTGCGCGCCTACCTCTCACCCTGCATCAACGACTGCGGCATCTACGGCCAGTGCAAGCTGCTGCGCACCAACAACTACCTGTACGCTGCCTGCGAGTGCAAAGCTGGTGAGAACTGACCCAGGCACCCACAGACCCCCAGCATCCTCCCCTTCTCCTTGCAGGTTTTGTATCCCAGTAGTCCCTTCATGCCAGGTCTCTGCAGGGTGCTGGGAAGGGGGTTCCCTGCTCCACCCCCCCAGCCCCTGCAAGTGCTGCAGCGGTGACGGCAGCTCTTCCTGGTCACAGGCTGGAACGGCTGGGGCTGCACAGACAACGCTGAGGCTTTCTCCTACGGCTTCCAGCTCCTCTCCACACTGCTGTTGTGCCTCAGCAATGTCATGTTTGTGCCTCCCGTGGCCATTGCTGTCCGCAGCCACTACCTCCTAGAAGCTGCCGTCTACATCTTCACCATGTTCTTCTCCACTGTGAGTGTGGGATGGGGCAGCTGAGGGGCAGGTCAGGGGCTGGGGCTGTGCAGGGCAGCTCTCACACTCTTTCCCTGCTACCCCAGTTTTATCATGCCTGTGACCAGCCAGGCATTGTGGTGTTCTGCATCATGGAGTACGATGTGCTGCAGTTTTGTGACTTCTTGGGCTCTCTCATGTCTGTCTGGGTCACTGTCATCGCCATGGCCCGGCTCCAGCCCATAGTCAAGCAGGCAAGTGTGGGGAGGGGACATGCAGGGCAAGCATGGAAGAGATTTATCCTGATGGGTGCCCCATTGCCCCACAGGTGCTGTACCTGCTGGGGGCCATGCTGCTTTCCATGGCTCTGCAGATGGACCGTCACGGGCTCTGGAACCTGCTGGGGCCCAGCCTTTTTGCTTTGGGGATCATGGCCGTCGCCTGGGTAAGATGGTGTCCCTTATGTCCCCATCCTGGCTGTGCTCAGCATCCCGCCCCTGCCAGCATCTCCCCTCTGCTGCCTTCACCCTTCCCCATGAACCCCTCTCCCTAGCTCCTGAGGGATGTGTCACCATGGCAACAGAGGTTGTGCCTGTCCCTGCCGTGGGTCCCCCTTCCAGCCTGTCCTTTCCCCACCACAGACGGCTCGCACCATCCGCCGCCGCCACTGCTACCCACCGACCTGGAAGCGCTGGGCTTTCTACCTGTGCCCAGGAGCACTGATCGCAGCGGCGGCTGTGCTGCTCTACGCCTTCGTGGAGACAGAGGAGAACTACTTCTACATCCACAGCATCTGGCACTTGCTCATTGCCGGCAGCGTCGGCTTCCTGCTGCCGCCCCGTGCCAAGCCCAGCAGGCGCCTGGGGCCACTGCCCCGGCGCAAGGGATGCGGCTACCAGCTCTGTGTCAACGAGCAGGAGGAGCTGGGGCTTGTCGACCCCGCCGTGGCCTCCATCAACAGTATTTGTACCAGCTGATGCTGATGCCAGCTCAGACTCCTCCGTCATGGACAGCGGCCCTGTGGGGCTTGGCACCTGCTGTCTTTGCTGGCCACCCATCTCTGGGAGTGCCAGGACTCCTCTGGGCAGGCACACAGCCACCTGTGCCACCCTGTTCTTCCAATTACAGCCTGATTGAACTTGTCTCCAGGCGTTGCTGTGGCTCAGTCTGGGGCAGAGCTGTGGGGTCTCAAGGCTGAGCTTACTCACATTCCTCTCTTTGCCAGGCCATGGAGTTGCTGTGGGGATGTGGCTGGGTGTGGAGGGGAGGAATGGCAACAGTCTCTGGCTGTCAGTCAGAGCTGCTACTCTGTGGTGGCTGCTCTGGAGCTGATGCAGCTCCAACATAGAGCAAAGTGGCTGGCAAGAGGGGGCGACCAGAGGCTGCAGTGTTTTGGCTCCTGGCACAACAGGTTGCAAGGCTGGGATGTCTTTGTTGGGGCACTGTGTTCTCGCAGGATGGCTGTAATGTCTGACCCAGGAGCAGCTGTGCTGTACCAGGGCATCCAGGACCCTCTCCGAGCCCGCAGGACGGTGGGAAGCCCATAGCTGTGGGGGTAGGTGCCACTGGAGAATGATGCTGGTGCTCTCTGCCATGGCAGTGCACAGGTCTGAGAGTGCAAGGGCCACATCCTCAGGAGCCCACAGCCTGTCGGTGTCACCCCGCTGCCTGGGGCAGCCTGCCTCAGCACCCCACATGTCACTACACCTAAGGAGCAGTGGACTAGTGACCCTCTGTCCCTGCTGTTGCCACCAGCCCTGTCTCTGCAGGGCACTGGGCTCCCGTGGGAGGGCAGTTGCATGGACTGTACTCTGTGACCCGGTTGGGACAACCCTTTCTCAGCCCGTCCTCCTTGGCTGGATTATGGTCAGACCTGTAGGCTCAGCACCCACTGCAGCCAGTGGTGACCATGGGGTGGTGACAAACACCCAGGCTGTGTCTGTGCCTCAAGGACAGGGTGTTTTCACTCTGCTTCAGCAGCTCAGAGAGGTCAAGGTGGACCAGGGAGGACAGGGAAAGTTTCACTGACACTTCTCACTCCCCTGGGGACTTCCCCAGTCCCCTGAGAATTTCTCAGCCCTGCAAGGGTCTTTATGGTGGAATCCTGAGGCAAAGCTCAGCATCCTAGCAGCCACATCCTAGCTCAGCATAGCCCATCCGACAGCAGCCCCCCTCCCTGTACCCCTGGGGACAGAGCCCAGCACAGGGAGATTATTGGATGCTTAACAGGATTAGCAACTGCAGGCGGGCAGGCAGCTATGTAATAGGATTGCAATCTAATTAAAACTGCTGCTTGGGAGCTGGGCCCCAGCTGGCCAGAGCAAGGTGGGCTTGGGGGTCTGTGGGAGCACCTGGAGAGGACTGTGGGGATGGGACTGGCAGAGCAAGAGGAGGGATGAGCTAGCGAGGACCATGGCAGTGCTGGTGGGTTCAGGGGTTTGCTGCCTCTCTCTCTGGGCCTTGGTGTGGGATATGCCCATGGGGAGCCAACCTGGCATGGAGGTGTGCTGGGCAGCCTGGGGAGGAGCCACGGTCATTGTGCAAGGACTGGGCAACCTGCATCTGCCACTCTCCTTCCCCCCAGCTGACCCTCCAGCCCTCTCTCTGCCACACAGAATGTCCTGTCTAGTCTGGCCAGGTAGCAGACTAAGGATTAATTTTTTTAATTAAAAACATTACTTATTTCACCAAGTCCAATAGCACCCCACTGTCAGTAGCAGCCCCCAGAAGATGAGAAGCTCAGCTTTAGCTTTCTCATCAGCAAGAGGGTGGAGTGGGGTGCGCACTGGGCCCAAGCTTGTCCTACACCAATGCACCCCAGTTCCATGGAGGTGTCGAGGCTGCATGCAGCATCCTTACCCATCCCTCATCCCCTGTCTCACTGCTGTAGGGTTGAAGTGCAAACCTGCTGCTTGTAAAATTTGTGAAGACTACAATAACAGAGCCAGTAGTGGGATGAGCTGTCTGCACAGCCTCTGGCCTGCCCTACAGCAGACACCATGGGGTGACACATGTGGGACTGGACCCTTGAGGGGTCCTGGCAGAGGTGGGCAGGGGTTTTAGCCAGCAGAGCTGCCCAGGGAAGCCTGGAGGAGCCACACACCAGCTCTGCTAGACTCTGCTTTTCCGGGCTGCTGGTGCGGCTCAGAGCTCCCTCTCCTTTTAATTAAACCTGCAACTGCATTTTTCATCTCAAGGACAGGCCACGCATCCGACCGCACTGCCCGGGAGGGAGCTTGGCCAAGAAGCACTGGAGGGGATCCAGGCATTCTCTGCCAGCCCAGCTTGTCCCTGGGGGCCTATGGGCTGCCTGCTGAGAGCTGGGGAAGAGAGAGTGAGAATCCCCATTTTCACTTCATCTCCTAGTCCCAGGGTGGGCAGAAACCCATTCCCCTGCCCAGGAGGCCAGCACAGGTTGGGGCACATGGAGATGCATCGCAAGTGTAGAACACACAGTACTGCAGGACAGAAAGGTTTTTTGCTCACTGCTTCAGGCACCAAGCATGGAGAAGCAGGTCTCTCCAGTGGGACACCCAGCACAGGGGGTGTGTGTGCCTCTCCCACCACGCCTGTCTGAGAGCATGCTGGGACACATCATGGGAGACTCCAAGTCCCCTCAGCCACCTCTCCTTTGTTGCAAGGTCAGGAGCACTAGACTCTTACGGGTCTAGTGAGCTCTTCTGTCATGGTTCCCCATAACCTCCAGCCTCTGCGCCACGAGGATGCACTTGGGGTGAAGGCTGGACTCTCCTGCCTTACCCTCCTGCTCAGAGAGTTGGGGTCTCTGTGACTCCTACCCCCCTCCCCCCCCAGTGTAAACAGCTTTTCCGATGTTCCATCCCCGCCTCTACCAGGCACAGCAACCACATAACCATGGCAACAGTATCCCTATAACAGCCAGGTACATCTGACATCCCCATGGCAACCAACTCTCGGAACAGCCGATGAAGAGCTTCGCTTCCTCAATGCTGAAGAGGGAGGGGGGAGGTTCAAGCCACATCAGGTCAGGTGGTGGCAGGGACTGGGGACAGACATAGCTGGGAAGGGTTTTTGACTCGGTGTGTGGGGCAGCATAAGCCTTCACAGCCTCTGTCCTGACAGGAAGGTTGCAGGGCACACAGGGGATGCATGAGAAGGCGGCAGCCCTGGGAATAGTATCACCCTGATTCAGCCTCCTGCATCCCAGGTCCATCCTGCCTGCTGGGCTGTCTGTGCCATTGGGACAGCACTCCCTGCTCCAACACAAGTTCCTTGGAAACGTGTATCCCAAACATTGGTATTGTGCTTCCTGCCACAACCTCCGCCCACCCCAGTCCCCACTGCCTGTTGCCCTCACTCCGCCCTCCCTGGGGGCTGCCGGACCCTCCCACCACTGCCCGCTCAATGCCTGCTGTCCGGACTCATCACCCAGCAGCCCTGACGCAGTCTGTCGTGTCAGATGGCAATTGCATGCCATGCAACTTTAATGTGTCAGGCCTGAATTATTGAGCCTTGCAGCAGGCTGCGTGCACGCAGGCAGGACCCGGCATCCCTCCTCCTCTCCCTGCCCATGTGTGCCTGAACAGGCAGCAGCGGGTGGGGGCTGGCGAGAGGTCCAAGGTTTTGGGATCTCTTTGGGTGCACAGGGGTGCTGGGCCCCTTGGTAACCACCGTGGCTGGGACGTGTGCGTGGAAGGGTGGCTGTTGGTGTCACCAGATTGGTCACCTGGGCCTTGGTGGGTCCCCAGGCAGGTGTGTAGGGAGGGATGCATAACCCTGCTGTCTCCGCCTCAGCATTTTCTCCTTGTATCTTCATGAAACCCCGGGTCTAGAGACAACAGATCCCCTAAGCTGCCCTGGGAGTCCTCACCCCTCCTGCTCACTGTGCTGCCAGATCCCAGGGAGGCAAAGCCTTTCCACCCCAGTCAATACGAATCCCATGGTGGATAAAGACAGAGCTTGCTCCCTGGCCGGACATGGCTGTCACTGTGCCGCTCTGGGGATGATGAAGGGCTCAGAGAATGCCCTGGCTGCTCTCTTATTTTTGCAGTTTGCCTGAAGCACCCTGCAGCCACTCAATGATTTTCTCATCAGAGTAGCAAGGCTGGACCGCCCTCTCCACACAGACCCATCCATCAGCCAGGGCTGGCACCACTGTACAGCTCACAGGCACTGGACCTGCCTGCCCTGCTCGGTCCCTGGCTGTCCCTCAGCCCTGCAGGCAGTGCCTGTGCCACGGGAGGCCTGGGGGAGCAGCTCTGTGCTGTTTTCCCTGGGGAAACTCATGCACAGCCTGCTTGCTCACCCCTCCTTCTCCCCCATCCCCTAGCTCCAGCTCTCCTCCTCCCTGCTGCAATCCCCAGCCTTCAGGTGATGGGAGCAGGGACCCCTCAAAGCTTCAGCACCAGTCTGCAGCATGCTGGGTGAGGACCAGGTGAGAGCCAGGCACTCACAACTGGGTTATAGAGCTACAGATGGAGAAAGCCCAGCTCCAGTGCCATGGTGCAGCTCTCCGGGTCCTTGTTCCTGGGAAACACCCTGCCATGTGTACCTGTCCCATAGAACTGAGACAGAGCTGAGCATGACAAAGCTAGCCCAAAGCAGGGACAAGGGGTTCTGAGGGGGACCCAGGGCACTGAGAACCAGCATTGTCCCAGCAGCACATCATGTCACAACACCTAGAAAAGTGAGGAAACAGAAGGGTGGCAGGACATGCCCACTTTGGCATGAGGGTAGGGGTGCAGGGGCCGTGGAGATGAGGGACTACCCTGAGGCAATCCTGATCCTGTACCCACAGGGACCAGAGCATTGCAGGGGGAATGAGCCAAGGGACAAACAGCAGCTGCCATGGTCACATGGCTGGAAGAAAGCAGCAGACAGGAAAGGGGGACTCTGAGACATGGGAAATCAGGAAAATGTGGTGGTGATGCAAATCATCACAATTTTCAGCTGCTGTTAATTGAGTTTCTTGGAGAGGTTGGTGGGGAAACCTGCGGGTGGGCTGGTCTCAGGACTTTATCCCTGGCAATTTAGAAGAGGGCTGTTGAAGACCTGCTCTGTTGAGCAGAAAAACCACTTGAGTCGTGGTTAACTTCATCAAGGGAACTGCATAGAAATCAGGCAGCTTGCTAAGAGAAATTAATAGAGCAGCCAGGGGGGCAGACTGCCTGCAGACAGCATGAGAACTGCTCAGATCTGCATGCTGGAGACTTCCAGTAAATGAACACGTCCTTTAACAAGATTTGCAAGGCCAGCATGGCCAAGGAGCAGAGTGAGTAAATGGGTGGGAAAGGTCATTCCTCAAGGAAGGGAGCCATGCCAAAACAAAGAGCTCATGAAAGGAGGGGAAGGTTGTTGCGGTGGTCCAATGAAAAAACAGAGCGAAACAACCCCCAAAGAGCCTTTGAGGAAGAGCCTGACAACAGCTTAAAATTGCAAATAATTTTGCAGTGCGAAATTTGCTAAATTGTTGCCATAGCAATGAGAGTTTGGGGATGTCCAGGGGTGCATCAGAGCGCTGCTACCCCTTTGGATGAATCTTGGGGTAGGATCTGTGAGTCCTGCAAGCTCTTTCTGTTAGGACAAGGAAGTCAAGTGTTTCTATCCCCGAAGCAGACATCTGCGGCCCACAGAGGGGTGATGCTGAAGGAACAGCCTTGGCACGTCCTGGCCAGTGAGCAGAGGAAGGGCTGTGATTGCAAGGACAAAGTCTACAAGTACAAAATGCAGCTGCACTTGCTGTCAACTGGTAGGAAATTAAGGCAGTTGCTCTTGTGAGAAATCAGCCTTGCACCAACCGAAATCAAGCTGTTACACCAAATGCAATCCTGGATAAATTTATCTTAAGAAGCAAGCCTGCAGAGGAAGATAAAATCATGTTAGCAGAGGCTGAGAACATTGTCCATAGGATGCAAAGCCACTGTTCCCTTTATGGCTTGCAGATTAAAGTTTTCCCTTAAAAGTCATTTCTCCCCACTCAAACACTACCACTAAAATTTCCCTTGAGTCCCAAGTACTAAGCAATATGTTGTTATGTATGAACAGAGCTCTCAATGGAGACTGCATTAAAGAAATCATATTGAAGCTTCCTGTTGGACTGCGAGAGGTGCCTACAATGAGAGAAATATTACAGATTATTCTTACTTTACATAAACACGCTTCATCACCTCCACAGCTAAAACACAAGGCTCTGCATTTTGAAGAGGAATGTTTTTGGCTAAAATTAAATGGGCTTGGAACAAGTGCAATCCTCCTGGCTCAGCAGGAAGGGAGGTAAGTCCCCGAGGGCCCCGAGGGCCCCGTGTGCCAAGTCCTCCTGAGAAGCTTTGCCCCAGGGCTTGCCTGCAGTCAGCAAATCTCCTGCCAGCACAACTACAAATCCCAGATGAGCCCAAGAGGATTGTTGTTCTAATTAACTAATGAAGTCGTCTCCTGTTGGGAAGATGGATAATCTGAGCTGGAGGCTTCCTCCCTGTTGTGGGGGAGGACCTGGAGCAACACTCACCTCCTCTCAAGGGACCTTATAAATGTTTGTACACCCCGAGGTTGTACTTGCTGCAGGAAGGTGCCAAGTGGTCCCAGACACAGCATCTTCCTGTGCCCTGCCTTCAACCTGCCTTCAAAAAACCGACTGACCCCATCCTCTGTCTGGCAGGTCCAAAGGCAACTTGGCTGTTCTAATCCCTGAGTTTTCACTTTGGTCTCATAATTTTCAGGCAAATCAGGAGAGAAAAATTAACATTTGAGAAGGGTGAAGTCTGTGCAGGATCTCCCTGAACTGCAGCCATGTGCAGTGCAGGAGGATCCACTTCAAAGGGAGGAGCCACTTCATTAGAAAAGAGAACTAGGGCTTCTGATATCAAGATAAACATCCTGATACACATCAAAGCAGTTTCCTCTCCTTGTCCTTAGACACCCTCTCCTGCTTCACTTAAGTTCTAGATTTTGGCATTATACTTCTGCCTAGTCCATGCTGTGCTGCATCCCATCTGGATAGTTGTTTGGCAGGGGAGATTCTGGGTGCTGTTTTGTGGTGTGTGAGACCTTCAGGTCATGCCCATGAGCCTAAATACTCTGTCATTGCCTTCTGTTCCACCTATGAAGAATTAAGAGCTGCTGGCAAAAGTGATTCTGTTTCCATTGAAAAACATCATGGTTTTGAAAGAAAGTGCAGTAGAGAAGGGCCAAAGGCCAGCTGGGTTGCCTGAGAGTCCAGTGGCATCCATCCCTCCGGACACCCTGCCCAAGTGGATGCAGGCCCATCCCTGGCAGCAGATTGGGCATCCAATAGCCTGGGAGAGAGGACAGAGATGTGAACACTGACCACTGGCACAGGGAGAAGCGTGAGGATGCAGAGGCAGCGTGTGCCAGGGTGCTGGTGGGAGTCACATCCACCATGGTAAACATCTCCTTCAGTATTCGGAGATCATGAGATGGATTTCATAAAGCTTAAGAGCCAGGTTGAACAGCCAGAGCTGTTCCTAATGCCAATACCTTGTGCTTTTGCTGGGGCCAGGGGCTTTATGAGGATGGCCATTGGAGCTGGGCTGCAGGGTGAGCTGTGGCCAGGAGGTCTGTGTACCCCTCACCAGGTCACCCCACGCCTTGGGGAACTCTTTGGGACAGGAAAGAGAAGAGGAGTGGCTGACGCAGTGGGGAAGACACAGGACTGAGTATTCAACTACTAGCAGCCAACTACAGACACAGCCCAAAGCTGCTCTCAGGGCAGTCATTTGGGTCACACTACCTGTACCCCAGGTTTGAGAGATGGGACTGGGCTCAAGTGGGCGCAGAGCATCACCTCCAGGTCAGAGTGTGCTGGCTGGGAGCGACGTACAGGGGCAAAGCGGTTGCTGCCACTGGTAGGTAACAACTTTATATTTCAGTTCTTCTAGATATTAAACATAGGCTCTGGACTGGGGCAGGCCATGCAGGAGGAAGAGGATCAGGAGAGTGGTACAGCTTTGACTTCTTCCAGAATAGGTTAAAAACAGGGAAAAATCCTTCCCCAAGCCTCCACTACCCCAGGGATCTGTTCTAGCTGCCCTGGCAGCTGGCTGTTGGGTTTCAGCTGCCCTGTTGCAAGCTGTTGTGTGGGATGGAGGCAGAAGGAGCTGTTTGCCCAGGCTGCGCAGAGCAGCACCCTCAAGGTCCCTGAGCCACCAGACAGCAACACCGAAGTCCTGCTGAGACCTACTGGTGCTTTCACTTGTATTTCTAGCCTGGAGAAAATCTTGCATACCCCAGAAGAAGCCCACTCTTTTTTCCTGTGTTCTCCTGGCTGTCATTCCAGCCCTGCAAGTGCAGACATACTGCATGTATCTGCAGGGGGAGGGTCTCACCAGCCAGGGCTTGTGATGGACACCCCCAGGAAAGGCGATGGCTGTGTCTATCTCAGACCCTTCCACACCTGCATCCCGTTGTGCGAGCTCCTGTTACCCTGGCTGGGACCGCCACCTGCACTACATTTCAGGACTGCGGGCTCGCTGGGAAGAGGCTGGGGTCCTGCCCCACGGCCCCTCTGGCACCGCCCTGAGCCCAAGCTGGAGGGGAGCAGGGGGCACTGGAAGCCTGGGGCATGGGGTGCTTTGCGGGCAGAGACTGGAGCAGAGGGTGCCGTGCGAGTGCCATAGCCTGGCCCCGGCAGGACACCCCACACCTGCCCAGCAGCCCCCCGCACGCAGGAGGAGGCGGTGAGTGAAGCACACCCTCCAGGGGCGTGGAGGTGGGTCAGCCCCCTGGCACCGAGATACACCACGCGGGGGCGGCGATGCCCCAGCCCCCTGCGGGCCGGGCCGGGCTGGG
>VWPU01001829.1:0-38840 GCA_013398955.1 Callaeas wilsoni | reverse complement strand
CGCCTGCTACATGGAGGAGATGCACAACGTGGAGCTGGTGGAGGGCGACGAGGGGCGGATGTGCGTGAACACGGAGTGGGGGGCCTTTGGTGCCTCTGGGGAGCTGGACGAGTTCCTCCTGGAGTACGACCGCGTGGTGGACGAGACCTCACTTAACCCCGGTCAGCAACTGTAAGGAATAGGAGAGATCCAGTTCCTCTGGGCATCCCTCCCATCCCCTGCGCCATGCTGGGCTCAGCCCCTCAGCACAGGCATCCTTCGCCCTGGGCCATGCCCACGTGCGGGAACACATCCAGCAAGGAGGGGGGAAGGAAAGAGGGGGTGCTGCAGGATGTGGCCCCTCAAATCCCAGCTCTGATGCCGCCCCCTCGCCTATGCCCACCCCCCTAGGTACGAGAAGATCATAGGGGGGAAGTACATGGGGGAGATCGTGCGGCTGGTGCTGCTGAAGCTGGTGGATGAGAACCTGCTTTTTAATGGAGAGGCCTCTGAGAAGCTCAAGACCCGCGGGACCTTTGAGACTCGCTTCATGTCCCAAATCGAGAGGTACGAGGCTGGAGGGTGGCACCCCCAAACTGGCCTGCAAGTCTGCATTGCACTGGGAGGTCTGTGCTCTCACTCCACACTGGTCCAGACATACTGAGGAGTCTGTGCTCTCACTCTGCACTGGGCTGACCCACATGGGGATCCCCCTATTCCATCATCCCATACCAGTCTGCTTTCACTGCCTCATATTGGGGTCCTTTATCCTGTTACCCCACACCAGCCTCCTCTGACTGTCCATCTTAGAGTCTCTGCGTCCTGCCACCCAAACCACAGTGTCCCATGTTATGGACCCATCATGATGAGAAATCATGATCCCATCAATCCATACCTTCCTGCTCTGTCCCATATTGAGGTCTCCATGTCCCATGACCCCACATTAGGGGGGGCCCACTTCCAGGTCCCTCTGTCCCATCACCCCGTGCCAGTCCTCTAAAGCAGCCCCATGTTGGAGTCCCCCATCCCATCACGCCACACCAACCTGCTCTGATTGACCCAGTTGGGGTTCCCCATCCTGTCACCCCATACAACTGTCCCATGTGAGGATCCTCCATCCCATCACTCCCCCGTCCATCTCCAGCTGCCTCACCCAGGGCCTCCACCCTTCAGCTTTTGCTGATCCCCTTTTCTCTCCCCACCCCAGCGATTCTGATGACCGCAAGCAGATCTACAACATCTTGTCAGCCTTTGAGCTGCTGCCATCTCGGACGGACTGTGAGATCGTGCGCCGGGTGTGTGAGAGCGTGTCCACACGGGCTGCCCAGATGTGCTCGGCTGGGCTGGCCGGCGTCATCAACCGCATGCGGGAGAGCCGCAGCCAGGACACCCTCAAGATCACTGTCGGTGTTGACGGCTCTGTCTATAAGCTCCATCCCAGGTGGGGATCTCCAGACCCTTCTCCCCAGCGACATCCCTATCCTCTCCCTTCATTCCCCAAGCCTTGACCCTGTTTGTGACCCCATTTGTGACCCCATGTTCCCACTCCCCAGCTTCAAGGACCACTTCCACGCCACAGTGCGGCAGCTGACACCCGGCTGTGACATCACCTTCATCCAGTCAGAGGAAGGCAGCGGGCGCGGGGCCGCCCTCATCTCAGCCGTGGCCTGCAAGATGGCCTGCATGATGGGGCAGTGAGCTGGACTCAGAGGGGGGATGGCAGGGGCTGGTGGTCCCACTTGGAGCGCTGTGGGAGCAGACACGGACGCGGGAAGGAGGCGGCTCTGGCCCCCCAATAAACGGGGTGTGTGGACTTCTCTGGGGCCACTTGGGCCAGTGCTCCTCATGCCTCTCTCCCCATGCTGGTAGAGAGACCCCCATGGTGCTGCCCCACACGTATGGGGTGACCAAGGAGCTTCCTGTGCCCTCACCCCCCCCTCCCCCATCCTCACAAGCTGCAGCAAGGAGGGCTCCAGCGCATCCCAGCCCCTTTCCTGGGGGAAAGCCCTCCCAAGGAGGTTGGCCTAGACAAAAGGGGCTCTTTGGGGGTACTTTGGGGGGGATGTCAGGGTAGAAGAGCTCCCCACCACTGATCTCTGCAGTGCAGAGACTGACCAGAGTGCACCAGAAATAGGCTAGATGGAGGGGAGCATATTGGAGGGATCCCCTCCAGCCACGTCCTCACCCATGTTCCCTGAAAGGTCTGGGGCAGCCCAGAGATTTGAGTTCACCAGAGGGTCTGGAGCAGAGTATTGGGGTCCCTCTAGAGGTCATGGGCACCCCAGGGTGTTGGGGTCCTCCTGGGACACCACAGGGTGTTGGGATCCCTTTGGGAGTTTGGGGCACCCCAGGGTCTGGGGCCCACTCAGGGTGTTGGGGTCAGCCCTGGGGTCGTGAGGCTACCCCACAGTATGGGCTATCTTGGTGGTCTGGGGTTATATCTGTCATATTTGAGGCCACTGCAGGGGTCTGGGGTTACCCTGGGACATGGGGGCACCCAGGATCTAGGGACATCTCAGGGTGCTGGGATAACTCTTGGGGATTCGGGACCACCTGGGGGGACCGGATCACCACAGGGTGTGGGACCAGCCTGGGGGGCTGGGACTACCGAGGGGTCTTGGTGTCCTCACAAAGCACAGGGTCACCCCATGGCTGGAGGGTGCACGTTGAGGGGCTGGGGACACAGGAGGAGTCTGTGTAACCCCAAGGGACAAAGCCACCCAGTGGTGCTGCTCCTGAAACCCCCAGACCCATGGGTGGCACTGAGATCCCCACAGCTCATTGTAGGAGGGGAAGGGGATCCCTCTGCTCTGCTGGGCTGCAGCCCTCAGCTAGCAGGATTCCCTTTGTTTTGATTGGCCGCAGCTAGCAGCACCAGGGCTTCCTGTGCTCATTGGCCATGGCCAAAAGTGGATTCTTTGTGCTCTGATTGGCCATGGCCCTCAACCAGCAGGATTCCCTGTGTTCTGATTGGTTGGCACCAGAAATACATCTTTCTTTGAGCTCTGATTGGTGGCAGCCCTCAGAGACCCACAGTCTCTTTGTTCCGATTGGCTGGGGGCAAACAGAAGAGATTCCCTGCACTCCAATTGGCTGGAATTTAAAAAAAAAAAAAAAAAAAAAGGAGCGTGGGATTCCCTGTGCTCTGATTAGCTGGGACTGAAGACGGGATTCCCTGTGCTCAGCTGGGACAGTGCCAATGCCATGTGCTGGGGACAGTGGGGATGATCCCAAGCCCATGGCAGTGCTGGTGACAAGTGGGTGACAAGTGACAGTGCCAAGTGCAGGGACAGATGCAGTGCCAGGCATGGGGATGTGCTGGTGCACAGTGAGGGGACAGTGACAGCCAGAACCACCCAGGTGTGTGGAGGGAACTGCTCACTCCAAACCACAAGGGAAACATCCCCATGCTACCGCTGCCACCTTCGGTGTCACCTGGGCCCTGCTGGGGGCAGGCCAGGGCCAGACTGTCCCCTGCCAGTGCCTGGTGCCATATGCCCTTGTCACTGTGTCCCCCCAGGGCAGACAAAGACCCGTGGAGCCAGAGGAGAGACTTTATTGTGGGGGAGGGGGATGGCAGGGCTGCAGGAGCATCAGGGGCTGGAGGGGCATCGGGGCTGTGCCTGTGGAGAAAGGAAAGAGCAGGGAGTGAGTCGAGGGCCAGTGGAAGCAGCTTTTTCAGCCTTCCCCCTGCTCCATAACGCACTTTGGGGTGACCTGGCTCACCTTCACCCTACAGAGGTTGAGCAGGGAAGGCTCAGAAACCCCAAGCACACTACGACCCCTCCAGCAGGTGTGGGGTGCAGGATGTGGGGTGCAAAGTGTGGGACGCAGCAGGGGGAGATGGGATCAGGATGTGGGGTGCAGGACATATGGTTCAGGATCAGGATGCAAGGCGCAGGATCAGGATGTGGGGTGCAGGGATCAGGACACAGTGCAGGATTGGGACACGGGATGCAGGACATTCAGTGCAGGATCATGATATAGGGTGCAGGATGTAGGTTCAGGATCAGGTTGTAGGGTGCAGGACACAGTGCAGGACAGGGGCTGTGGGATTGAGATGCAGGGTGCAGGACGTGGTGCAGGATGCAGGACGTAGGACTGGGATGTGGGGTACAGGACATGGGGTATGGGATCAGGATGCAGGATGTAGGGTGCAGGACATAGGATGCAGAGTGCAGGATCAGCCCATGGGATACAGGATCAGGATACAGGCGGGCACTGACCGTGCTTAGGTCCGGCAGATGCCCATGGCAGTGCAGATGTCCCGAGGCGTGTCCCCGTTCTGCAGCCCCTCGGTGATCTGGTCCCGGTACTTGTTCACCAGCCGCTGGCACAGCCTGCCCATGGTCCGGCCCAGCGTGCGGCAGCCCTTCTGCAGCACCGCTGCCACCGCCGCCTGCCAGAGCCACCGCAGGTCAGGGGGCTGCAGGGGGATGGCCCCCGGCCCGGCCCCCCAGACCCTCATCACCTCTCACCTCATCAGGGTTGTCACCTGCCAGCGCCTGTATCTTCTTCAAGGCCTTGGTGCACAGGCTGCACTTAATCCCCCTGCCCTGCACCACGCCATCCCCATAAGCCATGTCGTCCCCATCAGCCACGTCATCCCCTTCAGCCACATTCCCCTGTGGGGACACAAAGACCCTCAGGGCTTCCTGGACCCCTGGGTGCCCCTGGCAGAAGGTGGGGGTGGGGTGCTCACCAGGGCCAGGCTGTCCCAGAGGTCCTGACACTGCTGCTCCCAGCCACAGTGTGTGGCCATGGCCATGTCCCAGCACCAGGACATTGGGTCACCCTGGCAGGACGGGGGGGCCGTGGCCTTTGTTGCTGCACGGGGACAGGATGGTGAGCACGGCTGCAGGTTAGGTGCCCATCACTGAGGTTCCCAGGGGCCCTGGAGGTGCCCAGACCCCTAAACCACCAGCCCCAGGTACTCAGCCCCATCCCCACCATCTCCCCTGCCTGTACCCACACCCTTCTGTTACCACCGTTCCTAGGTCCCCATGCAGACCCTGTCCCCAAACGTCCCCAGGTGCCAGTCCCAACATGGGCGCCATCCCCATCATCCCTGGGTCCTCAGGCAGACCCCATCCCTACCACGCCCAAGTGGTTGTTCCCATAAGACCCCATTTCCGCAACTCCCAAGCCCCCACCATCCCTCCTGCCTGTCCCCTTGTCCTCCTTCCCACAACCCTGAGTGCCTGTCCCCACATAGAACCCCAGCCCCACCAAATTCAATCATCCAGGCTGCCAACCCCATTGTCCCCATGTGTCTCCTCTCCCCTCCACCTCGGGATGACCATCCCCCCTGGGAGGCAGGAGGGTCCCCATTACCTCCCACCACCAGCAGCAGCAGGAGGAAGGCAGCAGCCATGGTGAGCCCACTGAGCCGGTGACAGCAGATGACTGACAGTGGGTGACAGCCTGCATCCTGACACCTTTTATAGTGGGGCCGTGGGCTGTGGGGGTGGGGAACCAAAACCCCAAAACTCCTTAACACAGAACACCGCTGCTCCCCAGGGCCCTTCCTGCCTCACACCTCCACCCCCGCAGGAAGGGGATACAGGGGGGCTCGGGGGGGACATGGGGGAGCTCAGCAGCCCACAACTTCCCCAGCCTCGTCCCCGCAGGAAAGCTGCCCGTAAGTCCCCCAAAGTGTGAGGCGGGAAGGGAGTGGCCAGACCCCCGAGGGTTCCGGAGGGTCTATCCCGACATCGGGGAGGTCTGTCCCGGGGTCCTCTTTGGACCGCTCCGGGCTCTGGGGAGTCCAAGCGCTTGGGCTTAGTGTCTCCCCGGAGTCAGTCCTGGTGTCCTCTCTAGGGTGGGTCACGGTGCCCCCCAGGTTCTGGTCACGGTATTCCCTTTCACCCCATGAGTTCCGTGGGGCCTCGGGGTCGATCCCGATGTCTCGTTGTCCCGGTCCCCTCCCCGCCGGGGTCGCCCCCATCCCCTCCACGTCCGCCCGCGGGGGACTCTCCCGCCCACCGCGGTTGCCATGGCGACCCCCGAACGTCACTTCCACCGCGCGGTCACACAACTTCCGGATTTGGCGGCGTTCGCGCCTTTTCCCGCCGCAGCCCCACCCCCATGGCGGGTCCCGGTGTCGGCGGCGACCCTTGACCTCTGACCTCTCACCCCGTACGTGACTTGCGGGAGCCTGGGCGGGGGCCGAGGGGGTGTCCCCGTTTGGGAGCGGGGGAGACCCTGGCTGAGGGGGACTGTGGGGTTCTTGTGAGGTCCTGCAGCCTGGGGGGGCTGTTGTGTTCTCGGAGGATTCCTGGGGTCAGGGAGGTATTTGGGAGGTCCAGGGCCGCGGGGAGGAGGATTGTGCAAGAGGGAGTGTGTTGGGGGAGCACTGGTGCCTGAGGGTGTCCAGGGGGCTATGCAGGGCCCGGGTCCATTTGGGAGAGGGGAGTCCTGGGGGGATCCGGTGGCCAAAGTGTATTTTGTGGGGAGTTCAGGTGTCCTGCTCTGGGGGGGCGGATTTTAGGAGAGGGTGCGATGGTCCTGTCGCCAGGATGAGTTTGGGGATGCCCTGAATTGGGAGGAGAGGGGAGGAAGGAGGGGTGAGGGGCTGCAGTGTGCAGAGAGAGGGTCAGACCCGGACACGGTTTGTGTTTTGGGGGTGGGGAAGATAATTTTGAGGGGAACTGTTGTGTCTTGGGGTGACAGTGATGGCTAGGTGGGAGCCAGTATCCTTAATTCACCAATTTATTTTCCAGACCCATTGTTAGACCCCCACATCCCACACCATGTTTTCGGAGCAGGCAGCCCCCACGGCGCAGGGGCTGCTGGCCCCCCCCTCGGCCGAGCCCCCCACGTTTCCCAGGGTGCCTGTGTCGGGATATTTGGACTGCTCCCAGCCCTTCCAGCTGGGCGAGCGCAGCTTTTCCCGGCAGTATGCCCACATCTACGCCGTGCGCCTCGCCGGGATGCGGCCAGGACTGGAGCGATGTGCGCGGAGCCGATGGGGTGAGCCTGGGGGGACACCCCCCCCATCAGGGCCCTGCCCCAGGAAAAACGCTGCGGGCCTGGAGCATGTCCAGGTGTGGGGACAAACCTGGGGAAGGGGCTGGAGCACCAGGAGTGGCTGGGAGGGCTCAGGCTGGAGAGAAGGAGGCTTGAGGGGACCTTCTCGCTCTCCACAATTTCGTGGCAGGAGGGTGCAGCCAGCGGGGGAATCAGGCTCTGCTCCTAGGAAACAAGAGGACACAAGGCTCAAGTTGCACCAGGAGAGGTTCGGACTGGCTGTTGAGAAAATTCCTTCATGGAAAGGGCTGTCCAGCCCTGGCACAGACTGTCAGGGCAGTGCTGGAGTCCCCATCCCTGCGGGGAAATAATGTCGTGTGGATGTGGCACTTGGGAACGTAGGTTGGTGATGGCCGTGGCAACAAACATCTGTGGAGCTGCCTTAGGATTTCATCTCCGTGTTTGACCAGATTTATATCTGGAGTCCAGGAGTGAGTGAGTGTTCCCGTCCTCAGGCTGGATGTACCCTGCCGGCATCCCTGGGGGCAAGATCCATCCCTGTTGGGGGAAAATCCACCCACGACCTTTGTGCAACCCGAGCAGCTCCAGTGTACCCAGTCGTGCTAGCCTCCAGTGGCATTTTACACCCTTGACAGGGGATGTGCAGCAGAGCCCAGCCAAAACAGCTCAGCCTGCCAGCTCTGGGATGCACAGTAATGGCGGGATAATCCATTTGCAGATGGGTTATGTGGCAATCCTGCTGCAGCTCCCACCTGGAGTTCTGACCTTGGGACAAACTGCATTCCCCATCGGAGATAGAAGGGGGGCTGTGGGCAGGGAGAATGTGATTGTCTTTGTCACATCGCCTCACACACTTTTGGGAGCAGGAGTTGAGTGTGAGGTTTGTTGGGGTGAGGCTGGGGGGCCCTGGACAGGAAGTGGGGTACAGGAGGGTGCAAGGGGGGGTGCGAGATGCTGGTTGTGCCGCGGGGGGACTGTTTCCTGGCTGGGGGCGGTTGTGGTTCTGCGGGTGGGACCCTCATGCTCAGAGTTTCCATCCACGGGATGAAGCAATGCCAGCGCTGCTGGGGCTCTGCCCGCCCAGCCTGGGCATGGCCTGCGATCGAATTTCCTTCAGCTTTGCCCTTCTATGGGCAAAAACTCCTTCAGTGGAAGCTTTTGGGCTGGACGCCTGTTCTTGTGCTCTGACCAGCCCCGTGGGCTGTGTGGAAGCAAGGCCAGTGCTGGTCCCACGGCAGATGTCATTCCTTGGTTGGCCACCCCGGACTTTGCCAAGTGTGGCAGGACCCAATGGTTTGTAAAGCTCCACCTCCTGGAGTCCTGGATGGGACCAGATTTTGAGGTTTGTCTCCCAACAGGAAGCGCCTGCAGGCAGAAATCTGGAGAGCACAGCCCTCTCCCCCTGAACACACATTTTGGGGAGTTTGAGCCAAAAATAAGAAACTTCAACAGGATTGTTTTTGTTCTGACTCAGAGTGTTTGCATTCCTGGGCTCGGGAATCCATGTTTCCAATGTGGGGTGCCAGGGATGGCAGCGGGGTGCTCTCCCTGGGACAAGAGTCACGTTCAGTAGCGCGTGATGAACAAAGGGAGATTTTTGGGAGGACAACTGTCACCCAGAAAGGATGAGGAGCTGGCGCGGGCAGTGTTGTTTTGGGAGGGGAGACCGTGAGCAAGTTCCTTGCTCCTCTCCAGGGCCTGAGGCTCGGGATGGACTTCACAGGCTTGTTTAAACGGGAAATGACAGTCCCACAGCCACATACTGGATGGGAGGAAATGCTCTGGATGAGGCTGGAGCATCTCTGGGTCCCCAGAGGTGGGATAAGAAGTTTTGGGCTCTCCTTGTGGTGAGGGAGATTTTTGCTCCTCAACCACAAAGTGGATGCCACTGGGGCTGTGATGCTTCTTGCAGCTCCCAAGGTTCTCCCAGCCTGTATCCCCTGTGGATCCCTGCCTAGAGCCCAGGGACCTATCAGCATGCCAGGATCTTCTCTGGATGTGATGGGGATCCTGAATTCCAGCAGGGATCTGGGGCAGACGATCTGGCCCTGGTGGAGATCAGGTTTGCGGGTGTTGAGTGACCTCCTGCCTGTCAGCTCTTAGTAGGATGTTTGAGTCATCTCCTGGATGAAGAGCAGGAACAGCAGCCCCCCATGCCCAAGGGCAGGAGCATTGCATGCTAGGCCCTTCCCGGGCAGAGCTGTTTCTGGGAGCTAAACACACCGTCATGACCCAGCTTTCCCCCCAGCACAGAGGAAATGCTTGCAGCCTTGCAGGCTCTGGCGTACTCCTCGGCCCCATCTGGCCCACACATGTCTGTTCGGCGCCGTGCCTCAGTGAAAAGCAGGAGGCTTCCCAACATTCCCCAGCGCCTCTTGCTGGCCTTGACGCTGGGGCCCTTCAGCTGCCCCCACCAGCCCTGCACTGTGCCCCCGTCACCCCGAGGCTGCTGACCCCCCATCTCTCCACAGGGAATGACATTGCACTGCGGAAGCTCTCAGAGCTGCAGGCAGGAGAGAAGTGCTGCGTGGTGGGCACGCTCTTCAAGGCCATGCAGCTCCAGCCCTCCATCCTGCAGGAGATCAGCGAGGAGGTAACGAGCTCACCCCCTCCTCCTCCTCCACACAGCTCATGGGCTTGTGCCAGCACACCTGAGAGGTCAGCTGGGTTTCCGTGGCTTCCCTGTGCTCATTGTAGCCAGGGAACTGGCAGGGATTGAGCTGGCTTTGTGCCACAGGATGGCCTGTGCCAACCGTGTCCCTGAATGCCACCTTGGTGACACCTCTTGGTGCCAGTGTTTGTGTGTGTATGCTCCTTATGAAATCATGGAAACATGGAATGGGTTGGATTGGAAGGGACCTTAGAGCTCATCCATGGGCAGGGACACCTTCCACTAGACAAGGTTGCTCCAAGCCCCATCCAACCTGGCCTTGGACACTTCCAGGGATGGAGCAGCCACAGCTTCTCTGAGCAACCTATGCCAGGGCCTCCCCCCCCTCACAGGGAAGTATTCCTTCCCCATATCCAATCTAAACCCACCCTTTGTCCATCTGCAGCTGTTCCCCCCCCCGCCACTTACCACCACTCTTGCTCAGTGATGCTTTTCCAGCCATTGGAGGGTTTAGATCCAGGGGAGTTGGCAGTGCAGACCCCATTTCCCTGCCACAGGGCAATGAGGGGGTTGAGGGAGGTGTCAGGGAAGCTCTGCCATCCCCATGTGGGCTTGGGGCCCATCTGCTCCCAGCTAGTTCACAGTGGGAAGTTTGAAGTTCCCAGCACTCATCTGAGCCACTTCCTTCTTGGATGGGACTTGTGTTCAGGACGCTGCAGGGAAGCGCTAAGTGAAACTGGCCCAGCCGGGGGGTTCCAGCTGCTGGGGTCCCCAGCCGGGGTGTTGACTGTACCAGTGATGGGGGGCTGGGGTTGGGAAGGGTCCTTGGAGGCTTCTGGTCCTCGCCAAGGCCGTCAGAGCTGTCCTACGCCCTCGCAGCACAATCTGATGCCTCAGCCACCCCTGCCCAAGTACATCCAGCCCTCTGATGAGCTGCTCCTGGAGGATGAGCTGCAGCGGATCAAACTGGAAGGAGCCATTGATGTGCAGAGGCTGGTGACAGGTACGGGACAGTGGTGGCTCTGTGGTGGCACCCACCTTGCAGATGCTGGCCAGGGCTGACCACCTGCTCTGCCTTAGGGACCATCGTGGCTGTGTATGGCTCCGAGCAGGACGACGGCAGGTTCCTGGTGGAGGATCACTGCTTCGCCGACCTGCCGCCACCGCTGCCCTGGAACGGGCCCAGCTCTGACCGGTGAGTCAGCAGCAGCGTGAGTGGGGCTGGCACTGTGTCCCTGCTGTGTCCCTGAGCCCCTTGTGCCAAGAGAGGGGACTGTGCCCCCTGCCCCGGCTCTCTGAAGCCCCTAGGTTTGGGAGTGTGGCACACTGCCTGAGCCTCTCCATCCATCCAGGTTCGTGCTGCTGGCCTCAGGGCTTGGGCTAGGCAGCGTGAGTGGGGAGGCCCTGCTGAGCACTCAGCTGCTGGTGGATGTGGTGACGGGGCAGCTGGGTGCAGAGGGCGAGCAGAGCTGTGCTGCCCACATCACCCGTGTCATTCTGGCTGGGAATCTGCTGAGCCAGAACACACAGAGCCGAGACACCATCAACAAGGTATGGCAAGGAGGGGGCTGCGGCCTCTCAGTGCTCCTGGTGCGCTGGGAGGGTGTGGGGAGGGGGCAGAGGGGGTGTGGCATTGTCCCTCACTGTCTTCCTGCTCACCCAGGCCAAGTACTTGACCAAGAAGACGCAGGCTGCAAGTGTGGAGGCTGTGAAGATGCTGGATGAGATCCTGCTGCAGCTCTGTGTGAGTGCTCGGAGTTGGCCGGAGAATCAGGTTCCTTTGGGGGAGGGAGCCTTGTTCCTGAGGTGGGGGTAGCAGTGCAGGGTGGCAAAAGCCCCCTTCCCAGCACCCAGCTTCCCTTTGAGCACCCCATAGGGCGAGGCAGATCACAGCCCAGCTCCAGATCCTTCTCCTGGGATCCGGCCTCCTTGGTGAAGCCGAGCGGGGTGTCCTGGGGAAAAGGAGCAGCAGTGACACCAGGGCTTTGCTCTGAGCCCCCATGGAAGGCACTTTGGCCACCCAGTTGATCCCTGCTCTACCTGCAGACCTCCGTGCCTGTGGACGTGATGCCAGGCGAGTTTGACCCCACAAACTACACGCTGCCGCAGCAGCCCCTGCACCGCTGCATGCTGCCCCTGGCCAGTACCTACGCCACTCTGCGCCTCGTCACCAACCCCTACCAGGCCAACCTGGACGGTGTCAGGTAAACAATCCTGGTGTGCTACCAGCTCTGGTGACAATTGTCAGTGGCGTGGGACCATGGGACATGTCCTAGCACGTCCAGCATCTAAAGCTCCCCTTCTTTCCCCTATAATGTAGGTTTTTGGGGACGTCGGGACAAAACATCAGTGATATCTTCAAATACAGCAGCATGGACGACTACTTGGAGATCCTGGAGTGGACACTGCTGGCAGGACACATCAGCCCCACAGCCCCAGACACCCTGGGTATGGTGAGGGCTGAGGGGCTGTTGAATGGGGGGGCTTTGCCAGCGGCTCCCCCTTAATTTCCATCCTCCCCAGGCTGTTACCCGTTCTACAAATCTGACCCATTTATCCTAACCGAGTGCCCTCACGTCTACTTCTGCGGCAATGCGCCCCACTTCCAGTCCAAGCTGCTCCAAGGTGGGTCTCGCAGCACACCCAGATCCTCGTGGGTGCTGGGAACCCACACCGGGGGCTGCCGGGGGGCTCCTCTGCCTGACACCCACCTGTGTTTGCAGGGAAGGAAGGGCAGCGGGTGCTGCTGGTGACAGTGCCTGACTTCAGTGCCACGCAGACCGCCTGCCTCGTCAACCTGCGTGACCTCACCTGCCAGCCCATCACCTTCTCCGGCTTTGGGGCTGACAGTGAGGACGGGGACATGGAAGTTGGGCACTGACCACAGGAAGGGCACAGACTCCACAAGCCCCCACCCCTCAAGGAGTCCTGGCACCCACTGCTTTTGTCTGTCCTCTGAGAGGGTGACAGAGCTGGGGAAGCACTGGAGGGACAAGATGCTCATACCAATATAACTTGATTTATTTGTGTAACAAAAACTGTATGGAGGGGAGAAAGGCTGTACCTGCCTCCCTGGGCCCTGCCCAGGAGAACAGTACCACCCCCGCCACCCCACTGGGACACGGACAGTGGGCTGGCACAGCCCAGCTCCGAGGGATGGGGTAGCATGTCCCTGACAGCACCCAGCTGTTGGTGACAATGCCCACAGTCCTTGGAAGCAGCAAGGTGAGGGGCTGGAGCCCACCTGGAACAGCTGCCTGGGCTCAGGGAAGATGTTGGAAGTGGATGCCAAAGCATCCAACCATGGCTTGAAGCAGAGTGAGGGGTCAAGTGTCCCTAGTCCCCAAAGTTCACGGTGTAGGTTTCGGCCGTGGTGAGGGGCTGTGCCGTCCCTGTGTGCAACTCCCAGCCTTCCGTCTCTGTCACCAGCTCGGTGACCACCTCTGTCTCAGTGTCCATCTCCCAGGTGCCAGCAGTGGGTGGCTCCTGGCTCCAGGGCATGTAGGCCGTGCTGCTGAAGGGGAAGGGCAGGGCTGTGGTGGATGGTGGGGCCGTGGGGCTGCTGGCGGCCGCGGTGGCATTGAGGCGCCGCAGCCGCATCTGCTCCCGCAGCCGCATGCGGTGCCGCAGGCGCATCTGCAGGCGCAGGCGCTCACGGGGCGTCATGGGCCGGCCAGGCACCACACGGCGGATAGGCCGGTTCCCATTCATGGCCATGATCTCCCGGATGCGCTTCCAGTTGGAGCGGGACAGGACAAAGTTGCACTGGGTGGCCCCGATGTCATAGAGGACGTGGCAGGTCTTGACACTGGGGTTGTAGCCCTCAGCCCGTGCCGACACACGGTACTCGCCCGGGTTCAGGATGCGCCAGTAGTCCCCGCCGCTGGCTGCGGATATGGGGGGCAGCAGGGTGGGGTGGAGGTGGCACAGTACTGCCAGCACCCTGCCAGCACCTCACAGTACCTACCTGTCCTGACATTGTGGTTGATGCCCCCCACCACAATGGTGGCATTGGCAATGGGCTCTCCCTGCTGGTCTGTCACCGTGCCCTTGATTCCCCGGTGGATCTGGGTAAGGAAGAGGGATGAGTGGAACTGTGTGGGACAAGTGGAGCAGCTGTGGCCATGTCACACAACACACCTGCTCCATGAAGGTGAGCAGAGACTCCTTGTTGTTCTCCCACTCCTGCTGCAGCTCACTCTCATGGGGGAACTTGTCACAGCCCAGGTAAATGGAGAGCTCCAGGCAGTTGGTATGCAGGTAGCTGAAGTCATTCATACCTGCAAGAGCATAGACACGCCCATCCAGCCACTTGCTCAACTGCCAGTGGCCGGGTTATTGGGCAGCCACGCCACTGGTCCCAACTTACTGCCAGCTCGGGGGTGCCACTTGGCGCCCTGCACGATGCCCATGGTGTCGGTCATGTCCTGTGCGTGGCAGCCCCCGCGGAAGGTCTCGGTCATGGTGAGGTGTGCTGAGGCATAGGAGATGGCAAGCCAGCGGAACACGGCGTGGTCAGGCGTCTCCTGCAGCTCGGGGTGCTCATCCTCGTAGTCCAGTGGACGAGGGGCAGCTGCCGGCGTTGGGCTGGGCCGGGCTGTGTCAAAGGGGAAGGACACCAGCTTCTCCCCACCCTGCAGGTTGGCTCCCAGTACAAAGGGGTTCTTGTCCATCCACGCCATGACAGCCCGTGTCTCCACGGCCACCTGTGAGGCAGGCACAGGGCATGAGGTGTCACCCCCTGCCACCCTCTCCCTGCCCCTGTCCCGCCCCTGTGCCACACTCACCGCCGCATCCTCGGACAGGTAGTGCTCCGGGATGGGGATGTGGTGGTTGGGGAACTGGTGGGGCACCAGCCGCCTCTCCTCGGCTGCCCACAGTGCTGAGGCCAGGTCAGGGAAGTTCTCAAAGAGGTCAAAGCCTTCCTCTGTCCAATGGCCCAGTGCCCAGTTGCCCAGTTCAGAGCCCTGCAGGCAGCCCAGGACACTGGTGAGTCCAGGGGGGCTGTGTCCCACCACCCACGTCCCATCCCACCACTCCAAGTCCCGTCCCCTGCCCCACCATCCCATCGCACCACCCTGCCATCCCATCCCACCACTCCAGGTCCCATCCCCTTCTCTGACATCTCAGGCGTCCAGCTTTGAGCCCTGTGGCCGGCCCTGTGTGAGCTGCGAGGAGGGGGCTGCATCCTACTGCTTTGCCATCCCATCCCACTGCCCCACAGCCCATCCTAGCACCCCACATCCTGCCCCACTGCTCCACTGTCCTATCTCACTGCCTCATGGCCCGTCCCACCCTGCTGTCCCCTCACCGCCTCATGGGCCAGCTCATAGCCATCAGGGTTGAGGGATGGGACAAGGTGGATGCGGGTGTCGGTGACCAGGCCCCGCACGCGGGGATTCCCATCCTGGTACTCCTTGCACAGGAACTGCATCAGCAGCAGCAGCAGCTCCCGGCCCAGCGCCTCATTCCCGTGCAGCCCCGCCGTGTACCGGAACTCAGGCTCTCCTGGAGGTGGGGGCCAAGCAGGGTCAGCAAACACCAGGGACCATGGCTGGGGGCTCCCAATCTCTCACACCTCCCTCACCTGTCTCGTGCTCGCCCGGGTTGTCGGAGACCTCCATGGCGTAGATCTTCAGTCCCCGTGAGCTCTTGCCAATGTTGTAGATGCGGGTGATGGTGGGACACTCCTCATTCACCACCTTCATCAGCTGCAGGGTAGGGAGGGATGGGGGCAGTGCTTGCAGGGACGAGCCCACACCCTGCAGAGAATCCCACCCCCATGGAGGATCCCACCCTATGGAGATGCCCACCACCATGGAAGTGCCCACAACTACAGGGAATGCCATGCCCCAAAGATGTGCCCACCACCACAGAGGTGTCCACTCCTCACGGAGGATCCCACCCCACAGAGGATCCCACCACCATGGAAGATTTCATCCCCCATAAAGCTACTCATCCCCAAGAAGGTGCCCACCCCCATGGAGGATCCACCCCCCCCCACTCCCCACAAGGAGCTCACCACCATGAAAGATCCCACAACAATGGGCATTCCAACCCCACAGAGGATCCCACCCCATGGATTTGTTCACAGAGTATTCCATCCTCTACAGAGGATCCCACCCCCTGCCGGATCTGCCCCCCCAGCAGTGCCCACCTGCCTCATGTCCTTGTAGGAGTGGTGTCGGAAGTCCAGATTGTCCGTGGAGGTCACCTCGTTCTGCTGGGTGTAGTAGCTGCTGACAGCTGTGGAGGGGACAGGGACACAGCAGGGGGGGATGGCTGGAGAGATCCCACCCCCCATGGCCCCCAGGCTGCTTCGGGGTGACTGTTACCAGAGAGAGGGCACCCCAGGACCTCAAGGCGCAGGCAGAGGCTCCCATTCCAGCGCTGGGGGTAGATGCGGATATACCGGGCCACCAGTGGCTCAGGGAACTCACTCAGCACCGGCGTGTCTTTGTCCACATTGCCGTAAAACATCTGCCGAGGAGGGAGAGATGTACCCAAGAGGGTCCCCGTTGTTCCCACGTCACTCACCCAGAACAGGTTCCCACCATCTCCTCGTAGCCATTGCTGTACATCACCCAGTGCTGGCTGTCATTGCTAAAGCCCACGTAGAAGCTGGTGACAAAGTCATCACTGTGGAAGGACAGGGAAAGGTTGGGACAGGGGTCCCCACACTGCTCTCCCCTGCCCCATGTTCCTGGCTCCACCCCCGTGCCCCCATACTGGATCTGGGAGTCGCGCCCCTGGGTGATGACACCGGTGAACATGGTGATGCGACGGGTGTCCACCTCGAGCCAGTGTGCCCGGCTGTCATCCTCGGCACACCACGCCCCATCAAAGAAATCGTCTTCGTTGGTGCCTGCCTGGGGAGCAGTGAGCTGGGTGTGGGTGGAGATGTCACCATGACCCGTGCGGTGGGCGCAGGGGGTGACCTTCACCTGCATGTTGAGGCGGCCACGCTGGGCACCCAGCCCGTGACGCAGCATGGAGGAGGCCAGGATCTGGTCATCCTCGATGCGGTGGGACTCCAGCCCGATTGGGGGACACCCTGGGGACAGCAGGGCATAGGGGGTGATAGGCTTCCCCCCACCCAGCAGGGTGTCCCTGTCACCCCAGGAATGGGGACACTCACTTTTCTTCTCTGCTGGAGGGGTCCATTCCTCCTCATCTGGATCCCACTTCTTTCCTCCTGTTTTTTTGGGTTTTCCTGGGAAAGGAAAAGGTGCAGTGAGGGGGGCAGGGACAGGGACAGGTGTGAGGGGAGAGGAATGGGAGCTGGCACCCACCTTTGTGGTCCTGGCCCTTCTCCTGCGCCCAGCGCTCCTCCTCCTCCTCCTCTTCCTCCTCCTCTTTCTTGGGCCTTGCTGTTGGTGAGGTGATACCCACCCCAGGGACGTGACACCAGTCCCAGGAACATGCCACCCACCCCAAGAATGTGCCACTGATGCTAGGGGTGTGACACTCACCCCGAGAACATGCCACCTCCCTGGGGATGTGACACCCACCATGTCACACACTCCAGGGATGTGCCACCATCCCTGAAGACATGACACCCACCCTGGTGATGTGACATCCACCCCAGGGAGGTGAGGCATGCCATGCAGATATGTCATCTATCCCAGAGACATGCCACTGACCATGGGACATGTGACCCACCCTGGTGATGTGCCACCCACTGTGGGGATTTGACACCCACCATAGGAATGGAACACCCAGCCCAGGGACATGCCACCCTCCCTGCGGCTCTGCCATCGACCCCGGGGCACACATGCCCACCATGGGTATGTGCTCCCCGCCCCGCAGGGCCCTGCCCACGCTGCCCAGCCCCCTCCAGTCCCTCTCACAGGGTCTGATTTTCTCCTCATCCGTCTCCATCCTGTCCCCTTTGTCCGGGTGTTCGTGGGGCTTTGGCCGGGGTGGCAGCCCGTAGGTCCCTGTGGGGCACAAGGTGGGGGACTGGGACAACCTTCTGGAGACGGGAGGGGCAGGGACGATGGGAGGTGCTGGGGTGCCTCATCCTTCCCGGTTCATCACTCACAGTCATCATAGTCGGGTGCCTCGAAGCCCTCGCCATAGTCCACTTCAGTCACCGGCCCAGGCAAGGGGGGCTGCGGGAGGGGCTGCGGGGGGGGCTGTGGGGGGGCCTCCTCCGGCTCTGCTTGGGGGAGGGAGGAGGAAAGGGCTGTGCTGGAGATGGGGAGGCAATGAGGGTCCCCATGTTCCTGCAGGGTGCCCTCTGTCCCCTGAGGGGTCCCTGTGGGGTCAGCGTGCCCCTCTGGAACCCACATTTCCCTTTGGGGTTCCCACGTACCGTGAGGTCCCCATGTCCCCACCAGACCCCTCTATATCCCACTGGGATGCCCATGCCCCCATGTGATCCCCACACCTCTAGCGTCCCTCCAAGAGTCCCCCATGCTCCGATGGGAACTCCATGCACCTATGGGGTTCTCCATGCCCCCATAAGATCCCCATGTCTCTGCAGGGTTCTCTGTGTCCCTGCAGGACCCCTCTATATCCCCACAGGACCCCTGTGCCACCAAGAGATCCCCACACCCCTACAGGGTCCTTGCACCCCTTATGCTGTCCCCATGTCCACCCCAGCTCCGGGCTGCCCCAAAATGCTGCTCCCCTGCGTTCCCAAGGCTGGGAACTGTCTCCCAATGTCACCCTGAGCAGTGCCAGCCCCCCATGTCCCCATCCTCCCACGTACGTGTCTCCTCAGGCTGGGGCCAGACCCGCTCAGGTCTCCTCCTGCTTGGGGGCCTGGGGGGCTTCTGCTGCCGCCGGATGTACTCGACTGAGGACACAGAGGGTGGCACCGGCTTTGTGGTGAGGGGTGGGGGAGACACCCCCTCCATCCCTCCCTGCAGGCCAGGGGGCCCCGGTGGCCCCCCACCTACACCCTGGCACCTTACAGTCCTCATAGTCCTCCCGCTCCAACTGCTCGTTGTAGTCCAGAGTCGGGGGTTCCGGCTCCTCGGGGACCTCTGCGGAGAAGGGACAGGTGGAAAAGAGGCACAGGCTGGCACCGGGGTGCAGGCAGGGGACAAGAGGGAGCACGGAGGTGGCACTTGAGAATAGGAAGGAGGCCCTGAGGTAAGGGTGGTGGCCCTGGGGCACACAGGAGGTGACACTTGCGAGCAGGGAGTTAGTCCAGAGCGCAGTGGGCTGCAGGGAAGTGGCACCAGGGAGGAGGGAGGTGGCCCTGGCGCGCAATGTGATGGCACTGGGATGCAGGGAGATGGTGCTGGGACACAGGAAGGTGACATAGGGGTACAGGAAGGTGGCATTTGGGAACAAGGAGGTGGCCTGTGTTGCAGGAGCATGGCCCTGGGGAGCTGGGACATGGCATTGGGGTGCAGGGAGGTGACATCTGGGGACAGGGAGGTGGCCCCAAGATATAAGGAGATAGCCCCAGGGTGCAGAGGGGTGGCCCTGGCCTGCAGAGGAGTGTCCTTAAGACATAGGGTGGTGGCCCTGGAGACTGGGCAGTCACCTGGTTGGGGTTCAGGGTTCCAGTCTTCCCGGCCCAGCCCCCAGCGCTCATTTGGTGGCTCTTCTAGCTCTCCTGGGGACAGGGACAGAGCGAGGGGCTGGCATGGCCACTCCAGGCCCCTGTTCTGGCCTCCCCTAGCCCCACGGTGGGAAGAGAATCCCATGGGAAGGAAAGTGGGGGAACAGAGGGGAAACCTAAGGGGACAAAGCCCGGCAAGCTGTAGGGTGCCACCAGGGCAGCTGAGCAGGATGTGGGGTAATGCTCTGCTGTGGTGAGACCTCCCTTCCCAACTCCACTAGTGGCGAGATGGGCATCCCCAAAACTTACCTCGGACACCTCCATCCTCCTCTTCCTCCTCCTCCTCCTTGTAGTGAGAAGGCTCCAGGAACTTGGGTGTCTCCTTATCCTCCTTGCCCTGTGAGGGCTGCAGGGTAGTGGCGGGTTCAGTGGGGGGACTTGGTGGCACTGGTGGCTTCTTGCCAGAGGCTTTGGTGGCCTTGGGTGGCTTGTCCTTGGGCTTTTTAGAGCCTTTTGGGGGTTTTTCAGAGCCTTTTGGAGGTTTTTCTGAGCCTTTTGGTGGCTTCTCCTTGGATTTCTTGGGGGGTTTGTTCTTGCCGCGGTCCTTGTCCTTGACCTTGTCCTTATCCTTCTTGGGGCCCCGGGGTCTCTCCTTGGGCTTCTTGGGGGGTTTTTCCTTCTTCCCCTTCCTGGGTTTCTCGGACTCCATCAGCGACCCTGGGGAGCCTGAGGGGACAGAAGCAGGGGGGCAGCCACCCCGAGGCAAGGTGAGCGTGGCGGGGCCGGGCTGGGTGGCCCTCCCTTTCCTGCCAACCCCCTTCCCCGTGAGATCCTGGTGCTGATCGCTCACCGGTGCTGGTGACCATGCTGAGGTCGGTGCCGAAGCCTAGCTCAGTACCGTCCCCGTCCTGGTCCCCGTCCCGGTCCCCGCCGTCCCCGGGTCCAAGGAAGCCCCGCAGAAACTCCTCGATCTCGGCGTCGGTAAGCGCGGGGGGGCCCGGGGCTGCCCCCCGTGCCGGTACCGGCAGCAGCGGCAGCAGCGCGGCCGTCAACAGGAGGCAGGAACGGGGTGGCCCCGCCGGGACCATCGCGCTCCGCACCGGCCCCGCTCCCCGAAAGCCCCGGACGGGCGGGCTGGGGGCGGTGCCGCGGCCGGGGGCGGCCCCGAGCAGCAGCGGCGGCGCCCCGCGGGATCCGCTCGGCTTCGGGGTGGCACTGGCGCTTAACGGCACCGAGATGGCACTGGACAGGACGGGGAGCGACATGTCACCGTCCTCGGCCCGGTACTGGCACTGCACCGGGGCCGGGACCGCCGGGAACCCGCACCGACACCGCGCGGGACTGGCGCTGCCTGGCACCGGCACTGGCACCGACACTGGCACCGGGACTGTCACCGGAACGGGCACCGGCACTGCCGGGGACCCGTGCTGCGCTGGCACCGGCACTGCCTGGGGCTGGTACTGAGCTCACACTGGCGCTGTGCGGGGCCTGAATTGCAGGGGCTGGCACTGCATCAGCGCTTGAACGGCGTGGGGACCAGCACGACACTGGGACCGGCCCTGTGCCACCACACCGGCCCCACGTGCCGTCTAAGGGCCTGGCCCCAGGGCTGGCACCGGGCCGGGTGCTGGCGCTGTGCCCTCGGCGGCGGCACCAACACCGTGCTCCCAGCACGGGCGGGCACACGGCACACGCCTGTACCGCTGTATCCCCATACCTCCGGCACCCCCCGCGGGTGCTGCACACGCAGGCACAGGGCCTCACGCACCAGCGCTGCGCTTGCACGGGGACAGGCACACACCGCTGCCTCCGTGACATTGCAGGCACCGCACACGGGAACCGCATCACCCGGAGCAGTACATAGACACGCTGCACGTGTTAGGACATTGCATGTGGGACATGCACAGCACATGGAACGCACACCGCACATGCACACAGAACACACACACAGAGTACACACACCCTGCATGACACTCAGCACACAGAACACACCCACGGGTCACACACACTGCACATGAGACCCTACACACAGAACACACCCACACTGCACATGAGACCTCACACATGGAACACACACTGCACATGACACCCCACACAAGGAACACACACTGCTCACGAGACCCCGCACACGCGTGGCCGTGCCTTGAGCTCCCCGCACGCAGAGGAAGCGCACACAGGGGATGCAGTGCACACACTGCACACACTGCACAGGCATTACACGTATGTGACCACTCCCCCGAGCTCCCGTGCTTGCAGGGTTGAGGTTCAGGCTCGGGTGTGCACCCCCAGAGTGCCCCCGGAGCGCTGGGGGGTGTAGGGGGTGATGCTAGGGGTAGCACTGGGTGTCCCCCACCCGCCCGGGCCCTGCAGGCTCCCTGGGCCACGGTGGCGGCAGGGCCACGTGGCAGCTCAGGCTGCCCGCGATCGTCACATGCGTGCCCCCCCCCCCCCCCCCCCCCCCCCCCCCCCCCCCCCCCCCCCCCCCCCCCCCCCCCCCCCCCCCCGCCCCCCCCCCCCCCACCCCGGCCCCCCCCCCCCCCCCCCCCCCCCCCCCCCCCCCGTCACACGCGTGGCCCCCCCAACCATGACTCACTGTCCAGCAATGCTGGGGCCTGCCGGGAGCTGGAGGGCCCCATCTGCATCTCCCACTGCCTCCCAGTGCAGCCCAGTGAGCTTCTGCTGCAGCCCCTACTCCACCTCATGCAGCCCCCAGGAATGCCCCTCATTCCAGTTCCACTCCCACTACAACCTCCCCAGCTTGTTGTGGCTCCCCCAGTACAGCCCCGAGTACAATACCCCTGCCTCCCCCCACTACAGTCTTCCCCCAGTACAGCCCTCCCACTCCCAGTACAAATCCCCCCACGAGTAACAATTCCCAGTATACCTCCCCCAATCACAGTCCCATGTAGACCACCCAGTACAGTCTCACAGCCACTACAGCCCCCTTCCAGTTCAGCGCCATCTCCATACAGCCCACCCACTACAGCTCCCAGTATAGCCTTCATACCCAGTATAGTCCCCCCTTCCCAGTACAGACTCCACCTCCCCCGGACCCCCAGAGCTGCCCCAGCCTCTGGCAGGGGGGCAGAGGCCTGGAACCCCAGCGGGAACGGCCCACAGGTGGCACTGGTGGGGTGGGGGTCCTGGGAAGGGTGGGTGGTCCTGGAAAGGGGGTGTCCCAGTAGGATGGGGCAGGGTGTCATCAGGGTGGAGGGGTCCCATGGGCGTCCTGGCAGGATGGGGATCCCAGAGCGGGGCCAGGAGGATGGACGTCCCAGCAACGGTGTAGGGGGTCCCCTGGGAGTGTGGTGGTCCAGCAGCACTGAGGAGGAGTTCAGGAAGAGGAGGTTCCTCAAGAAGGTCCGCAGAATTTGGGGGGGGGGGGGGGGGGCGCCGGAGGGGGGGGGGGGGGGGGGGGGTCCAGCAGTGTGAAGACGGATCCCAGTGGGGTGGGGATCCCATGAAGATGTGGAGGCAGGGAGGGTGTCCCATGAAGAAGGGGTCCCCAGGAGGGTGGGGCCCCCAGCGGGGAGGGGGTCCCAGGGCTCAGTGCCCTGTGCGAGGGGCCGCACCCGAGGCCACATTTCTTCCCGGGGAGGCCCAGCCCTGGCGCCCCCCCACTCACTCGCCACCCTCGTCCCCACCCTTTCCTGCGCCTGAGTCACTCTCGGCGCCTTCCGGGTGTCGGGGCGTCCTTCGGTCCTGCTCGGTCGCAGCCTCGGACGGAGCCGGGCGCTTTCGGGCCGTCTCTCGGGGGTCCGTCCGTCCATCGGGGGTCCGTCCGTCTGTCCCTCGGGGGGGGGCGCTGTCGGGTTGTCCGTCTGTCTGTCATGGGCTGTACTCCTCGCGGGTCTCTGTCTGTCCTGGGGGCATCCCACCCCCGTGGGGTCTGTCCGTCTGTCCTTCCAGGTGTCTGGCTGTATGTCAGGACACCTCTGGCTGTTGAGGTGTCTGTCCGTTTTCCTGGGTGTCCATTTATTGAGTTGTCTTTCTGCCCATGGGAGTCTCCCCCTACCCATAGGGGCCTCCATCTGTGTGTATGGGTGTCTGTCCATCCTCTGGGTGTCTGTCTGCCCATTGAGGTGTCCATCTACCTCATGTGGTGTCCATGTGTGCATTGGGGTGTCCCTCTATCCTTCTGGGTGTCTATCTGGGCATCCAGTTGCCCTTCTGGGTATTAATCTGTCTGCTGGTGTGTCCTTGTCCTCATTCCTGGCTCTCCATCCTTTGCAACCATCTCATGGTGTCCCCCCATCCACAGGTCCATCTGGCCATCCATCCATCTGTCCCCACAGCCCCAACGCCATGTACACCGCACTCCCCAAAAGGTACCCCCTCCCAACTCCCCCCATCCCCCTAACTGCTCCCATCTGACCCCATCCCCCCCACCCCACAGTGGTTCCCCTTTTGGCCCCGGTGCCACCCGCCCGGGGCTGCACGTATGGCGGGTGGAGCAGCTGCGGCCAGTGGAGGTCTCTGAGGCCACCCTGGGCATTTTCTTCTCGGGAGACGCGTACCTGGTGCTGCACAACGGGCCGGAGGAGCAGGCCCACCTCCACCTGTGGATGGGTGAGCACAGACGGGGATGGAGAGGTTGTGTGATAGCGCGGGGGCAGATGGGCTCAGGTGCTCACCTGATTCCCACAGGCCGGGACTCCTCGCAGGACGAGCGAGGCGCCTGCGCCCTCCTCTCCACCCAGCTGAGCTTGCTGCTGGGCGAGCGCCCCGTCACCCACCGCGAGGTACAGGGCAATGAGTCTGACCTCTTCATGGACTACTTCCCCCACGGCCTCACCTACCAGGTATGGGGGTCCCCAAGCCTCCTTGGGGTGCTCCCAGTACTCAGCATTCCAATCAGGCTTCCAGTACCCCAGATAGGTGCCCAGTGACACTGCTGGGCTCTCTGCACCTTTGGCACTCTGCTTCATCCGCACTGAACATGATGACCCCCCCGGGGTGCTAGGCACCTCCAGAAAGTGCTCAGCATCCCTGCTGGGGGCTCACGTCCATGTTGGTTCTTATCAACACCACTGGGTACTGGGCACTGCACTGAATGTTCAGCACCCCTCTTGGATGTTGGGCACCCCCACCAAACACTCAGCACTCCCACTGGGTGCTGGGCACCCCACCAGGGGCTCAGCACCACCATGGGGTGCTCAGCATCCCCTCTGGCTGCTCAATATCTGTGCTGGGTGGTTGTCACCCCCATTTGGTGCTGAGCCCCTCCTCTGTGCTGGCAGGAGGGCGGCATGGCCTCGGCGTTTAAGCGCACCCACCCTGGCCCCAGCCTTGCACCCAAACTCTACCAGGTGAAGGGCAAGAGGAAGATCCGAGCGAGCCAGCGGGACCCATCCTGGGCCAGCTTCAACACCGGCGACTGCTTCCTCCTCGACCTGGGACAGGTGGGCAGACGGCGCCTGTCCCCACTGTCCCACTCCCTGTCCCCACTGTTGCCATCCGTGGCCCCCAGACCCTTCTCACCAGGTGTGAGGCAAAGTGCCACATGTCCTGTGTGCTCCTCTGTCCTCTGGGGTGTCCATCAGCTCAATGGCATGTCCCTCTTTGTTGTGGCACCTGTCCCTCCACAGGACTGTCTGTTTGTCCTCCTCTTGGGGTGTCTGTCTGTCCTTCCCGTGGCCCCTGGGGCATTTCCCTATCCATAGGGATGCTGGATGGTTGGGGTGTCTGTCCATCCATTGGAGTGTCCCTCTTCCCGTCATGGCATCTTCCTGGACCAGCTTCAACCCCAGTGGCTGCTCCATCCCCAGCCTGGGCGAGGTGGGTCGAGGGCTACCATGGGGCAGTTCCATCACCACTGTCCCCCTCCCTGCCCCTAGACCCTCTTCATCTGGTGTGGGGCCCAGAGCAATGTCCTGGAGCGCAGCAGGGCCCAGGAGCTGGCCGCTGCCATCCGGGACAGTGAGCGGGGTGGCAAAGCACGCCTGGAGATCGTGGCTGATGGCGAGGAGCCACCTGAGATGGTCCAGGTATGTCCCCACCGGGCAGAGACGGGGACCTGGGTGTCCCTGAGGTGGGTCTGTGACTCCCCCATCTCATCCCCTGGCAGGTGCTGGGCCCCAAGCCCCCCTTGCAGGAGGGCAGCCCTGAGGAGGACATGGTGGCTGACCAGAACAACATGGGGGCAGCTGTCCTCTACAAGGCAAGGACACGGCAGGACACCCTGATGGCACCAGGGCTGGGCATGCCTAAGTGTCACCATGGTGGGCATGGGAGGTACATGAGTCTGGGCACAGCCAGGGGACACCACGATGGCCCCCAGGAGCACATGAGGTTGGGCATGGTCCAGGGACACTGGTGACCCTTAGGAAAGCCACACTGAGCTGAGCATGGCCAGAGGACACTGCAATGGCCCCAGGGGACATACGGGCTGGGCATGGTCAGGGGACACTGCGGGGGCCCTGAAGCAGGCAAGGATGGGGAATACCAGAGTGGCTGGGTGGGAGGGAGAGGACACCAGGCTGGAGAGGCCCCAGGTGATCCTGCAGTGACATCCCTTCCATGGGCAGGTGTCGGACGCGACAGGGCGCATGGACCTGACCCAGGTGGCCACCAGCAGCCCTTTCAGCCAGAGCCTGCTCTCCCCTGATGACTGCTTCGTGTTGGACAATGGCGCTGGCGGGATGGTCTTTGTCTGGAAAGGTGCCCAAGGATGGGGACACAGGGTGACATGGAGACAGAGACCATTCCCAGAGTGGCTGACATCCCCCTCTGTAGGGCGCAAGGCCAATGAGCAGGAGCGCCAGGCGGCTCTGAGAGTGGCCGAGGAGGTGATCGCCCGCATGGGCCACCCATCCCAGACACAGGTGGGTGCAGTGGTGAAGGGTGCCCAGGGGCTGGCATGAGAGCCATCACCCCCTCCCAATCCTTATCCCCTCCCTGTCCCTGTCCCAACAGGTGGAAATCCTGCCCCAGGGCTGTGAGACACCCCTCTTCAAGCAGTTCTTCACCAGCTGGAAATGAGCAGCAGGTGCCCATGGGGCGGTGCCTGGCCCAGGTGTGACCAGGCTTGTGCCAGCTGTGCCAGCTCCCAGCAATGCCTATGCTCTGTTCAGCTGTCCCTGTCACCGTGCCATCCCTGTCCCTGTGCCTTTGCCCATCCCATCCCCATGCTGTTGGCATTCACACCCTCGTGCATCACATCCTTGATATCCTACACCAAGCCCATGCCATCTCTACTGCTGTGATATCCCTGTGTCTTTGCCCACATGCCAGGCTCATCTCCATGCCATCCCCAAGCCCACATCATCCCTATCCCTGTGCCATGCCCATGCCCACACCACGCCCAAGCCCCTGCCATCTTCCTCTCCATGCCAGTCATTCATCTCCTTGTGCCATGCTCGTGTCCATCCCATCCCCAAGCCTATGTCATGCCTGCCCCTGTGCATGACAATGCCCTGTCATCCCTATGCCTTTGTCCACCCCATGCTCATATCATCCCTGTCTGTCCCTTTGCCATTCTCATGGCACTTCCTTCCCCATTCCCACGCCCACCCTGTGCCATGCCCATGCCATCTCCAAGTCCATGCCATGTCCTTTCTGTGACAACTCCATCCCCACGCAATCCCAATCTCCTCACCATACCCAAACCCACGTCATCTCTATTCCTTTGCCCACTCCATGTTTATCTCCATCCCCATCCCTACACCATCCCAAGCCCATGCCATGCCCACAAGATACTTCCTCCCCACACTGCTGCCCTGGCTTTGCCACCTGCATGCCCTTGCCACCTTCTTGCAGGAACCTGTGCCACACTGTGCCCATGCTGTGCCCACCTCAGGCTCACGCTGCCTACACATGTGGTAGATGTGTGCCCACACATCTACCCCTGTGCCCAGGTCCTGGTGAATAAAGGGACAGTGCCATGTCCTGGTGGGTGTGGTACCACCCCTGGGATGGGGAAATATGAGGGGACTCAGACGGGACACGGCAATGGCAGTGCAGGGGATGAAGTGTCCCCAGCACCCTGGTGTGATGCCCCTCCCCATGGCACACTGCAGGGCCACCTGTGTCACCAGGGCACCAGCTCTCTGCCCCATGAGGTGATGCCCATTGCAACACGATGTCCCCAGGTCCTTGTGTGAACACCTGACCCTGTGTGTTTGGGAAGTGTGGGACATGGCCTGTGGCACCCATCTGGCTGTCACCGTGGGTCCCTCATGTCTCCAAATCTCCACTGTACCTCCATGTCCACATCCTCACTGTCCCACCCTCCGCTCTCTCCACAGTCCCTGCATCCCCAATATCCCCAGTATTCTCAAACCACCAGTGCCACCAACCACACCCCCAAAGCCCCTCTTCACCCTGGGGCCACCCAGACCCTAGGACCCCAACCACTGCAGGCTGCTTCCTCCCTAATTAGACCCAGATAATTAGTGTTGAGACTAATTATGTCCTCAGCTACCTCCTTTGGCCCCTGCTCATGTCAACTTGGTGTGATAATGTCTGGCATTACAGACACCAAACCTGTGGCATTCCTCTCCAATTCCCACCAGGATCCTGCTACATCCATCACCAAAGAAAAGCCCTTTTATTGTAGCTGGGGAGGGCCCAGGAGGAGCAAGGAGAAAAAGGAGCTTGGGAGAGGGACTTGGAGAAACCACCACGTCCCCCAGCACCTGCAGGAGGGGTGGGTGAGCTGGGACCCCCCTGACACCCCAACCCTGTTCTCTCCTCTATTCCTAAAGTGACACCAAGGCAGGAAAGTCTGTGTGGGGGAGAGGCTGGGCTGGGCTTTTCCTTGTTCACAGTGAGTTTGGGGGGTGGGGAGGGGGGTCCCACGCGCTTGGCCAGGCTGGATCTGCACTGCAGGGGAGGTTATTCACTCCCAGTTTAAATCGCCGGAGCACGTTTGGGGCAGGGAGGAAAACACAGGATCATGTGTGGCGAGCTCAGTGTGCTCAGGGTGGTGGGGAACAGAGCCAGGATTCACCTCTCCTGGTCATGTCAGACCCTGTAGGATTCAAAAATTATTCTGATGAGCTTTTCCAATGAAGTAAAATTGGAAAATTGGCTTCTCCAGTGTGGCTGCAGGAGGTCCAAGGTCAGGGGGTGGGAGGGAGCACACAGGGGAGGTAATTTGTTCCCTGAAAATTCCTGTGAGGGATTTGTCATGCCCTCCTTACCACTCCAAAGCCGAGGGAGGAGGGGGAGACCAGCACTGTGGGCTCAGGGTGGGATGGGACCCTTCCTTCACCCACCCAAGGGCAGCTATGGGGGCCAGGGGGCAGCACCTGGGGGGGCCCCACTGCCAAGGGACTGGGGAATGGCACTTCACTAAGAGAGAGAAAGAAATAGAGAAGAAAAAGCCACATGTCGTTTGGAAGGATCAGGCAGGAGCTGAGTGGTCTTAGGGGTCTGGAGCAGTCCCATTGGCCTGCAGCCCCCCACCAGTCCCCCTACTCTATCAGTTCCACGTAGTTGGCAGGGAACATCCCAAAGTGGCCATCGGGGCCGTAGCCGCGCCACCAGCCTTCATCAATCATCTCAATGTTGGTGATGATGTTCTCAGGATCAAAGGAGATCTCGGTGTCATCAGCTGGAATGCGACAGAGAGGGGAGAGGGGGGTCAGACCTCCTGAACTACCCCAGCCCTGGGGTTCCCAAGATAAGAGGGATGTGGAGCTGCTGGAACGAGTCCAGAGAAGACCATGGAGGTGCTCCAAGGGCTGGAACCCCTCTGCTCTGGAGACACACTGGAAGAAATGGGAATGTCCAGCCTGGAGCAGAGAAAACTCCAGGGAGACCTTAGAGCCCCTTCCAGTGCCTAAAGGGGCTCCAAGAGAGCTGGAGAGGGACTTGGGACAAGGGTCTGGAAGGACAGGACAAGGGGCATGCCCCTGTGGGTCTCACCAGCCTGGTAGTCATAGAGTGCCCGGGCACAGAGCCCCTTCCCCGCCAGGTCGAGTGGCTCCTGGTACTCTACCCTGTAGTCGTATTTGGCATTGTCAACTTGTTCCTTCAGGAAGGAGAGGAGAGCAGGAATTACCAGAACAGTGGGAGGGAAAAGAACAACAATGTCCAACACTCAGAAATGTCCATCAGGCCCCCGAGGCTTGGAGACCTGTGTGCTGGAGGTCCTGGGTGCTCTCTGGAATAAAATGTGGGCTACAGGGAAATTATGGCACTTCTCTGCCACAGGATCCAGGAAACACAGGAGCAAACCAGCTCTTAGCCAAAGAGCCAAGGTGGCCATGTCTCCACCTGGCTCAACACCAATCCCTGTCCCTTGGGATCGCATCCCAGTGGAAACACCGGAGACCAGTGGCAGACAACCCCTCTGATCCCTTGGGATCCCTGCTGCAGACAGAGGTTCATCCCCCAACCGATAAGCTCCAGCTTCTGAAACTTGTCTGCCAGAGCCTGAGCTGGCTGTGGTTTGCTTTCCTCAGGAAAGGCTGAGGGGATCATTGAGCCCATCTCCCCTGGAATCCTTTGGAACCTGCTGGATACTTCCAGACAAATTCCAGAATGAGAAAATGTTTGGAATGCTGATGGTTTGGTGAGTACAGAAGAAACCAAAGGGGCCACACATCTCCGAGGGCAACCCAGCAGCATAGCACAACCCCACGATTAGCCACTGGAGGATCTTGGAGTGCACCAGGAACAGCTGGGATTGCCAACTCCGCTGGGTCCAGATGTGCAGAGAAGCAAGAGAATGATGAGAAAGGGCTTTGGAAGAGGCTGATGGATCCTCTCCCCTCACTGGTTCTAGGATGTGGCACTGACAACAGCCAGGGTGGCCCTGGGGTGCAGGATGGGTGCCAGGGACTCAGTACCAGTGTCTCCCACTGGGAACACTGGGAAGGGACATAGCAGCACCCCTTTGCCATCCTGAGTACACCTGAGCTCTGGGGTTTCTCCATTTCCTACGACTTTAGCTCAGAAAAGTGTTCCAGGCTCACCCTAGGGATGGGACAAGCCATGCTCTCCCATGCAGAGCTAGCCCCAATAGGGTCCCCTGCCCCCCAAACACACCTGGGGTGGCTCCTCATAGATGGCCGAAGGCTCTGGAGGCTCCTCATACAAATTCTCTTCCATGTGGGACCCTGGAACACCAGAATTGTATCCAGAGTCTTGTCCTGAGGAGAAACAAGGGATCTGTCACCAAAACCATGCTCTATCCCCTCATCTGGCTCCTGCCTCAGGCTTGAGTGATACCACATTCCTGCTATGAGCTGGGGCGTCTGGAGCACGCACAGACCGTGGGATGGAGCAGGCAGGGGTTTAGGGAGCAATGAAAACGACAAAGGAGAGATCTGTCTCTGGCAGGGAAGGGGTAAAGACAGGGAAGGGATAAACTTGCTCAGGATGAAAAAATTCCCATGGAGGTGAAGAGCTGGAGCAGAGGTCCTGGTCAAGAGCAGCATCTAGTGGTGACTGCGGCCTGGGGACATCGGAGCTGGACCCCAGCGCCAGCACATCCCTGGTTCCCAGTTGGTCCCTGCCCATGGCAGGAGAGGTGGAACTAGATGGTCTCTCAGATCCCATCCAAGCCAAACCAATCTGTGATTCCATGATTCAGGGAAAAGGCCAGCCCTCGGTGCCACCTACAGCACATGGGGAGACCTCTGGGCACAGCCAGCCCTTCTCTGGAATCACTTCCTTCCCCAGACCGCTGGGAAGTGGTTGGGCAGGGACACCTTCCACAATCCCAGGTTGCTCCAAGCCCCATCCAACCTGGCCTTGGATGCTTCTAAGGATGGGGCAGCCACAGCTTCTCTGGGACACCTGTGCCAGGGCCTCCCCACCCTCACAGGGAAGGATTTCTTCCCAATATCCCATCTAATCCTGCCCTCTGGCAGTGGGAAGCCAATCCCCCTTGTCCTGTCACTCTGTGCCCGTGTATTTTACTGCAATAAGGAAACAACCCAGTCTAACTCTGGAGCAGGGAAATGCCTGCACACGGGCGGAGCCGCCTCGGCTGGGTCTTGGGGCATTTTGGAAAAGTCCAAGTGTGACTGTCTAAGCCCCTGTGGCAGGTCTGGAGGAAGGCTGGGGGTGCACAGAGCTGAATTCCAGCCTGAATTCCAGCCTGAATTCCAGCAGGAGATATCCTCATCCCCCAGGCACTGAGCCTTTGGCTGAAGGCAAGCAGGAACCATCCTCATCCTCGGCATCACACTCAGCCTGTCTGGAGACAAAGCCCAGGGTTCCTAGCCCATGGAATGGGAAAACCAAATGGAATCTCCAAGCCCAGCCTCAAAATGCCCTATTTTGTGAGATCTAGTTGGAAAGATGAGGAGAAAAGCTTTGGCGAGCAGAGGGAGCCAAGCACGTACCTGCTGCAGGTACTGGGGAGGCCGGCGGTGACCCCCAAACATCCCGGGTGGGGGAGGCAGGACAGGGCACGGAGTTCACCTCCTTCTGCAGGAATGGGCTGCGGAGCTTCCCTGGAAAAGGAGTTGAAGGGACTGCAGGAGCTGGTCAGGCAGAGGAGGGGCTCCCAGCCCGACTGTGCACCCATGGGTACTGCTGTGTCACCCTCCCAAGCAGGATTTTCCAGCTCTAATCCTAGTTGTGGAAAACAAGTTTGGCAACTGATTACAGCAGCAGCCAAGGGAAATTTTTTTTTTTAAATGGATTTTTGTGGAGAAGGAAGAGCTTGAGGACCCTGCCTCTGGCTCTCCATGGTGACTTTTGGAGCACCCTGAACTCCAGAGACACCAAACTGGGAGGGGATGATGCAAACTGGTTTGTGCCAGTGCGTTTCCTGTGGCAGGAGGCAACTGCCGGTATCTCCTCATCTCCACCTCCAAACCAAACAAAAGCTGAGGAGAATTCCCAGACAAACCCTACCAGCACCAAGACTCCTGCCTACCCTTACCTCTGGGTCTGATCAATACCAGGGCATTTATCTCCCTTTCCTCCATGAAAACCATCAAATCCTAACGAAATACCTCAAAGTCAGTCTCTCCCCATGATGTCTGACCATGAAAAAAGACATTTTCCCAGAATGGCATTCCCTCCTCTCCCACTCATGTCTTGCCTGCCCAAGGAAGTAGGCATTCATGCTTCTATCACCAAGTGAAAGTGATTATTCTGAATCAATTTAAAGCACTTTGGAGGAGGTTGGGCTGAGGAGGACGAGGAGGAGCAGGAGGAGGTGGCAGAGGCAGTCACCCGGGGGTGTCACGCACTCGTCACAGCTATTTCCTCATCTGCTCTCAGCTCTGGTTTGCAAACTTCCTGATTTTTATCCCAGAGATCAGATCAGGCTCTTCTAACAGCACGAGATTCTGCTTGGCTGGGGCAGTGCAAAACTTTGAGTGAAATTTCATTCAGTCAGGATAGATTGCTATAGTGGTGTTTTCCTGGTGTTAATATATTGAACTCTAATAAAAAAAAAAAAAAAAAAAAGGAACTTTAAGGCTCAGAAGGGGAATCAGAGTCTGTAAATCTTCTGCCTTTGTGATTAAAACTTGGCTAGAGCTGCACCCTGGAAAACGGCAGGAGCCAGGTGTGGGACACAGCACAGCAGAGAACATCAGTGTGGTGACAGCTGCCTGTTGTCAGCTCGAACTGTGGCCTCACCATATCGCTGCCCCACTGGGACTCCTCCATGTGCAGAGAGGCCCAGTGGGGGACTGGGACTGGCCCCCAGCACCCTCTCTGTGTCCCCAGGCCATACCTGGCTGCGCCGGCATCCCCGTGTCCCCTGAGCCCGCTTTCTCCCTTTGCTTGAAGATGTCGCGGGGGTTGACGGCTCTCTGCGCGATCAGCGTTGCAGCCTCCTGCCCAGGGAGGGCACACAGCCCGGTCAAGGCCCTGAGCAGCACAGCAGGGGCAGAGCCGAGGCAGCCCCCCCTCTCCCCAGGGGCTCAGTGTCCCAGTTCTGTACCTGGGCTTTCTCCACCGACTCGCTTCTCTTGAAGCCCTTCTGCTGCCGTGCCTCGTACTGCTCGGCCTGCTCCTTCTGCAGCACAGGAGAGCGTCTGGGTGCCAAGCCACCCCTCCAGCCCTGGCCAGCCCTCCAGTGCCCCATCCAGTTCCTTCCAGAGCTATCCTGCCCTCTCAGGTCCCTTCTGCCCCCTCCAGCCCCCTCCGGACTCCAGGAACTGATGTGGCAATGGAGAGTGAGGGAGGAGGAAACCCTGGGTGTGGGAGGGAGACGCAGGAATTCTGGGCTGAGAATAGGGACTTGGTGTCATGGAACTGTGGAATGATTTAGGCTGGAAAAACCCTCTGAGAGCACCACGTCTAACTGTTCCCCAGCACAGCCAAGGCCACCACTAACCCATGTCCCCAAGTGCCACATCCACACAGCTGCTAAATCCCCCCAGGGATGAGGACACCAGCACTGCCCTGGGCAGCTGTGCCACAGCTGGACAACCCTTTCCATGAAGGAATTTTCCCAATATCCAACTTAAACCTCTCCTGTGCAAGTTTGGGCCATTTCCACTTGCCCTGTCCCAGGTCCCTGTCCCCTCCACCATGGATAAACCACGCCTCGGGCCAGCACCAGAGCTCACCCATTGCTGCTGCTCCCTGTCCCTGTTCTCAGCCTCCTGTTGCTGCTGGAGTCTCCTGTGGGGACAAATGGGTTAAAACTGAGGATTTGAGACCTCACCCCACTGCAGGTCTCTGGGAATAGCACATGAAGGCCATCCCTTACATTGGTAACCCTGCCCCTCACTTCAGGGCCAGACAAGGTGCTATAGGTCACCCTTGAACAGGGGAGCACGGTGAGAGGGGCAGGAGCTGCTCCAAGCAGTGGGATCATTCCAGGGAAATCTTCCTTGAGCATATGGACATGAGCATCTTGATATGGGAGCTCGGCAGATTTCTCTGGAGTCGTCCCTCTGGGGCTTGGAGCTCCCTGGACCTCCGACACCCCAAAAATAGGGGCCATGGGTGCCAGCAAGAGTTTGGGAAGCAAAAGGGGGAGTAGTCCCGGAGCAGGATCCATGGGCAGGGAGACCCAGGGATGATGCTGGACAAGCAGCCAAGCTCCCTGGGGGTTAGCCAGGGAGATGTTCCCTCCACACCTGGACCAAGACCCCTTCCTATCTGCTCTCTTAAAAGAGATTTCCTGGGATTGCAGAAATTCCAGCAGTGGGTGATGCATGGACATGATCCACCACTTCCTAAGGCATAAACTTTGCTGGAGTGGGGCAGCTCAGGGAGGTAGTGACAGGGACACCCAGCATCACAGGGATCCCAGAGAGCAGAATGGGCTCAGGGAATCCTTCCCAAAACCCCACTCACTTCTGGGCTTCGATTTCACTGGATCTGGCTTTAAACATCTGCTCCCGCCCTGCTGCCTCCTGCAGCTCCCGCTCCCGCCGCTCCTGCTCCAGCCGCTGTCGCTCTTCCTCCGCCCTCCTCTTCTCCTCCAGCCGACGGTTCTCCTCATCCTTCTGAGGGGAGACGGGCACAGAGCCTTGGGCTTCCTGGGCTCAGAGGTGTGGGGGTCACGCTGCCAGCGCTTGGAACCCCCTGGCCCTCTGCATCCTGAGGCACACAGTGGACCCTGGGGCTCGTGGTGGATCCCAGGGCACTTATCCAGTCAGAAGGTTCACACGTTATTGCTGAACCCCATAAAATCCAACGTGAAAGGGAAGGAAGCAGCGAGCAGCCCTCAGAGAGGTCCAAAACCAGTTTCCTCACCCAAATGGGGTTTGTTGGGAGCTGGGATGCAGGCCAGCTGTCTGCCACAAGAGCCAGAGTGCATCCCAGCCCTCTCTCCCTGAGCCCACCCCAGCAGCCCTGAGCCAAATTCAGACGAGATTAAGGAACATCTTCCCCTTCAAGACTCAGCCCCTTCTCTCTGAGCACCCCAAGGTAGAAGCTCTGCGCTTCCCTGAGCCCCGGATCCCTGATTGCAGGCAGGACTCCCCAGTTCCCAGACAGGGAATAAGCACATGGAGAATAATCTCCAGCTAAATCCAAACACTTTGTGCTCTGAGGCATGCGTTCACTCACCTCCGCTTTGGCCCAGAAATTATCCTTATTGACGCGCTTGATTTCAGACATCGCGTTTGTCTTCTGGTACACAGAGCCCTGAGGAAGACACAGAGAAATTACCTTTTTTGCATTCTTTGTCAAAAATCAGCCCAAATCAGCACAGTCTGGGACTTCTCTTAGAAGTTCCTATGACCTGATGCTTTGCCCTAAAATTTAAAGAAGGGCTGGGTGAGGCCAGCAACGTGCACATTGCCAAAAATGAGGAATTGCTGGCCCTGGCACAGGTTGCTGTCCCATCCCTGGAAGTGTCCAAGGCCAGGCTGGACAGGGCTTGCAACACCCTGGGATAGTGGAAGGTGTCCCTGCCCATGGCAGGGAGTGGGACTGGATAAGCTTTAAGGTCCCTCCAACCCAACCCATGATTCCATGCTTCAAACCTGCCCTCTGGCAGTGGGAAGCCATTCCCCCTTGTCCTGTCACTCCTATGCCCTGCTGCAGTCTCTCTCCAGCTCTCTTGGAACCCCTTTAGGCACTGGAAGGGCCTCTAAGTTCTCCCTTCTCCAGGCTGAACATTCCACAGACACGTCAATGGCCAGGGAGCCCCTTCCATCACGGGATGACAGTGGTCCCAGACCTTCCCCCCACCCAGAGGGACCTGAAAGCTCTCACTGATTCAACTCACCACGGGAGCCTGGGGCCCTGAGTCCTGGAACTTGCTACTCTCCTTGTGGAAGCTGTAGTTGGCCCCGGAGGCCTTGGCCACCTTTTCCATGATGAGTTCAGGCTCCACGTCCTCCTCTGCCCGGGCATTGATGGTGACATGAGCCCCCTGAGCAGGAGGAACCAGGAGAGGGGTGAGGGGGTCACTCTGGGAGCCCCCAAACCCACCACCCTGCCCTGGTGGGTCCTGTCTGTGCTCCCAGAGCTCCCAAGGGGAGGAAAAGGGTTCTGATGAGAAGGAGAAAATATCCAAAGGAATTTTTTGGGCAAACTGGTCGACTGGAAGATGTCCCTAACCATGGCAGTCGGGTAGAACTGTATGGTCTGTAAGGTCCCTCCAACCCAAACCACTCGATGACTTCCTGAGGGAGGACACGAGGAGGATCAGACCTTTAGGAAGTTCGCAACGGTGCTGACGTGGTTGGCGCAGGCTCCTTTCCGCACGTCATTGACACCTTCACCCGTCTGCAACGAGACACCGTTGGCGCCGGCTCACCTGAGCCCACCTAGGGTGGATTCATGGCAGCAGCACCCGGAGCTGAGCCTGAGTCCCTCTCCAGCTCTCCTGGAGCCCCTAAAGGCACTGCAAGGGGCTCTGAGGTCTCCCCAGAGCCCTCTCTTCTCCAGGCTGGCTCTCCCAGCCTGGCTCCGTGGCAGAGGGGCTCCATCTCCCTCCCAGTTAAGCCGAGGTCTGTCCCCACTCACCCAGTTGATGAGGACATATTTGGGCAGCCCAGAGTTGGGATCCTTCACGCGGCAGAAGCCGTACATCACCTTTCCACTGTTGAGCTCCTCCACCATCTCCTCCAGCCCCCCATCTGTCCCGGGAAGAAGAAGAGGGGGTGAGTCCAGCCCATTCCATACGTGTGGTGGGAACAGCCAAACCCATGGAGGCCGCAGCCTCCCAGCGCTGTACTCCCTGGAGATTATCCCCGTTAGATTTGGGGTTGTCATACCTCAGGAGTATCTCAGACCCCTTTGTTTACTCTGTAAACACATAATCTCATCATTTATCATCCACATTAATATTTGGGAGCCAAGTCCCAGCCTTTTCTCACCCACTCCAATCCCCAGCAGCCTTCATCACCCAGTTTGTCTTCCTCAGGCCTTCAAAAATCCCATATGGAAAGATCCTGGATCTGCAACCAAGTGCAGGTGTGACAGAGTAGGGGAAGGAGGTGCTTGCACTCCCTAGTCAATTAGAAGCTTTAATGAGAGCAGGCAGCTGTCAGTTTTGCCCACAGGTTCCTGCACAAAACCATGCTCGGCGAGCACCAGCACGGCCAGAAACACCTCAGTGAGGATGGGAACAGTGCTGAGAGTGGTGGAGGAACTGGCTGTGCCTTGTTCCTGCTCTGTCAGACGGGAAATAGAGAAGGAACCAAAAGGGTAACATGGGGTAAGGTCCTGCTTGTCCACCATGGGGAAACTCCTGCCTCAACGCCTCCCTCCCTGTTACACCCACCTAGAGTGGTCTCAGTGCTAGTTTGAGGACTTGGGAGTGAATCCCGGAGGGAAAATCCCACACAGGGCTCAGCCAGGGGCAATGGGAAGGGAACACCATTGCTCCCACTACACCCATAAACTACAAGGAAAGGAGGAAAAACACCAAAAATGCACACTCTCATCTCAAAAATATTCCCCCAGACCACAATTCCTCCTGTGCTGGGTTGTCTGAGCCCTGAAAAGTGGGAAAAGAGCCATTGGTTCTTATCACTCCTGGCAGGAGCAACACAGCTCGCTCTACTCTGCAGCACTACCTGGATTATTTCCTTCTCCCTATTAAATATTTATGATTTGGCTCTAAATTTGGCTCCAAACCCAGCAGGAAAGTCGAAGGTTGGAAGTCTGAAGCTGGTCGCTGAGCGCTGGCACAGAAGGACATGACCGGAATGCTGGGGAGAGCAGAGACCTGCGGGGAGCTCAGGGCACACCCTCTGCAGCTCCCCAAAACTCTTGTTTGTGATTCAGCAAGAGTTTTCCTCAACAGAATTCCCCAGCACCAAACCCCTGGCTCCATGGGCTCCACCAGACCCTGCGGAGCATTCCAGAAACTTCCACAGAGCTCCACAGGCTGGGAAAAACACTTGGAAATTAAGGAAGGAGCTGGGGAGGGATGAGAGGATGCAAATTCCAAGAGTGGGGAAACCTGCCTGGATGCGCTGCTTCCCAAAGGCTTTGGCTTCCCAGCAAGTAGTGTTTGGGTGGGAATCAGCAGCCAGATAAAAAATAAATAAAAAAGAATTGCGGGAAGAAGGGAATTGGACATGAGGGGCTTTAGGACCATTAAGTAGGGAGCCCTAGCTGACCAAGTGGCTTTGGAGTACATAGGCTGCCCAAATCCAGGATCTAAAACACTTCAGGGATGCAAAGAGCAGCCAGAATCCAAACTTTGAATCCTGTGGAAAGGAAGAAATTGAAAGGAGAAGCAGAGCTACCAGTGAGGCTCTGCTCCATATTCCTCACTCCGAAATCACACTGGACACCCCGACACAGCTCCCACCCTTGTCCCACCACGAAGGGCACCCCTTAAAACACCCTCAGGGGTTAAACCCCCCACCCCCCCGACATCTCAGGCAGGTACAGTGAGATGAGCCCTGGAAGCCCCCCAGACCCCTGGAAGGCTCTGGAGCCATGGAAACAGGGGGATAGTCCCCAACATGCTCACCTCCAGAGCCAGCCACTCGCAGATCATTGCTGTTGCCTTCATAGGTGAACAGAGCCCTAAAATTAAGGCAAAAATGGGATTTTTAGCCAGAACAGCGCTCATCTGGGGTGTCCACACACCCCTGACACCTCCTGAAGTGCAGAGCCCCACAGGGACCCCCACTCTGTGCCCTGCCCACCCAGGAGCACAGGGACTTACTGACCCTCTCATACACACCATCCCCCAATCGCCCCTATACACCCTCTACCCATCCCACACCCCTGACTCCCTCTATACACCCCACATGCCCCCCAAACACCCCCACGCTCTGATCCCTGTGTCCCCATATCCCCCCAAGCCACTGCCCCAGCCGTACATTTTTTCCCAGGCCCTCCACCCCCACCCATCCCTGTTTCACTTCCACCCTTCCAGCACCTCCCCATCCCCTC
>VWPU01001827.1:0-321466 GCA_013398955.1 Callaeas wilsoni | reverse complement strand
AGAACCCAAACCCCTACAAAGTGTAGTCAACAGCGAATGATTAATCCTTCTTATGTAGGCAGAACCTCCAAGTTTGTAAGAACTAGTGGGGTTTTGTTCATACTCAAAAAGCTGACAGTTTGGCTGAAGTGTTCTGTCTAACATACATTTTGAATTTACTCTTTCTCATTGCTTAGAAGTGTTATTTATTGTGATACTTTGATTTCAAAAAGGTCATCTTCATGAATTTCACTTCATATAGTGTCATGCAACATCTACTGTAAAATTGTAATTGCTACTTATTTTTATTAACTGTTGCTATATTGCCCTCAAATTTCTTAAAAGTCTTTATGGCTCTGTTTGATGGAAATTTGAAAAAGTAAAAAGCTTATTATTTATGTCACACTTTTTGTTTCCTGCATGATTCTCATTTTTGTTTCTCTTTCAGTAATCTCAACCATTCTGATCTTTCTGTGACCAATTAGATGCTCATTGACAGATCACACAAATAGCAAGACACATTTTAACCTTTCCTAATATTCTGGAAAAAACTGAATGTGGATTTTGATTCAGACCTGTAAGTATTGAGAATGTATATGTGATTATAGGATAACTGGGGTTCTCACCATCTCTGTGCTGAAAGTATTCCAAGTGACTGCAGGCTTCATATATATCCAGTTTCATCCCCAAAGAATGAGCTTTGAATTCTGAGGTCTGAGCTGAAAACATAATGGAAAGCTTATGAGAAGTTCAGTATGTAAACTAGAAATTCTTCATTGCTCATTTTTCTCTGCTGGAGGGTGGGGAAGAGGAAGAAGAAACAAAAGCCAGCAAAATAATCTTGCAAACACTTGAGAAGACAATTGAAATCCTGGTTTCAATAAAATCGTTCAAAAGAATCACTTGGGCTACAGGGAATCTCTTTCCATATTTTGTTAGAAAACTGGAAACATAGTGTAGCCTTTAATTGATCCCTGGTAACATTCCCCCAAAGAAGCCTGGATAATGCTACACAATTTGTTTAGATTTCAGGCATTAGGCTACAATACTTATCTTCAAAAGGAGCTGAACAATGCTGTATTGGCAGCCTCACTTGGCAAAATCTCCTTCATTAACAAAACAAGGTAGCCTGGTAGGAGTTTTTGCAAGCCAGTAAAACTAATGATAGAAACTGTCTGTAGTTAATCCTAAGGTCATATCATAATTTAGGTTGGTCTCAAATCCAGCCTCCTGTTTGAAGCCAGGTCAGCTCTGAGGTTAGTTGAGGCTACTCTCAGGAATAAGGTCTTGAAAACTCCAATGGGTTGAGATTGCTATAACCCTACATGCTATAGTGGAATTTATTTTCCATGGTAGTATTTTTACCTGTTAAGCAGAGACATTGCCTGTGAGCGCATGTAAGAGAATTGCTGAGTGTGATGCACAAAAGACTGGAAATAGTCCAGGTTTCCAGTTTCTGAGGTGAAAGGAAGAGGGAGGGAGCTGACTGTAGCTTTTGGGTCTTGAAGGCTCCGTAATTGCGGTCTTGGAGCCATCCACCAGCATGGGCCATTCTCGAGTGATACAACTCCTTTAAATGAGTATTACTTATTTTCCTCTGGTCAAACCTGTATTATATGCAACACACTTGGGAGAAAACTGCTGAGGAGACATGGCACGGCAATGTCCTCTTCAAGTGCTGTGATAAGCGTGGGTCTAGAAGGGCACTGATGAGTGCAAAACATCCGAGCCACCAGCTGCTGCAGCCACAGGAGGGATGCTGCAGGCTGGGGCAGCATGAGAGGAGAGGGACCAGTCCCAAAGGCTGCAGCATCTCCTCACCACACTCCTGGCTTCTCTTCAGCGTGGACTGAACACATCTTTGTACCATTCCTCTGCTTGGAGCTCTTTGCTGTTTTGCCAAACACAAGGAATGCTAAAAGTGATTAGTCAGGGACGTATAACTAGCAGTTTGAAATTTTCTCAGTGACATGTTTGAATTCTTCTTTAATCGAAGCTGCATTCATATGTTGGCAATTGCTGCAAAGCCCAGGTCTTATGATCATATCACCTTGGTTTTTGCTTGAAAATAAGTGTCTTTCTTGACAAAGTAGATAACATATTCCCAGGGTGACTAACCTATCCCTTCTCTATTCAGGACTAACAGGACTAAATTTTAATGCTTTTGGATCCAAATGCCAACATGAATGTTTTGTCTCTTTCACTAAACGACAATTTTCTTTCAACTTTTTTCTTTAAAATATATTAACTGAAGTTACTTCTAACTATCCGGTCTACTGTTTATGCATCTCGGGATGTATGTGATCAATGGAGCTGAGCAAATGCAGAGGTGACAGCTGAATTTTTAGGCTAATGTTTAAACTGGACAATGAATAATCTGAAAAGTAAAATAAATTTCTTAGATGTTCTACTTTTAGTGTAATTTGAATTTCTGTGCTCCTTTATTGGCAGCCTAACTGACTCATTTGAAATTTGCCTGATGTTTTTCTGGCAGATATGCATCTGAAAATTTTTCAGGATTTTGATTTTTCTCTTGGCATTTTGCCACTAGTCAGAACTGAATTTTTACAGAGGAGGAATTTTAGTCCCTAACAAGGTAGAGTACGACTTAGTTTACGAAGTGAGAGCAGTTTCTACTCCTCGGTTATACCTACAGCATGCGTAGAGAATGTACTCCACCCTGTACAGTTTTGAGAATGACCTCAAAAGCAGTAAACTCCAGGTCTAACTGCTGCTGCTTTACACTTGCTCTACAGGAAAGCTGAGGATAGCCCAGCTGGTGTGCTCAGCCATGTGCTGAGCTGCCAAAGAGGCTATTAGCAACATATTGGCTCTCTAGATGTCCTCCAGCACATGGTCCTGTCACTGTTCCAGAAAAAAAGCTTCTGATCAAGCATTTTGTTTTGCTCCCAAATTTGTTGCCTGCATGGGAAGTGTGCCTGTGGCCAGGTATAGCCCTTGCAGAATACTCAAAACTGCCCCTCAAAAACTAGTGTCTAGGTAGTTACTGAAAAGTTTGAGGGAATTCATTAATACATGGAATAAATGCCTCAATGACAGTGTAGCTTCTGCCCAATAACAGACACAGCTGTGGCTTTCATTCAGCAGTTTCTGGCAGATGCTGGAGTACACAATAAATTGTTATTCAACAGAGAAGAATTTGGCATATGAATTAAGGTGAGCAGTTTTATGGCATTATCCAGAATAAATTTCCTACTGCATGACAAACTCCCTGAGGAATGTTTCCAAAAAGGCGGCTGCAAATTTTCCCTTAGTAAAATTTATCTATGGTGGGGTCTGTTCATTTTCAGAGATTTTAATCTTCACAAGCAACTTAAATACCTGTGAAACATTCAGTTGTTTACCTAGATAATACTCTGGAACAGACCAACTTGTACTATGAGATTAATTTGCATTTAGATTGTGCCTTTCCAATGGCTCTGAAAGATAATACAAATACAAATTAGGTTTCACACTAGGACTGTAGAAACCACTATTGCTGTCTTTTGGGGCTGGCAAAATTAGAGATACTGTGACATGCTAGCCCTTAATTCCAAGTCAAGATGCCCTGCAAATCAACCAGCATAAATTTTGCCCCTTCTAAAACAAGTCATTGCTGCTGCTGATTAAAATGAATTTGGTTTGTTTTTTTCAGTATGTTGCTCTGGTGGGCATTTTGTTGAAAAGTTGATATCATTTGTGGCGTCAGTAAAGACAAATCTACTGTAACTGACTGTGAGCCTTTCCTGTGTTCATAATTTAGCTTGAAGAAATGATGGTTAAATGATAGCTTACAGCTTATATTTTCCACATTGATATTCACTTTACCACTAAACAAGTGTCAAGGCACTGTCTGTAGTATTACTTCAACCTTTTCTGTAGCAACTGTTTTTTAATCTGCTGCGTGGAAAACAGTACATTCCAATGAGAAATGATTAGTACTGTGATCTAGTTTTGGAAACTCCATTTGTTAAGCTGTAAAAAGGAGATGCAGAACAAGTTATCTGATAATTAACAGAGCAGCTGTTTTTGGGAGGGGTGGTTTGATTGTTTGTTTTTAAATCATACTTCTGCCTTACCTGAAAGTGGAATTATGTACTACTTGGAGAATTAATATAGACACAATTCATAAGAGTATCTGTAATTTTATGTTGGGCGTAGGTCAGTCTTGTTTTTTTCCCAGTGCCTGCTAAATGTGGTCTAAGCAATTTGAAAAGTCATCAATCAAATGTGAGAATTGGAAAGATAGTGGTTGAAAAATATGTTTGGAAGTTACATGGATACTGTTCTCAATCTTTCTCATCCTTCCGTTTCAGTAGCTTCTTCTTGAGGCTCCTTTCTTGTTGTGTTTAAGTATCTTTTATGGACTTCTCTGCATGTTGGTCTGATTGTTCTTGGGACCCTTTTGCTTTTAGTTCCCATAATGCCACATGTCAAAGAGTCACACAATTTTCTCATCTGCTGTGTTAAAAAGGACTTCAGCAGCTTGTGTTAACTCTGTTGCTTGACAGCATCATGTAAAGTTTAACATTTCTCTGTTCACATTCTCCGTCCTCTTCAGAAATTGCACATTTTTCATATCTGTCATTTACTGTCTCTTTTCCAGGCTTACTTAGTTTTTTCCCTTGTGGAGAAATTATTCTGCATTTCCTTCTATCCTAATGGAGTTTTTTGTACCTTTTCTATTTTAATATATGTCCTCTCAGTGAAAAGCTCTGTCCTCATCAATCAAGCCACAGACTCATCATAAGTTTATACCACTATAAAGACATTGATAGAGATGTCTTATATTCCTAATTTCTCAATTCTTTTCCTGTAAGTTTGGTAGCCTCTAATATGTTAATATTCTTAAAACCATACTTTTGTTACATATTCCAGGTTTCTTTTCTGTATCCTTCTTGAATAATTATTAACCTATCATTCTGCTTGTGTGGTTAAAGTTAATATTAGTGATATATATTACTTTTTCTTTTATGGTGTGTACAACTATCTGACATCTTATTGATCAGGCATTCAGAAATCTTTCTGTAACTTCCTGCAGTGCATTTTAATTTATAGGATACTGAGAAATTTTGTGTTACGAATAACCTTTACAAACTCTTTGTCCTCTGCTATAGATTTGTTTTGGATAGGTTGAGAAGTAGACATCACAGAGCAAATCCTTCTCCTTGAGAGTGGCTGTTTATTTCAACTTTCCTTTCTTAAAAAAAAAAGGTTACTAATTAGATTCTCTGTGGATTTAATATATTTCTCCTTTTCCATGACAACTTAGCGTCTTTACATTTCTCCCAACATGTTAAAGGCTTTTTGGGAATAAAAAGATAATAAATTAAGTGAATAATTTTATCCCCATATTTATTGTTGGCATCAAAGAATTGCAATGCACCTAGGAAGTATGACAGCCCTCTGTAAAAACCACTTTCTTCTTCTATGTTTTGAGGTATTTATGGGTATATCTACTATTAAAGTTCTAACCAATCTGCCTGGCATAGAAACCTAACTAATGACCTGTAGTATCCTGTATTTCCTTGCTCTTGAGATCTGTTTATAAGTTTCGTCATCTGTTCAGCTTTCCTTTTCTTCTGGGCTGGGAGCCCTTTGAAGCCATTGAAGTGATAAATCACATACTTAGGATTTTGTATATTAGTTCCTCTAGGGCTGCTGGGTGAATGGCATCTGGTCTTAGAGATTTGCTACTGTTTTATTGACCTGCTCTAATCCCCTGCCACTGACACTTCACTTAGAGATTTCAGACTTGCTTCACTCATAAAACCTGTCTGAGCTTTTCCCTATAAACACCAACTCAGATAATTCAATTAGCTTTTCTGATACAGCCTTGAACTTTTCTTTTACACCTCTGTTATTTATTAGTCACACAAACTCTGGCTGTGTTTGCAAGACTTTTGTGATTAGTTGGGATGCCTGTAGCAAGTTGTACTTCAAAATGTTTTTGTGTTTCATTATGTTCTTGCGTTTAATATATAAACTTTTGTACTATTTTTGTTTTCTTCACTTGGACATGACCTCCACTTCTTAACAGTATCTTTCTACTTTTAAGAGCCTCTTCTAGTCTGACATTTAACAATGCTAGATTGTTATGGTCTTGTTTGAAATGTTTTTGAAGAGGTGGGACATGCTTACAATGAAACACTAGTAAAATATTTTTAGATAGTCTCCTGGCTGACTTCAGGCATGTTACCCTTTTAGCAACTTACCTCATTTTCCTTTTACTCTCTCACTTTTATACAGCTTCTTATGTGATAAAGGAGTAGGTTTTCCCTCCTCCCTCCCTTATTCCTACAAGGATCTTGAATTTGAATATGTTATGATGAGTGGAATCATGGAGATCCTTTACAACTGATTTTGAACTGAGTCCTGTGGATTGTTTGGAACTAGGTAAAAAAATGCTCCTCATTCTGCAAGGTCTCTGATTGGTTGTTCCATGAGGCAGTCATTTATACCATGTGAAAAATAAATAAATTAGCTTTTTGCCTCACAAGTGTCAGTTTTCTGGTTTGCATGGGAGTAACCAAAGTCTCCCATGATTATTAGAATATCCTGAGCAACTTTTAATACAGGTGGATCTTGTGGCTGAGGCATCCGCCTTTTTATTTGCCTATTGACTGATTCCAGATTTACTACAGCTCATTCTTCCATCGTTGGTCACATTTGGGTGATTTGTATTCTGACCTCACTGATTTTTCTTTCTTCTGTCAACATTTGACAGATGATTTGGAGGTGATTTGGAACTGATTTTAGTCCAGGTCTGGTTATCTAATTTCATACCTGAAGTTTAAGAATCTTTATTTACTTACACTGCTCTTCATGGTTTCCTCCTTGGATGTCTTTGCCTTTATCCTGTACCTTCATGTGGTGTGCTTTGGCAAAGAGGTCCTGAACTATTGTGGGAATTGCATACCTTAGGAAGACCTAGTTAAACAGTCAAGGACCTGCAGCTAGCTTGAGAAGGGAAGGAAAGAGGTACTGGTTGGAAGGAAAGAGAAAATATTTAGCAGTTCTCCTCCTGTGTTTTCTAGTCATCCATCGAGGAAGAGGTGAATTCCCAGGACTTAGAAAGCAGAAGAGGTCTGCAAAAATTACAAGACAAGAAGAGACTGGGAGTGGTCTGTCTTGAAAAGAATTGCTTACTTAATGGTTTGATGTGGTTTTAATCCCATACCCTAAAAGGATAAGGGGCTCAAGGGACTGGTTTGGCTACATGTTTAGGGAGTGAGAAAATCTGGTTGCCTCAGTGGGGGATTGCAGCCATCAGAGGGCACAGCAACCCGAGAAAACCACTAATAACAACCTATTCCTAAAAGCACATTCATTTGTTTGCTTTTTCTTCTAGGATCAAATGGGGCAATTGTTTTTTAACTCAATAAAACGTGTTAGATTGTTTTGTTTGATTGCATGTTTCGTCCTTGTGAAGTGTTTATTCACTGAAACGAGCGTGATCAAACCGTCAGGTTCTGATGGGCTATTGAGCTCCTTCTTGACTTGACCTTCTGGCTTCCTGACCAGCTACCTGACTGATGATAGGAAACCAAAGAGGTCTAGAGAAGCCAGAGCTCCTGTTTCCAAGGGTGAGCACCTTCAGTGTTTTAATGAGGAATTTGCTCCCATATACCAGCTTCTCCCTGGCTTGCTGTGGATGGTCTTAAGTTTCCCATGGTGCATAGCTCCTTAACCTACCTCTGGCAGCTCCAGAAAACCTGAGCAGTTCAGAAAACTGGCAGGGGATTCCCCTCCACTGCGGGGCTTCAACGTTTCCATTTTGCTGTTCCATTGTCAAGCCAAGATTCCAAGAATATTTTTTAATGTCCCATAGAAGAGAAATGTTGGGGTCTGGCACCCCTCACAGGCAGTTCCACTGAGGATTCAAGAGTGAAACATACTGGCTGGCATATTGGAGGTTTGGAAGGCTTCTAGGATGTATGGAGAAATGTTGCAACTGAAGTCAGTACAGTTTGGGCCTACAAACTGCACGTGTGTGTGGCTGCTGCTGCTACTAATGATCCTTGTGACAAGACAGTGATAAAGCTGAAACTGGAAAAGGGCGAAGGCTCTGTGCTAATACTGCTTGTTTCTCACTTTTCATCTGCACTAATAAACTAGAGACAAAGGTCTGCCTGTCACAGCGGAATGTTATACCTTGCTAAAAAGGAGAGAGCGAGCATTTTTCCCCCTATTATTTTGTAATCTGCATGAGAAAGTATAGCCATCTGCCTGGAGCAGCCTCCCTGCTGCCCCAGCACGTACACAAGCTGCAGAATCAGAGCATTCACAACAAGAATGTTTTATTCTGTGGTCCCACAGGGCTATTCCATGGTTACAAAGCAAATTAATTGAGTTTGAAAAAGTCTTATAAGCTGGATTCGTAAAGGCAGAGGGGTTTCATTAAGTTGCCAGAGCAGCTTATAGTGTCATTAGAAGTCAATGCTAATATCTGTTCATCACTGTGGATGCAGTAATAATCTTTCCTCTATTGGCTACCTCCTAGCTAAAAGTGCTGATATAGCAGAAACATTAATACAAAGAAGAAAAGCTTTCTTGAGTATGAAAAAATTCATTCTGTTTTATGTGTGTATTCTCTTTCTCCTTTTCTTTGGTAGTCAGGTAAATGTGGCATGGGATTGCATATGGAAAACACCTGTCCTAAAGTGGCACAATCAGTTTGGATCAATGTTTTGGTCACTGAATGCACAAAAATTTGCCTGTTTGAAATCACCCCTAAACTTGTTAGGGGAAGAAACTGATATTTGTTCTTTTAGGCAGTTTCCAACGTTTCAATGACAAGACTTTGTAGTTCCTCTTACATCATTAAATCAGATGGTTTCTCCATCTGGTGTAAATGTGGGCCTTCCATACCTGAAAAAAAAGAAATGACAAACTATGTATGTGAGTGTGTGTATATATGTGTGTATACACATATATATATATATATGGTGTAAAAAACCCTAAATCCCTGCTAATTTCTGTAGTTTTAGGACTGGGCAGAATTCCTGAGACCACCCTTCAGCTATGATTTCTAACTGACCTTAACTGAACACATCTTGATTTTGTGTTTTACCTCCAAAATCTGTAGCTCTGACAGGAAGCGTGAAAGGACTGAGAAAAATGGTGTTTGCAAAAAAGGACATGTAATGCAGGCAGGGTTTTTTTGTCCTTTGATTTTTCCTTCTTATCTTTAATTGTCTGTAATTTCCAGTGATAATGGTAAGGCCATAGAAGAGATCACACTGTCGGTAGAATAACACCTCCTACTATTTTGGAATTTGAGCTATTTCTGTGAGAAATATTAATGTATTAAAATTGAGATGTATGTGATGGTTTTGCACTGTCTTGTATCTATTTTCCCTTTGATATTAGCTGAGCTTTGAGAGGTGTAAGAGAAACTTGAAATTAATGTGTGTATTTTAACAGTGCAGTTTGTTCTCATGGGGATTGTTTGAGGGGTGAATCAATTGCTTTCAGTACTTTTAAAATAAAGCACATTCATTTTGAGCAGTGGAGAGTTCATTTTGAAGAGCTTAAAACTGATGGGAACTGTTCAGGCAGGAACAACTGTAGATGTTAAAGGTAGTTTTAATATTATAACCATAAGACCAGTGATTTTCCTATTTTAGAAAAAGCCATTTATTGAAATATGCTTTTAAAGGAATGCTTGAATCTTTTTGGTGAGAATAGGCCTCTGATCTCCCTTCATAAAGGACTATATTTTCTGTTTCAGCACCACTCAAGAAGTAAGTTTTACATTTTCGTGATGTGCTACTTCTGAACATTGGTCTGATATAATCTTTCCTCCTCAATTCTCTTTGTGATAAATTTGTCTTTTAATAAAGCTCTTCAACTCCCAAAACTATGAACTGATGTTGCTTCTGCAGGTCAGGGACAGCCAGGCCCCTGGAGTCAGTAGTTACAAGCACTAGTAGACCCTAAGTGTCACCTTTCTAAACTGGAGATCTTCTAGTGGTCAGCAATGTGTACATATATACTTAATTTTTTAAAAGCTTGTTAGGAAGGTTAATGTAGGTGAACAGTAAGCAGAAATTATTTTTTTAATGTGTTCTACCCCTTCTGCTCCCCAATTTTTTTCCCCTTTAAAATGTCTTTGCTATTATGAGTTAATAATAAAAAATGTAAATTAATAATTCCTAGACAGATATGTAAAATATGAAAACCAAGACATTTTTATTCTGTTATGAGTTAAAAGTACACTTTCTTTCTGTGATCATTGTTATTTCACTCATGAAATCAACAATTGGTTTGAATGATTGCTATTAAAATCTGAGTGTAGTTTTCTGGGTGCACTCCATTTTCCTGTTGTTTCACCCAAAGTATGTGTTCCAAATGAGCTGAAGAAATATTGACCTGCCACTGAGGAGAAAAAATGGGATTAATATTTGAATCTGTTATTGAAAATGTTAAATTACTTCAAGTGGTGAGTGATAGTGTGTGGGGTAACATGACTATCGATATTTTTCCCTGGTAACACTCCCTTCCCACCCCCCACTTGTTTTCTGGTTGAGATAAGGACTAACGAGTGTCAGAGGGGAAACCAATCTTCCTGGGTCTGAGACACTGCCACAGCGCCAAGAAGAGTGGCAGTGCCAGTCTGGACCCAAAGTCCACCTCGCCCAGTGGAGTCTCTGGAAGTGATGATAAGCAGAGACGTTAGGATGAATAAGCACTGGGCAAATATCTGTAATATTACCCACTCTCTCCCTTTTGAAGCTTTTCCACGCCTCTTGTAGCCTTTTGTGCCTTCAGTGCTGTTCCTCTCTCTCCAAAAGAACTGCGTGCAATATGATGGGTGTGAACCAAGGGTTGATACAACAGCAGTGATTTTGCTTTGTTCCCTCTTCCTTTTCTGATTCTTATTGACATTTTCACTTTGCTTTTATGGAACCATCTATCATAAAACCAAGGTCTTGCTCCAGAATGCTAAATGTTATTTCAGAAACTACCGCTGTCTCTGCAGATCCAGGATTGTCTTTCCCCACTATGCATCACTTCAGTTATACACAATGAATTTCAGCTGCTGTGTTGTTCCTCAGCCATTTAGTCTTGTCAGACTCTTTTGTAATTTTCCACAGTCTGCTCATGTTCCTGTTCTTCTGCATAATTTAGTGTCACCAATGGTCTTTACCTCAGGCCTTGTCCCTTTTTCTAACGATGTCTGTGTATATTAAATGGCTCATTTCTCATCACCAGTGCCTGTAAAACTGAACTGGTGCCCTCCCTCTGTTGTGAGAAGTGACCACTTACTTATACTCCATTTCCTATTTTTTAGCTGATTTATTCTCACAAGGACTCTCCTTATCCTGCAGTCACTTTTGTTCCCCTGTCATCCCAAGCTAAAAGACTGTAGAAATCTTGGTCTGTAGCTTCCTTTCTGTGGACCTACGTGTTACCTCCAGAGTGTCCATCTGTCACCAGAGTCACTGATGCCCAGGCAAATCACCACTGCACACTCTTTCCCCAGGCTTCCTCAGACCCTGCCCAGGTTTCCGCTGAAATCCACCACCTTTCTTCTTGTAAGACAGGCTCCCCTGTGGTCCCGTCCAAGGTCATGCACCCTGTTGTTTATTTGCCTGATGATTGAATCTTCCACTGCTACAACTCACTTCTTCCTATCTGGTCTTCGATCTTCCCCTTACTTTAACTTCCTTTGAGTACATCTGTCCTTGGGCTTATGAATGTAGCTTCCAGGAATTTTCTGTTTGGTGAAGCTTTGTTTTGAATTGGGAGAGGAAGACCTCTTCAGTCACTTCCTCTGGAGACCCTTCCCACGAGCCAGGTGCTGCTCCTGAGCACACGTCTAGCTCTCCCTGTGAGGGCTGGCAGCATGCAAATGGAGAGATGCTGTTTTGCAGGCATATGTTGGTGAGAGGGATTAAGATCTGTGTAGAATATTTTTATAAAACCACAAGACAGAAGGATAAGCTAACCTCCAGACTTGGGTATTTCATGCTTCCACATAGTTCTTTTGGACTCATTTTCATCATCTAGGAGGAAAATCTTCCCATATTTTGTATAGGAGACCCTTAGAGTTTGCAGTATTCCATTTGTACCATAGCCTGTCAGATTTCACCTTGTCTTAGCAGTGCTTCCAGTGTGCCAATATGCAAGGCCTTTGAAACACAAATGTCCTGTCATTTCAGAAGAAACCTATTAGTTTCCAGGTATAAAAAGAATGAACTAGAGGACTGGATCTTTGCTCAGAATGAATTGAGAACTCCAGCTAGAGAAATAGGTCTTTGCTTTTCTTCTCTTTTTGCACTAAATTTCCAAAGAGAACCTGATGGCATTGCTTCATCGAGGCTGGCAGAAATATGTGGTGTGAAACAAGTAAAATAGTACCTAGAAAAGTTTAGTTTTTTTTTCTAGGGGAAACCCATCACTTCTATGTTTGCATGTCAGACTGCTACATATTACTGAGCAAACATAGGAAAGCCTAGTCAATGCCAGCAAATAGCTGGTATGTCTGCACTACCTGGTCTGATATGCAGCTGTGGAGATTTACAGCTTAGTTTAGGTCTCTGGTGACATCTTTCTATGAAATGAATACAAGTCAAGTAAGAAAATTTAGAAAAAGTGATGATATGATGATTAAATTATTCAGTAGGTGAGTGTTCAATCTGCAGCAAAATATCTTTGAAATGTTAAATCTCTGAGTGCTCTCGGATGCCCTTTGGGGGGAACTGCGGAAGAAGGAAGGCAGTCAGGCAGTTTGAGATGAAGCACTCATGCATACTTCGTTATCAGCAATGACACTGGGAGAGTTAAATATCTGAGATGGAGCTCAACCATTGTTGGTAACAGGAAGCGACTGTACTTATGAAGGCTGAAATAAAATCTAAACCATATCCAAATGCAGCTCTGAGCACTGAGAGAATGGCCTCCAAGAACTTTTCCTTAGCGTGCTGATGAGTGGCTGTGACTTTCAAAGCTCTTCATGGCTTGGGCAGCAACTATCATTAGCTGCCTACTCTTTGTGGAGCACACTGTACGCTTTTGGAGACCTAGGGTGCTGCTGCATGTCTAATTTAGGGTTTTCTGTTGTTTTTTTTTTTTTCCTTTTTTCTTTTATTTCTTTGTGTTGTTTCTTTTGGTGCTGGCTTTGAAAGACAACCCCTGTGTGCAAGGTCTGGTTGAAGACCCGAACCTACTCAGCTGTGCTGTAGATTATACAGGTGGGAAGAGGCAGGGAAGGGCTTGAGATACTTCCCTTCTAAGAAAAGAGGAAAAACAAAGCAAAGCAAAACAAAGAGCAAAGGGAAGAAGCTGCTGGCTGGGTGCCACCCTGAATGGCCTTGTTGTTCTCCAGCTCTCTGGACCTAATTAAGCGACTCCATTTCTACAGGCAATGGCAAAGTCTAATGGCAGCAAATAGAAGATCACTAACACATGGAGCAGGCCTGTGATGTGGCTTTCTGGAATGAGAGATTGCAGTTGCTGAAGGAGGACAGAAAGGATGAGGAGTACAGGGAGTGGAGGCAAGGAGGTCCCTCTGCAGAGACAAAAGTGGCAGACACAGGGAGAAGTTTTATTTCTTCTCAGGAATGCTGGGAAGAATTGAGGAGAGTTTAATTTCAAAGTCCTACAATGCAGCTATGGCATTTGTTTCCAATTCAATAGGAATGAGTGTATGGTTTGAACAATTCTTTCGAGGTTCCTGGCAGAGGGAATATAACTAATCTCAGCTGGCTGTTTTAGGAGATCAAATGACACAAAGATTTTTACTCAAAGCCTAGGGTATCCTTCTGGCAGCCAGAGACCATGCACATCTTCACAGATTCACCATTAGCTCTAATGGGGACCAAGAGCTGCGTGCTGTGTAGAAAACTGCTTGCTTACAAAACAATCTTATTACTGCCAGATGTTGGCTCCCTGCCCACTTTTACATAATTCAGGCTTTTCTTTGCTCAAGATGTTACAATTTAAAGGTGCTTTAGAAGTTTTCTTTTAAAAGGCTTGATAATACTCTTTTCCTTATTCTTTTTTCCCCTTGCTCAGAGTGGCTCTTCTGCCAGCACATGCTGCAATCTGGTATATGTGGTATACATTAATATGTACAACCAGGAATAGCAAAACTCCTTCTTAGATCTACCTCTGGGTTGATTCAAACAAGAATAAAAATATCTGTAAGGCCATGCTGTCTGCATCCTCATGATTCACACATACCAAATACAATGTGTATCTTTGTTTCAGATGCTGTCCCACATGGCAAGTGTAATGTGCTTGCTTTTTTTTTACATTTTTTGGGTTTTTTTCGTAATAAATATGAAACTTTAGCTAGTGGATTATTCCAAATGTCCAAATACTGATAACAGAGTCTTAAGTCAAGCAAGTGATATACGTCTCTAAGCAAACTTCTCCATGTAGACACTGGTGCTTTGACTTCATCCTTCATCTGCAAATCAAATAACTGTCAAAGAAGTGTCATAATAAGCCTGTGACATAATCCCTATTGAATCTGCAGCGAGTTACCCAAAGTACCAATGAACAAAAATTAATTTCACAAGATTATCCTAGTAGGTTGTCTGCAGAATTGTAAACGGGGTGCTGGAGTTCTGCCTCTGAGCTTTTTACTTTACTTGCTTCAAAGACAGAAGTTGCATGACTTGCCTAATTTCAGCTTATTCTCCTAAAACGTGTGGATGTGTGGATCTGGGTGAGGCTGGTTATCAAGGCTCCCTTTGTTGCTGGTGATGAGAGGACAACTTTGAAAGCCAGTTCAATCCAGTCGAAGGGAGGCAGGCCAAGGGAAACCCTTCTCCAGAGGTCTCGATACAGTGTTACACTTGACACAGTTGCTTGTGCCGAGCTAATGACTTCAACTGTCCATTTACCTGGGGAACAGACCATGGTCAATAATTTCTTTTATTATACAGTATTCTTGTGTTTCCTATCCTATGGCCAGGAAATTCAATAGTGCTAAGAAAATTGTAGTGACTTAAAAGAAATCATGCAAAAAACAGCACCGTGCTTGTGATATTCTCCTCTAGTTCTATACCAACATCAGGATAATACAAGTTTGATGATTGTAACCCCTTTATTTCACTCTGTCTTTGGAGAAACAGTATTGCGAATTGCAGGATAGTCCTATCAGAAGTGCAGTCATGTGAGGTGATGAAATAGTCTCCCCTCGCTATCATTCATATTTACAGTTTTGAATGAACCATTCTCATTCAGAAATCAGTTCCAGTGTATTTTTTACCATGCAAGTTCACAAATTTCTAGTGACATCTAAACCACTTAAAAGTCCCCCCCCAACCTAAAAATAAATAGCCCTTCTTGTGCTTAGAAGAAACACCATTGTTAGCAAGAGAATAAAGAAATGATGGCAATAGTTGTAGGAAAACATAAGTAATAATAATAATAATTTATTGCCATTTAAGTTCTGAGAGCTATTTGATATTTTACCTCTTTAGTGTGTTTTATTTTCCTTTGATTTTTAGTCAATGCAGAGGACTTATTTCACAAAACACTGACCTGAAAGCATCATAATAATTAGAACATTATGAGTGATATGAATCTTGAAAAAGTAGAATAAACCTTTCTCCCTTTTTGGTGGACAAGAAGTTGAAATGGACAGAAAACTACTGCTTTTTTTTTTTTTTATGGCTGTGAGCTAAGAGAATCTGTTTGCCCCAAACAGGATGGTTTTTCTGTGCTGTCCTTTTGCTATGCCCATTATGAGAGTTTCTGAAGACCAGTTTGTGGTTAACAGTGAGGACTACACACTTAATTCTCTTTCCTGTATATGAAAGCATAATTTTTATCTCTGTTGGAGTCTCATCTGTAACATGAGAGTTTAAAATGTTTCTTGTGCTTCTGAGTCTGAATTCATTGGCCAATATTAATTTTACGCTGTGCTGAGACGTGTATGATCAGATGTTGCCCGTATTTTGACAGTTGGGGTAAAGACTCGCCGTGTTTTGCTTCCTGGAGGAGGTAGCTGGTAACAAGGTCTGGTTGAAATTAGTAATTTTTATCTTCTTAGATACATCAGTATTTGGAAATCTATTTCGGTTTGACTTAAAATGAAAACACATTGCTTTATGATTTCATGTAAAACAAATTGCTTCAGAAAATCAGGATGTATAAGTAGGCAATCATTTGTTTTGAAATGCAGGCATTTCAATACAGATTAAACACTGTGTTTTGAGATTTTCTTTTGATATTTTTTCTCATTATAAAAGGAATATTTTTCTGAGATGTCATGACATAGCATACAAATAACATAAAAAATCCTCCCAAAACCAAAATTCCCTTAAAATCAGAAAAATTTCTGAAGAGAAGTAATCGTGATGTTTCAGTTTTAAAAGTGTTCTCACTTGAATTAATGCATTTTTCAAAATGTCTAACAACAGCAAACAATTTGAAAACCTTTGGGTGAGTGCGGTTTGCAAGAGTTTGTTTTCAGGGACAGACACTGCTTAGAAATAGAAGAAGAAACACAGTGTTGTCAACCAACTACTTCTGCTACTGAAGAGCTATTGAATGAAATGTTTTGTTGTGTTTTTTTTTTTTCTTTCCATAAACCTTGTTAGTTTTCAACAGAGAAGTAAAGACATGTTGCAGCAGGCACACATTTGGCTGTTGCACTGAAAACATGAAAATAGCAGGATGAAGTCTGCCAGTCTTTTTTTTCCTCTGGGCTCTCTGTTCCCCAAATCCAGCTGCACGTATTGTTTGTGGGGTGTGCATGTGCCCACATGCACATGGAGGGAATGGCAGCTCCATCACGTTATCTGGAGCGTGCATTTCCCACCAGGTAGTGCTGACAGAAGAATCTCAGCCGTGCTGGTAAATCCGTATGTGCATATATAACTGAGGAAAGGGAAGCAGAATATCACTGGAGATGGCCTGGGGAATATCTAGCTTGGAGCATTAAGCACGTCACTTTTAGCCCATTTAGCATGCATTGCTACAGGAGGATATATGCACAATGTTCTCACATAAATGATGGGCAGTGATTATTCTCTGATGGAGAAACTCTGCAGAAAAAACCCAGCCATTATTTTAATAATATTTTTTCCATTCACTTTCAAGGCTGTTTAATAGGCTTTCTGAAAGGAGAGTAGTGCATCAAAGAAGGAGAGAAGGGAAAGTAATTCTGTGTTTTAATACTGAGCATCCATCTGAACCTTTACTTTTAGTTCACTGCCAGTCATAACATGGATGTAAATAATGGATAGCAAGTTCTAGTGTACTTGTAAGATTGTGCTAAAACTGTTGGGCTGATTTGATGAAGTGATCTTTAGAAACGCATTGTCATCATACAGAAAAAGAATCAGTTAAAATCGCATAAGCTTGCTTTATTTTATCCTTGCAATAAAACAGTACACTGAAACATAAGCCTCTATTTAAAGGATCACTTTAGGTTTGTGTTCTGAAAAAGCCTTTAAGGTTTCCAAATCATTAGTTTTCTAAAATGACACGTGCTTTCCTGTTACTGGAGCCTAGGGTGGGTATCTTATGAGTGGGGCAAATGTTGAGTCATTTTTCAGCATTCCATACTAAATACCTACTTGATCTCATCCCAAATCACAACTAAGCTGAAAAAAACCCAAAATCACACAATTTGATGAGGAAAAAGTCTTAGCTAGGTTTCACATGCTGAAATCTACTAATTAGAGGGGTTTCCTGAAGATGAGAAGATATGAATGATGTCACTGTGAGCTATTTTTAGTGTATTTTTGCCCTATGATACAGGGCAAAAACTTTTCAAGCTCTTTCAGCAGCATCTTTTTACAAGAAAGAAGTGTAATTTTTTCCTTTGGGGCCTCTTAGTAGCAAACTGCCTGTGTGACATGCAAATAGTGAGATGGATTGGAAAGCAGAGTGAGTATTACACTGGGTGTGGCTGGGGCAACTCCTTTCAAATTGGGAAACTGTGGCTGGGCACTGGATCATTGGATAACACCGGTGCTCTGAGCACTCTTCATAGTTACCTGTTTCTTTACTCTTTGTAGGTTAACAAAGGAGTAAAAGCATCTCAGCTGATGGGTAAAATGAGCAATGGTGAATCTTAGTTGTACTAAATCTCCCATGCCTTATCTTTTTCTATGGTCTTTCAAGATGGCAATGTCTTTTTACAGTTTTCTCCTAAAACAGAGAGATCTCCTGTGAATCTTGGAAGAAATGATGTGGGCCTTAGTGGAGGGTATAAAGAGGTTGCACAGCTTCAGGGATTACAAATGAGAAACTGGTAATGGAATTGGTCTGCCCAAAAGCAAACATTTACCTTTTGGGCACCTACAGCAGAAACTAGTCATCCAGGCACCAGTCACCCATGGAAACAACCACTTTCTAGAGCACAGGCCACGTTTTTTCTGGATGGCCCCCTTAGGTTGAGATGACTCACAAGCCAGCTGCCTACACGGGGACTGACGAATCCCACCCTTTCCACTGCTGACTCCAACACATGTTCCGAACATACAGATAGAAGTCATGCATGCTGACTCTCTCTTGGCCGTGTGCAAGCGCTCCCTTGCAGAGAGGAACTGGGGACAGTGCAACCTCTTGGTTTGTTCTCCAGCCACTTGGTGTTAGATGTCTCTCTCACTCTTCCATATTCTAGTGTCTTAGGGATTTCCAGAGCGTCCAGAAAACAGGCAGAATGGGTAGAAAACATATCAGTCAATGAAGGCAGTTAAATGTGAGAGGAAGGAAAGGTTGGTTGACTGAGACCAGCATGCTGTGCCCACCAAAACATGCCTTAGCTGCTGGGGCTGTTCAGAGCCAATGCACTTCTGTGCAAATCTGGGGCACCCTGGCAGGGCTGTTTGCCCCATTCATGATCCAATATAATCAGGCCTTCAGAAGGATTTGTCTACCCTGTTGGAAAGCGTAAGTATGTAACCAGAAGCTATCAGCGCCTATATGGGGGGTCCCAAAGTAATAAAGAATCACCCTGGTCCAGATTGTATAACCCTGAATCTGGTAACTGCAGTGGGAATACATACAGTTTCTTGGGATAAGATTGGACAATTTTTCTGATTAAAAGTAATGATGCATTTCCTCATTCCTTCTGTTTTCATACTAAGCAGTAAATTTTGAGTGAACAGATACATGTGTGTGAGAGATGTTATTCTTGTTCAACAATTATGAGGAGACAGGCAGATATATAGGCAAATATATAGACAGCCCCCTCAATTTGCTGTCTTCACTCTCAGAACCAGGCTCTGGTGTTGGCAATTGATGTAGCAAATGGACTGAGGCTGAGACAGAAGAGAACAACAAAAAAAATAACAACTCCAGGCTCTTTGCATAACACCTAGACTAGTGACTTGTGCTCTCTTACTCTCAGTAGGATTTGACTTTTAAAGAAGTATTGCACTGAACCGAAATTATATGAAAAAGAGAAGCTTTCAAATTTAAGATCTGGAGGAACTTTCTTAATCATGTAGCAAGGTGTTCTCCCTCAGAGAGTAAGAAAGTAAAAGGTTGCATCAAGACGAATAATTTTAATCTGACCTTTCCTTCACTTTCCCAGGATACTTTCAGACATTTGTGACTTTTTAGGTGATGTGCCCAGACCTCATCCAGACAAGGAGTCAGGATTCAGCAAGGGTTCACACTAGGATCTGAGAGTGTGAAGTACTCTTGAATCCCACAGTCTAGGCATAGCTCCAGGGAAGGTTTCCTTTCCGCTTGTTTTTGGGTTGGTTTGTTTGAGCTTTTGTTTGCTCTTCCTTCTCCTTTTTGCATCTTTTGGACTCTGAATTGAATTATTGCAAGTTATGTGAGCACTTCTGCTTGATTGAAGTGACCAGTTTGGGACAACGTGGTGGTGTGATCTCACAGTGATCACTGAAGGAGAACACACTTGGAAACCACCCTCATTTCACACTAATTGTAGCCAAGTGTAATTCTGCCCTTAGATTCAGGTCAAACCATGAGGTCTGGAGGTATTTCTCATAGCTATATCACATAGAAGTTTGCATGTATTCAGGGATCCATTCTTCTTGAAACTAACACCTTCTCATTCATCTTATTGTACCAGTTCATTTCATTAAAATATGGAGCTCCTGTGATTTGTTAGTGCTCAAGTTTCTAAAACACTGGCAGCTCTTTTTCCCAGTGCGTGTTTAGTGTGGGCAGATAAAGCCAAGCCATGGCAAGCAGCAAAACTCAGGAGGATTCTTCATTACCATTTTATTTCCTTACTACTATCTGAAGAATAATAGAACATACTGCTTTTGCATGATGAAGATAAAACAGTGTAAGACCCTGACAGCTGTAGTTTAGAAACAGCCCTTTAAAACAAAACAAGAGCAACCTGACAACATGATTTTTGGTAGGTACTATATGCAATCCTCTGATCAACTTTATACGTTATGAGTTATGCATCCTACATGGTAAAAATATCTAGATGTGCTTTCCTCATTTGTCTTCCCAGACAGCTGGAGGCTGGATAATAGTATGGCTTTAAATACAATAGTAACTCCCAGCAGTGCCAACATTAATTTTTCTTCCTTATAGCACATGGCTTTGAGTGCTTAAATGTTTAAAAACATTTATCTTTTGGATGGAATAAAAAGTGGTCCTTTTTAAGTAGCATTGACTATTGTGTTTCCCAAACAGAATAAACAGCCAAGATCTTCTGGCACGGGAGGCTGAAAGTAAATTTGATCTTTGATGTAATAATATTAACAAGTAAAAGCTTATTCTACTGTTTTTTATAATAGATAGTGGCAACATAATATATAGATGGCAAAGTATGACTAAATAATTAAAACCTCCCATTGATACAGATGCATGGATAGAGCTGATGACAGAGCTCTTAGATCTAGGGTAAGCGTTCCTTCTTAAAATCTAATCTTCTGCCTTTTACTTAATCTTTTTTTTAATCTTTCACGTTTGACAATGTTTGAGCAAGGGCAAATTTATCTGTTATGTGTGCAATGGCTGAGGAGAATCAGCCAGTGTCATTACAGAATGCTTTCCAAAGCATCTCACAGCTATGTCAAAGCATATTTAGCAGTCTAAAATATCAATAGCTTTAAAAAAACACATTGGAAAACCTTTGCCTCCCTCAAGGATATTTATTCTATCAGAAAGGCAGTAAGTTTAAATTATTACCTCTTAGACTTTTACTAATACCAGGAAAACTGAAATGGATATCAATGCTGTATTCTTTGAGAAGAAAAAGATGACTGACTTGAGCACAACTATTTTTCACTTAGATTTCAAATCCTAAATAAAAGCAAAAGCTTTCAGAACAGTAGGGTGTCTTGACAACAAAAGATATTTCTTATAATTAAGATTGCTCTATGCAAGGCAATTTTTCACAGTTTTCTCAGTTTGAAATATGTAAAGCGTAAGTCAACATTGGGGAAATAATAACTAAGTATTAATTTTATTACAAAATTTTGGGCTTGGATAACAGGTATTTCCTGTCTGCTACTGCAGGAGGAGCCAGAAGTGAGGAAAGCAACCAGAGGACTGCTTTGCACAAGGGTCTGCTTTCCCAGTCACCTGACCCATGCCCAGCTGGAGGGTTAAAGGGATCACGGACAAAAACAGTAAAAGAAAGAGGGATCTCCATGGCGGTAACCATTATGGAGTTTGTGCTTCCTCAGAGATCAGTTTAGGGTACTGCAGCAGCATATGGCCAGGTGGATATAAGGTTTTCTTCCATATGTTCTGTCCTAGTTTCCCTCCTAGGAAACTTGGGCATGGGTAGGAGCTGCTTTGTCCTGGCTGATTCCCAGCTGGGTTAGCTGAGGGTGCACCCTAAAAGAGAAATCGTGGTTTGGTCGAAAGACCTACCAAAAGTACCCAAAGACACTTGCCACTTCCAGCCTGGCTTTGTAGGGAGCAGAAATGTGGACTTGGGGTAGATACTGGTGGAAGTGCTCTGATGGTGAAGGCTCAGTGCTAATGTTACCTTGATCACTTCCCAAATCCATGGTTATGCCATTGCTATGCAGGCTCCTTTGCAGGAAATGTGTCTTCGTGTTTATTGAGAGGCACTTGGGATTTTTATGGTATGAAGAGAATTACTCCTCTGGATTCTCAGCCTTTGGAGCTACCAGTCAGTCTTGCACTTGGAAGCATATGCTCTCTTGATGAGTGTGAAAAATATTCTTTGACCTAGAGAGACCTTCAGTTCTTGTGCTCACAGCTTTTATTACATCTTCAGAAGTTGGTACAAGAGTCTGAGTGCCTTGGGGTGATTCAATGACAACACTGTATTCCCCGTCATCTGCTTGATCTGTAGAATGCAGTTTGTACCTTTGAACTGCAAAGGGAGAGAGAAGCCGAGGGAACTCATCGTAGCGGCTCACTTGATCTTGCAGTTAGAGGTTTACATACTTTCTTCTCTGAGCTGGCAGTTTCTGCCAGTTAGGAGGAGAGAGGAGAGAGTTTTCCTCTCTAGCTTTTCAGCTTTCAGCAGAAAGGGACTGTGATCTGCCCCAGTGGCTTCTGTTCCTTTTTGGACTGTTTTCGGCTTGCTTCTTCGTCCAAGACCAGCTTATCATTTCCAGGACCCGCTTGACAGGACTCTCCAGGGGGGCTGCTTGACTCTGCCTGGCTTAGGACTGTGGGAGCAGCTAAGTTTTACAGACAGAAAGGACTATATAAAATCCACCAGCCTCCAGGCTACAGACAGGAGGGGGTTTCAATATCCTATTCTGCCTCGTGTCTGTGGGGGACTCTGTTTGTTAAATAAACAGGTTTTTTTCACTTTCATTTAAGAAATTATTTTCCCGAACCTGTGGGGGGAGGGGCTGCTGGGACCTTCTTGCCTGGCAGGCAGGAGAGAGAGATGCCCTTTCTGGGTGGTTTCCTCCTAAATTTGTGTCCAAACTAGCACACTGAGCTACAGCATCATGAGATGCAAACGATGAGATTTGTGAGTGGGCATTAGAAATGCTGTGTGTGTTATTTATAAGTTAATGGCACTGTTTTCATAAATGATGTATGGATGACTGGTTGCTTAGCAGAAACATGGTCCAGAAGCCAGACCTATAAATAAGACAGAGTTACAAAGAGTAGTTCTATTTCTGTGGATAAAGCAATGTGTTTGTCAGTGAACTCAGTTGCAAAGTACCTCTACATGGAGTATTTTTCCGTATTTTGTTGAAGATTAAAACTCCCCGGTGGTCTGTTTTTTTCTGCGTAGAACAAACACACGCATTGTGTGGTCCACACTTAAGTCTGAAATTACCTGAATATAAATCAAAACCGGCTTTTTTTTTTTGACTTTTGCATGCAACTAGTATTCTCTTGTCAGTTACCTGAGTCAATATTTTTCAGTTTAATTTTGTATGTTAGAATTTTATATCATGTAATGTAGTCTTTGTTTTCCAGAAACCTGAGTCAAAAGTCTTAGTGAAGCAAAGGAATAGACAAGAAAAAGCTTAAGGAAAACAAATTATCTCACTATTTCATTCTTTCTGCTTTCACTTATGATTTCTACAGGTAGGTTCACTGGCAGATTTCTAGAAGGCTGCCTTAAAAGCTGTTCTGTTCATGCCCTTGTAATGCTTTTCAGAAACACTTTGGTATGCTTGAACCAACAAACATACAAATATTTTTTCTCTCTCTCTTTCAGGTTGCTTAGAACCAACTTTCAGACCAACATATTTTTAAGAAAATATATAAGATATGAATCTGAATCACTTGAGAAAACTCCAAGATGCTCATAGGCAAACACTATAATATGGCTTTGTGGTATAAACTCTGATAACCGCCTCTCAATATACCCAGTAAGGTGGCTTGAGGCTAGTGATTAACTGATTGTTGCCTTCTTGAATTTTGGTATACTGGTATTTCCATTAGTAGATGGATTTATTCAAATAGCATTATCAATGGATTGGGCATGAATGATGAAGATGTGTTATTATGGTCAGGATTTAGAAACTTTCAGCCACTGCTTAGACAAGTTATCTAGAACTTGTGTAGGACTCTTGCTGGTTTTTTTTTTTTAAGCAGCAGGTTTAAATTTAGATATTATTTATAACACAACAAATTTTTCCCTTGATGAAAGAAAATCTGGGCAATTGTTATTTCTAGGTATGTATGCAGAGAGAAAAATTTGTGTATGAGAAAAGGATCGAGTTAAAAGGTCAACCGCTAGACTTTATTTATAATACCATATGAGATTTCACCCATATATTGCAAGGAAATAAGACATACTTGGAGTTGGCGTCTGTGTGTAAGACACTCTTTTCTCTCCCTCTATTCCTCCTTGGCTCCATTGGCAAGTTTCAAAACAGGTCAAAGTGATTGACTTTCAATTCCATATGTTCAGATGACTGGTTAAGGAGATCCTGCTGTGATCCTCTCTGAGGAAAGAGGCACCAGCACAACCTTATTCACCCTACAAAGTATATAATTTCATAGGATCACAGAATGGTTTGGATTGGAAGAGACATTAAAGGTCATCTAATTCCAGCTCCCTGCCATGGACAGGGACACCTTCCACCAGACAAGATTGCTCAAAGCCCCTTCCAACCTGGACTTGAACGTTCCCGGGGTGGGACATTCACAGCTTATCTGGGCAACCTGTTCCAGTGCCTCACCACCCTCACAGTAAAACATTTCTTTGCAATATCTAGTCTAGACTTACTCTCTTTCAGTTTGAAGCCATTCCCCTTTGTCCTGCCACCACATGCTCTTGTCAATAACCTCTCCATTCATCTTGTAGGCTCCCTTCAAGTACCAAAAGGCTGCAGTTAGGTCACACTGAAACCTCTCTTCCAGGCTGAAAAATCCCAATTCTCTCAGCCTTTCCTCCTAGGAGAGGTGCTCCATCCATCTAATTGTTGTGAGTTTGGGGAATAACTCCTCTGGAGAGAGAGGGAAATAACAGCCCAGTCAGAGGGGAAACTTTGACCTTCTTTTGTACCTTTTTAAATGTCAGAAAAGTCACTTGGCAATCCCGAACAGGGGAAAGCTAGATTTTTTTTTCCTGTTTTTCTAGAATTTGTGACATTGCTCATTACTGTGTTACTCAGCCCATTGAACTATTAAGAAAAAAGAAACCATGGGAGGATGGGATACACAGGGAAGCAGTTGCACTTCAACCAACATGTGGGAGCCCTGGTCACAGCAGGGAGGCTCATCATTTCTTCCCACTGTGACCATAGTCCTCTAAAGTGTCCATACACAAGGAAAAAGAGAGCTTCAATTCCTTGTGTCAAGCAAATCATCCCGAATATACGTAAGATTTTGTTGAAGTGGTTATTCTGTAAGGGAATATAATGATTGGGTTTTTTACAGACTAAAAGTCCTTTTGAGGTAAGAATTTCTCATCAGAACTGAAACCCCAAATCACTGAGGATCATCTCTCCAGCTGGGACTTGTTATTTTTTACAGTTAAATTCTTCAGTTCTTTCTGTCTTTTTTTCCCAGGGCCCCCAGTAGATAAATAGGACTTGCCAATGGTGCCTGAACTGCAACGCCCATTTACATATTCACTTTTTTTAGGAACACACCTTCATTTGTCTGAAGTCTTTGTTTAACTAAGTGGAAGTAGCACATCAGATTTTACTGTTCCTTTGCTGCTGTTTTTGAACTGTGGCTGAGAATGGCTGAGGTGAGCTCACAGCAACAGCCCTCTCCAATGGGAAGGCTTTGGAGAGACAACATGGAGAATAAACAAATACCAGTTTAAACCTCACCAGCCATTAACTGGTGACCAGAGGGCCTGAAAGACCCTAAAGGTTTTTGGAACCACCTTGTAAGTAAAATAATGACTTTGCAATGAAAATAAAGAGAATATTCCAGTACTTGCAGATTTCTGGAAGAATTTCATTCAGATGCAGAAGAGAAACAATTCCACCTACCCTGAACTTCCTGAAGAAACCTCTGCTTCTTAGGTTCCCATGAACTTTCATTGCAAGGAGCAAATTCAGCATAGAAGGATTTAAATATTCCCACTGTCATGGCTGAGACACCATATCCAAGGGGAAAAATACACCTCTTGGCCATTCCTCCTAGACTGCTAAGGCCTTGCTTCTCCTCTTTAGACCTCTGAGTGTGTCTTTAGAGCGAATACCTGTTAATGGATATGGAGCATTAGCATAACTTTTAATAAGGTACCAGACCATCGCAGTGCTAGAAAATCTGCCTTGGAGACCCATGTCTGGGACAATACATCTCTGGATTCTTCCAAGTGAATCCTCTGGGGGGAAAAAGGCAAAGCGTTTGTTTTATTCTTCATGAAGAAAGCCCTCAGAAGATTGAATCTATCATTTTAGGACTAGCTCTGGCTTGTGAACACCTCTTACCATTTTTTTCTCCTGAATTCATATGAGCTAAACCTAAGCCTATTTCATTCTAAGGCTAGAATTTTATTTTATAGTTTTTATGGAGAACATTACAGTGGCTGTGATGTATCTGGCTGACTTAATAATTTTCAGATTTACAGAAATCTGTTTTGAAAGACCAGGGAAGTAGCATGTGCAAACTTGTTGAAACCACCAGAAGAAACTTGTGTTTCCAGGGTCTCACCCATGTTGGTTCAGCATGCATTTGACAGTGTGAAAGAACCAAGACTGTGAGCCTGAATCATTATTGTGACAAAAGGGTCATAACTTTCATTAATTGAATTGAATTATCAATTTCCTCATTGATATTCAGGACATTTTAATAGCTGGGCTATTTCTTCCCTGCTCACACCTCAATATAAAAGTGATAAAACAACAGGTTGAACTTAAAGCACTGCAAATAAAAGTCTAAAGGTAAAATTTGCAGGCAGGGAACAAAAGGATATGACAGATGAGGGTCTAAAAAGAAAAGTCCAGATGCTTTGATGTGATCCATCCATATGCTCAGACACCTCTGGGATTTCGTGAGGGGTTGATTGATTGGCTTTTTTTGGTTAAAAGATTCAGGAAATAATATTCCCCCATTCAGTTTTATTCATGAGCAGCTCCTCATTTGATGTCTGATTTTCAAATTATGCTGGACAGATTTCCTAAACTCACAGGTTGCATAGTATTTCCTGGTGGGAAGGGAGTAACTCAGATGAGTTTTTAAGAGGGAATGCTCATATCAGTAAGTGGGATCACTCCTTGAAATATCCTTTTTCAAAAAATATTGCTGACTCCAAACTTGTCCTTTGGAATATTTCCCAAAAATTTAAAAATGTATGTCCAGAAATGTAAATGAAACACTGTGTTTGGAAGGGTGTTTTCAGAAAACATTTACAATAGTCCCTCTCTGCTGCTTGTGGTGGTCTAAAGTTTCACCTTGATGGTGTTGCTTTTGGGAAGACAATAAAACCAAGGCTCTTCACAAGGTGTAGGTTTCCTTTGTAGATTAACCTGGTGCTTACCCATGGGCACAGGATTCAGTTCTGGTGCTTCTCAGATTACTTAAACCAAAGCTTACAGTAAATGACCCAGAAATTTCTTTCTCTGTGGTGTGACTACCCTGAACTGAGGATTACTCTGGACACAGTATTGTAGAGACTCTGAAGTGTCCCCTGCACAACAATCCCAAAATATCAGCCCTCCATAAACATTTCAGGATAGACAGTCACATAAGTGGCATGATCTGTTTTGATATAAGAAACTAAAACCTACTGTTTACAACAAGAAAACAGCCACAAGCTCTGCGAACTACAGGAAGCTTCTTGATGTATGTTAGGGCTACTGTTTTGGGCAGAAATCTAAAAATATTGAAGTTATGTCTGCAAAAAATAGATAAGATGAAAAAGTAAAGGATCAAATATCTGAAGTATTGACACTTGTGCAATTGGATGGGCTGTACTGAAGGAGTTGAAGAGAAGCATTGAGTTTAGCTGCTTGCTTTTACTATTTTTCATGAAAGCAGTAAAGTAAAAAGATAATGGGAAACTCTGCCAACTGTGCATTTACAAAATGTTTGCAGTTAGTATTGTGTCTCCCATTCCTTGATTCTTCAAAATCCTTTTTCCAAATTTGTTTATACCTTAATACCTTAAAATAAGAAGTACTAGTCAAGTCAAGTATCTGACAAATGGCACAGATTCCTATTGTTATTAAAAGTTATCCAGCTGGAATAACAATGCCCCGCTGCTTGCCAAACCAACACCATCGCAGCTCAAAGAGATAAAATTGTAACTGAATACTCTCACATGCACAATGAAACTGTCCTGAAATGCTCCCTGCTCACAGCAAGTTGGGTGAAAGTTACTTCAGCCTTAGTAGTCAATGTTAAATTTTCTGCTTCCAAGGTATTTTTCTCACTCCTTACTTCTTCCCCTTGAAGGTTTGTCTACTGCATTTCTCTCTTTGGGTACATCACATAAAGTTACAAAATTCCTTAATAAGGAATTACTTTTATGCTACCAAGTGATTGGACTTGGCATTAGGGCAGCCAGTCCTCAAACACTTACCCATGGCATTTTGATTTATGCATCCCATAGGCTGTAATCAACCTGTTCCACATGGTAGCACCGGAATGCTGTCCCTTTTTAGAAGTAATAACTTCACCCATGGAAAGTCATTAGGTGTATGGCAGCTCAGAGGCAGGAACAGGGAGGAGAAAGCTTACTGGAAAGGTACCTACAGAAAAGGTCTCCACTTTTTCTTTCCCTTGAAAATGCTTTTGAAAGCCCATAAAGTTGTGTGGCGTATGCCAAATGACCTGTGAAATAACCATCCACAGCTGTGGCTGTAAGAAAAATTACGTACCACTGCTGGCACTCATACTGCTCTGATAAAACGTTTTTAATGTGAAATCATCAAGCCTTTGAAAAGATGAACCCATGCATCAGGGAAGAGCATGACACAAATTTCAGGGGAACAAAAGACCACTGCCACCAACAGCAGCAGCTATTGAAAATAAGAAATATAGAATAGACTTCTGGGAATGCATCTGAAATTGCAGAAGATCTGCTTTGGAGATTAGTCGGGCATAGCAACAGAAAGTCACATGCACAATACAGAAACTCTCTGGCTGGAAGAAACCCTGCATAGCAAATCTGATCCAACTTATTCTGTGGAGGGGACCAAATTATCATTTAAATTGTGAGTTAGTGGATTCTAATGTATGTTTAGGACTCTTTTATATCCCTTTTTATAGCAGAAGCTCAAGATGTAAATTGAAGGTTTATAGAAAGACTAAATTGTGGAGGCTGTTTACTTACTGAACTTACTGTATTGTACCTCCTTTTGTTTGTTCATTGTGTCAGAACTGTGAGTGGGAGACAGTATCCCTTGAGAGGAGAGATGATATTTTTGATGGTTTTTTTCTCCTTTTTTCTTTTTCTGTGTTTTTCCATTGTCTTTTATATCTCCTTTGTTCTGCTTTCCCAATCAGCAGTAACATGTACCAGGCTCCATGGCTGTTACTTTGATGAAACCAATGCCATCATCTGACACCAATCAGCTACATCAATGATTAAGGTGAATGTTTGACATCTTGTTGTCTGAGGTTCATGTTACCGGCTTGAGGGCATGAGCAGCAAAATGGAGGAATTTTAGTGGATCTGCTGGCCTCAGCTTACTCTTTGTTTGCCTCAGGAATGTTACCTTCATAGAAAACTTTTTTTTTTTAAACTCTTCTAAAGCGTGGACTGTTAGATTCTGCATTGCATTAAACGTGCCTAGCGTGTCACACACCAGCACAGCACATGGTTCTACTTATTAACCTTATTAATAGAGGAGAGTGAAATACAAACCTTGTGTACAACACCCACGCAGATGGCCACCCTCAGATGAATCTCCTGCCAGGCTGTTACCAAGTACCTCTCAACTGTTTGTCCTAGCACTGCGTGACTGGGGCTTGCTGCCAGTGATAGGAAAATGCCTTTTTGATTTCCAGGCTTAAAACTAGAAATTGGTAGCTAATGTCTTCCAATATGCGTTATTTATCTGGGAACTGCCTTTCTTCAGCTGTCTTTTGTTTTTGCCAGTGCATTTACCAGCTGGCAGAATCTCTACTTGCTTGCGGTTTGACGATGGTAATAAATGCTTTATAAACTCCCCAAACTTGAATGAAGCTCATAATGGTGGGCTCCTTGTGTGGTGAGACACAAGAGAATGGCAGAGATGCACAAACACCAACCTTTCTTCCTCTTGCCTGCCTGAGACTTACAGAATCCCAGCCATGAGCTGGGATTCAAACCAGAGTTTGGAGGTCAATAGGCTAGAAAGATTAGCAGGTCCAGTTTTGCCTTTCAGATCATGGGGTGATAACTTCTCAAGTGTTTGTCTAGGAAACAGAGCATCTTTCCTTCATTTGGATTTCAGGAAAGGATAGCTGTGGAGCAGAGAGCACTCTCCTTTCTTATCTCTATAAGACTCTAGTAAGTGATAAAGAGAGTAGCCCCAAGCATCTGCCTGCCTCACAGTGAGGAAACTGCAGGTCTCCTCTGTCACCTACTGTCTCCCAAAAAGCATGGCTTTAGGGACTTTCTCCCCTGTCATCCTTGCTCTAGAGAACTTGGAGGCCAGCCCCAGGAGCACATTGCTCTGTGCAATGTTCTTGCTGCTTAAGAACGATTTCTCTGGGGACAAAATAATGTGGTGTAGCCGATGTCCTTTTGTTGCAGTACCCATGGTAAACCCTGAAGTATTTTGAAGCAAACATACAGAAGGCCTTAGTGATTGCTATGGCACAGTCACACAGAGGTTGTAATGCTTTCTCCATGCTTTGAGTTTGATGACAGTAGTGTTTTGGATAGACACCAATAATTTCTGGTCCTTGCAGGCCATCTACCAAAGCCAGTTTACATATCAGCTCAGCTGGATTCAATTGCCTCTGAAGCAGAAATCCTGTGTAGCCCTCATTAGTTGCTGGAGTGAAATGGTTGTAAGCAAGATCAGGGTAAAACTTTTTAAAATCTATTTTTCTTTTGACTGAGTCTTACATTAATTTAAAGGCAAGTTATCTTGCTGGAAAGACATTGTTTGGTGCTCTCTCCTGGTACTTGTTTCTTGTTCTATTTTCTGTCACCTCTTAAATTGGTATAAGTTCCAAGTGGCTAGTCCTGGGAAGTGCTGAAATACGGGAATAATCTGTCCTAAACACATGTGAGTAAATAATGACCACACAATTCTCACATCCAGAGAAGAATCTAAACTAGGTTGGTTCGCACCTTACTTAGTCCACAGCTCACTGTTTCAAGTATCAACATGAAGCTGTTTCATTTCAGCTGCTGACCTCCCCTGTGCTGGCCATGGTGGAACTCTTTGGAAATCACCAAGTCCACTTCAGACTGAGCCACTCTGCCTTGCAGAGAAATCTCCATTAGCAGCTTTGGGAGTATCTGCATGCATGTGATACGCAGTGTAGCATCCCTACTGCTATCAGTGGGATCTTAACCAGGGCTGGGCAGGGCAGGATAGAGTCCTTGGTAGTGGAGGTGGCTTAGAAAATCACAAGTTCTCTGAAAACTCATTTCAGACTTGGAGTTTGGCCTTTCCTCTGGGAGCTTTGAGCCATGCTCAGATCTCTATTGTATCACTTTGCCCGGTGCTGTGCAGATACAAAAAGCACTGAAGAGTTTAGATCTAGTCAGGATGGGTTTTGAAGCCACGTTTTCTTGATATAAAGGGGAGTAACTGCTGCCATCCTCATTTCTCAATGGTCATGAGTTAAACTGCTGATAGTTTGATTCTCCCTCCCAAACTACCTCTCTATCACTTCATAAGGTCTGTAACAAAAGAGTAAGTGAAGGACAGTTAACACAAATCACCCTATTTCTCATCAGATGTATATAGGCTCTGAACCGGCCCATTTTATTCTGAGAGCTTGTCATTTTATGATATTGCTTAATAAGGTGCAGACTGGGAGTCTGGCATGAGTCTTCTCCCCCACTCTTTCACTGTGTTGAGGACAGGACAGGGCAGGACTCACCAGGACCAAGCAGTGTGGACACTCCCTCAGGAAAAGAGTCCTGGTCCAGGTACTACTTGTACCTTCACCTACGGGCAGCTGAAAGCAAAATCACAACTTACTTCTAGTAGGAAACTGTTTTGAGAAGCACTCAGAGTTGTGTAGAAAATCCAACTACTCGTTGCCATCGAGCAGCACATCCAATTTTATTGAATATTTGCTGGATTATTGCCAGAAAGACTGGCCAAATTGTCAGATTCCTGGTTCGTGGGAAATTCTGACATTTGGTTTTGTTCTGATTTGGAACGTACTCAGATATTTCGAAATTACCCACAAAAGAGAAGTTTATAGGGAAAAAATAGGAACAGGAAACAATGACGCATGGTATTTCCAAAATAAAATGCACTCCCCAGGACGTGCTTCTTTCCAGCCTTGCTGCTGGTTCTTACGGAGCAGCACGATGAGCCAAGGCTGGGGATGGGAGCCTATACTTTGGGACTGGTTACTTCAGCCAGGTCTCCCAGCACTACCAGACTCCCTCTTTGGTAGCAGCAAGCCTACGATCTCTGTGTCCCAAGCAGACCACCAGGCTCACTGGCAGGAGGCCAGACAGTTTTCCAGTGGAGAACTACGTGTGGTTGGATGTTGGTTAATTGAAATGTTTTATGTTTTAACATGAAATTTGCTGGCTTTGACAAATCAGTGTTTTCCAGTGCCATGATGTGCCGTCAGAAATCTCATGATCAGCTCTAATTGCCACTTTGATCGCCAAAATCTTTGTTGACCAGAGTCCCATAACTTGCTGGCAATCACTTAATACCTTGACGTAAACACAAAAAACATATTTCATTTTGTGCTCAACAACTGTGAAATTTGCAAGACCGTTTCTGGGCAAGGGTATAATGAAGAAAATTCCTGCCTTCAGGGCAGCAATACTGGGGACACACATGTCCCTGTTTCAACCTTATCACTGGTGCATCAACTTAAAACCACTTGAGAGGCATTGTGTTCCTACCTCTGAGGAGAAGACAATGGCCTCATTGCCCAATGAGGCATGTTGTCCAAGTCTAATTAGAAACAGGAACTCACTCACTACAGCACTATTTATTCTTATTCTTACAGCATAAGATTTCAAAAGTCTTTTTCATTGTTTTTATTATTATAATAGAGAAGGCTGTTTATTGATTTTTCTACTACATGAGTGTTTGTATACACTGACTTCCCGCTTCCAATGAAACAGAGTCTCCTAAAACAATAATAAAAAATAATAATAATAACCTCACTCAAGAGTGAAATAATTGTGGCCAGAATCATACTTCAGCGAAAATTTTCCCCCCTTCTGAACGTGCTGCCAGAGACTTTCTGCGGTCTGACAGGCCCCATAGTCTCCATGGAAGGGAAAGGACTTCTCGCCCCAGGGAGCTGAATGTCAGGGCCCTTGCTGGGACTACTCCTGGGTAGATTCTCTCTGAGAGCCAAATTTCTCCCTTGCATCACCTCCATTTTTGGGTCACTCTGGGTAGTTGTGGTGGAGGCAGCCTGGTGTCAGCAGTGGCTGGTTCCCCATGCTTGGACTCCTGTGGCTCTGAGGAGCTGCAGGAGGAACACCAAATGGCAAGGAGTACAGAGAGAACCATACGGGTACCAAACCAGAGTTTGTTTCCAGAAACATTCATTTTTTCCTTCTGATTTTTATCAGGTGTCTAGAAATGTGAACTCTCAGAAATTTGGAAACAACTGATACCTTTTGTTTCACCCGGATTTTGCTCTTCCATTTTCCTTGCTTCCTTCCTTGATTTCCAGTTTAAAAACTGACTTCACCCACAAATCTGAAACAATCTATTCCCAGATCTGTGCTTACTGAGTGAAACTTGTGTCTCAGTAGAACATATCAATCTTTATCAATACTTCAAATGCCACTTTTCTGTTTCAGAACAGTTAGCATCTGCCAAGAATCCTACCTAAATCTGTTCTAAAGAGTTGCAAATGCTCAGGGCTGAAGACTACTTCCTAGATACAGGTCAGCACTGGAAACAGCTTACAACCACATTATTTTCCATGGAGCTCATGAAGACAAGAACAAAACAAGCAAAATTCCTCTTAGAGTTCCCAGCATCAGCCTCAGCATTTTTGGCAAGGATATGTACAAGACCACAGTAGCACAATGTAGCAGTGTGTGAGGGCAGATTTGTTACTGGAATTAGTCTAATCACAGCAATAAAAGTGGTCAAGCCAATCTGCTTTGTAGTCATTCTATTTCCAGTACCCCAAAAGTCTCTCACACATCTATAAAATAGTTCAGTGTTGAGGAAGATGTTGGTTCCTCTAACCAACTTTTGTGTGTGGGGGAGCAAAGTGGTGATGCAGCTCCATCACTCAGATGTCTCCTCTGAATACCTGTTTCCCCTATAGGGAGGCATTTGTTTTGTGCTTCTCTGTGATGGAGGAGATTCTTTGTTTCCTCTGTTTCTGCAAGGACTAGACACAAACTAAATCTCACCAAAGCTGACTCTTGCTATTTTATCTTAAGACATCTTTCCAGGAGGAACTTCATTATGTTGGCATGGGTATGTACAGCTTGTGGGACCATAAAAAAACCTCTCCGTGTAAAGGCACAGAGCTTTCCCCTTCTGGGCATGAATGGAGCCAAGAGACTGAATGAACCATTCACCTCTTGCTGCATTGTCTTCCACGCTCTGTCAGCCTCTGCATCAGAAGATCCAGAAGAAAATGTGGTAAGAACGTTTTTCTCACATTGTTTCTTCAAGGGAGAGTGTGGGAACGTAGAGAGGTATTTGTTGGTTGACCCATTGCAGAGGTATTCCCATGGGTGGTAACCAGTGCCTAGTCTGTGTGAAGGTGCAGTGTTACTGATTGGTTGCATTCTGGTCTGAAAATAACTTTTGTTACATTTGCTTTTGATGCTTAGTTAAGATGAAGTGCTGTTAGTGAGAGACTTTACAGACTACAGTGAAGTTTCATTTTTATTTTTTCTTTGCTTGCATTGTAAGCGGCCTCTTAGCTGTGCAATGGATGTCGGCACAGACATGTGGAGCATCTTTCTTTCACTAAACTGTGAAAGAAAGATGAGAGTTGTAGGTGAGGCAATATTGGGAAGGAGAATTGATGAAGAGGAACATGCAACACAGGGTGGTTCTTTAGTTACACTGCTAGCTGCCGTGCAGCACAGGAACCTTTCTCACACTTTGGGATATGATACTTGACAGGAGTTTGTTGGTCTGTCTCTTGTCCTTCCTGGGACAGGAGAGCTGCCCTTTGTGCCTGCACCGTGCCACAACTCCTCTCTGAGAGACAAAGCCGGGCTTCCCTGGCGTGTTGCACTTGGGTCCAACCTTGTTATGAGCTCCAAGAGCTGATAAGGACACTGATGTTTAACGGGCTGGTGGGCCCTCAGTAGCAGCTCTGATAGGGAGGCAAACCTCTCTTGTAAACACTATAAATCCAAGTTTAGAATTTGCAAGTCAAATCCCTGTCTGGCTAATGCGTGAAAAGGTGTTTTTCTAGTCCAAAATGGTGATTATCACATCCACAAAAGCCCTGCTAGGCTCCCACTGAGTGGGAACCAGGTACTAAAGGGCCCTTGCAGATCTGGCCCTTACTGTGATAATTTAGTGACCAAAAAAATAAAAAAAGATATTCCTATTCCTATGGAATAAAGTGCAAAGCAATTGTTGTCAACCTGTGTTTAACTTCAAATATTACTGCAAAAGATGATGAAGCAGAAATAAACCTTAAGAAAAGTTGGTCTGGTTTCATTTAGAATTACTTGAGATTGTTTAGGATTATAGTCTCTGTCTTGATTTCAGTAGGTGAAACTCCTCACAGTAGTAACACTAACTGGAAAGTATGTACACGTGCTGAAAAGTATATATACATATGCTGAGACTGGTATATCTGTGTAATGGCTCACAGTTCTCCCAGTATCCAGAGAATAAAAGGAGGGTGTGTGCTACATCAGCTGTGTGCAGTCAGTTGCACAGTCCATCACTGTTTCATAAATCCAGGCCAAGATGTGGTGAAGAGATCCTAAAAATTCACATGTATTTAAATAAATTTTAGGTTCGTGTGGTGGGTTGACTGTGGCTAGATGCCAGGTGCCCACCAAAGCTGCTCTAGCACTGCCCACCTCAGCTGGGCAGTGAGGGGGGGGAAATAAAGCTAAAAACTTGTGGGTTGAGATAAGAACAGGGAGAAATCACTCAGCAAATACTGTCATAGGCAAAACAGGTTGGACATGGGAAATAAATTTAATTTATTAGCTATCAAATCAGAGTAGGATAATGAGAAATAAAAAAAAAACCTTAAAACACTCTCACTCCCCCTCCTCCCTCTCCCCCCCTTCTTCTCAGGCTCAACTTCCCTCCCAATTTTCTATCCCTTCTCCCCAGGTGGCACACGGGTGTTGGGAACGAGAGCTGCAGTCAGTTCATCACACATTGTCTCTGCCACTCTTTCCTCCTTAGGGGAAAGTATGTGATCTGTATCTTCTCTTAAATGAACTCTAACAGCAATGGGATTTATGTGGATACACCTAAAATCAGTCCTCAGTCATCAAAACAAGTATTATTGCTTGTGTCCCATGTGTCAAGGGAGATGAAGGTCATGTGTTGGCTTTAAATTAAAGGCTTCTCAGATGGGGTCAATAAATAGTATGGGATGTCAGATTTGTTTAGTTTTCTCCAATAAAACAATCCTTTTTTCTTTTAATCTAGAAAAGCCATCCATAATGAGCTGGGGGATTGTGCCATACGTCCTGGGAAACAAAACGGCCTTTTAAAGAGGAACTCACTGACAAGAGCTGAAAGTCTTGGGTTCACTCTATGGAAGCAGTCAGGCTGATTCACTGCTCAGAAGTTAATTAGTATAAATGATAGAGGATCCAGCCTCTTTCCTTCACCTAATACTTCCAAATTTCTCCTGGAGCCAAATCGAGACACTGCACAATGAGTGTTTAAACACACTTGTCCCTTTCCCCCCCCTTGCTAGGAGCAGTGTCTGGAATACAGGTTGTAAATCAGGTCCTACAGTGATTGATCCATATGCCAGCAAGCGAAGCATAAAAATAGCAGCATGGTTGAAAGGACATTAAAAAAAGGGAAACAGACCATTATTATTTCTGGGCTCAAGGGAAAGAGCAGTTGAATCTTATGTGCTGGCCAAATCTGAGTAGCCTTGGTCTGTCTAAAAAACACAGACAACTGCTTTGCTCCCTCCTCTGCAGCTGTGTGCACCCTGTAAACAAGGAGCCAGCCCCTTTTCTTCTAGCCTGTGAACCTGGCTCCCAGAGGCTTGAGTCCTTTCAGGAACTTATCTTAAACCTCTTTGTGTGCTCTAAATCAACTCCTGCATTTCTCTGGCTGTGAAATAACATGCTGGCAGGGCAAATCACACCTTTGCTCTGTCTGATGCCATCATAAAAGTTGCTGACATGCCCACCATACATTTGAAGCACATTTCCCCCCTTAACTTTTGCTGGGGAGAACATTTCTGTGGCTTTCATAGTACTGCTAGACATAGAAAATCCATAGCTTAACTATTCTGACAGCTTAATTGGGAGCCAGGATGTTCCATCCTGTTAATGTTTAAATAACAAGGACTGCTCCTGAAGCAAGAAAGATAGGATAGCAATATTTTCATCAAAATAAATAGGTGAAAGTAAAGATAGAAGGGGAAAACTTGCTGCTTATATTTACACATTTATCCACCATTACTTTATTAACAAGGAGCACTGTGTAGAACTGAAGCAACAAGAAACTCTCTTCAGTCTCAAAGTGTCTTTTAGACATCAACTGTACACTTAAGTAATCTTTTGATATGGATAAGCAAAAGTAGTAATGGAATAATTTGGTAATCCTACTGTACGTACTGAGTGTATCTGTTTCTTTCCAAGAAGACAGTTTACCATTTCCATACCTTTGTTGCATATGCCTGGAAAACCCTGGTAAACCTCCTTGCCTCTGTAACACGAGCAGGTGCACACACACATGCATGCGTACACATATAGGGTCTATTTTATATGTATGTGAAGTACTGAGGGATTTGTTATTACAGGGTTTTGGCATTACTCAGGTGGCTCAGGTGCTATTGAGCTCACCTTTAAAAGGATGAAAAACGCTTTTGTTTCTGAGTATGACTCAGTCCTCAATTACAGACATTGGCATCATCTTATCTGCCTCTTCCTTTATGCAGTTTCAGAAACGGAAAAGGATCATGATGATTATTCAAGGAATTGACTAACAACCTCTGGTCCTGTGATTTGATGATTTCTTAAGATTTCTACTTCCCCCAAATGTCTGTGGTACCTCTTATCCTCTTTCTAACTGCAGTGAGATCGATTTAACCTTCCGTCCCTCACATCAAAGGCATTTTTGTGCTATGTGTTTTATGTTGTTAGTACCAATACTTTCTTGCCAGACTTTTTGGTCACTTTTTGTTCTTGGAAGCATGCATTAGCATTCAACAAGACCTAATAATGGTTTGTGCTGTGCCCTCAGTTTCTCAGCAAAATCCTGCCTTGAATGGCTTGAAAATTTCTGCTGGAACTATGATGCTTATGCCCAGCTGTATCTCTGTGAATATTAAGATCATGCAATTTTCAATGTACTGTTCTAGAGTTACATGCTAATGACTATGCTCTGCTCTGAGAAGACTGTGTGGTTTGGATACAGGATAACATTTTGGGTGTGTCCTCTTTGACCAGAGTGTCTTGTGGTAGAAGTTCTCTCTCAGGCAGAGAAAGAATATTTTCTTGGCTTAGTCTGTTTTGCCCTGCATGTGCTTTAATTAAGACAGTCTCCATATTAATTAAAATAATCCTCAGCAAGGCAAAAATTAAGGCAATTATCAAACATAAAGATGTTAGTACACAAGTCTTTGTACATGCCTATCAGCATTAGTATATCACACCCAAACAACTTCTTGAGTACCATACTACTCAAAGCACCGCAAAAAACTGCGGTATTCTTATAGGGCTTCTTCGCTGAAAACATGGGTCTTTTCTAACACATTTAACTTCAAACAGATTTTAATGTGGTGTGAATGCTTAGTTTGATTTAGGAGTAGCTTGCTTCAGTTTATTTTAAACTCATTCAGCCTTGGGGCTGAGACACTTGGTGACATTACAGCCATTCAATAAACTGTCTTTCAGCAGCTGAGTCTGCAGTGAGACTGAGTCAAGCTGAAAGAGGATTAGGCCTGCCTTTGCTCTGGAGCATGCCAGATTACACCAGTTTGCCTCTTGAAGAGGCTGTGTCTAAAGGCACAGCAGTATGCCTTTGCTGTGCTCCAGGTTAAGAGATAACTATTCCCTAAATTCCTATGGCCTGCTCCTTCGTTTTCCATCCTCTCACCTTGTAGTCTGTGAAACTCATTCTCTCATTGCTCTTATGTGAGTCTGTAAAATGATGTGATCTGGAGATGGCTTCCCCCTCAACACACACTTTTAATCACCTCAGATACTCAGCAGCTCAAGACTGCACCTTGTACTAACCCTTTGCTGTAAACCTCTTCAATACTGTTTTATTCAGCCATTCATGGATTATCCAGCTCAGACCTTAATTTCAATAGATGCAGCTTCATTAGAATGCTAAATCCATGTAGTTAAATTTATTTTCTTACCGTGTCCATGCAACAAATATCTTGGTCTCAGGATTTACCTTATCTAGGGACTATTTTGATGGCTGAAGCAATAACCTGAATAGACTGTGAAATGCTATCTAAAAACCTCTGGTTATGATTTTTTCTTCATTAATACAATATTTTTCCTTTCCATTCTGATGCAAGTCCATCAGTCACATGGAGTTTTTGCCTAAGGCAGATAGATGATGTGAGTTAAAGGCTTAAAAAAACCATTAAGACATCACGAAATGCCTGAAGACTGATGAGCAGATTTATGGGTAACAAAAAAATGAGGGGTCTGCAGATGCTGAGGTAGAAAAATATAAGCCTGACAGTATTTATGTGAGTGCTTCAGATTGATCAACATACCAAAGACAGCCCAGCCACAGTGGAAAGCAGAGACAGGAGGAATACTTGAAGAAATGAAAACAGGCCAGTGCCTTTTTCATGTTAATATAGGGCATCCCCCTTACAGGCTGTTCAGAAATATGGGAGGTAGATGCAAGTATGAGAGGTTTCGTCTTCTCCCTGTGCACATTAGCTGATATCATGAAGAAAGGAAAATCTTAACTCATTCCCGTCACACCTTATTCTAGGAATGCTTCCCCAAGCACTGCTTGGTGTATTCATTGCCCAAGATTTCACTAGTTTCTTTGCTGGTGGCAATACCTGCATTTGAGGTGCTCAACAGCTCTGCTCGCCATGCTGTTGCTTAGCCCATTGCAGTGAGGAAGAGGAGGAGAAAAGGGATGTGCTGAAATTAAAGACCTGCTGTGTAAGAGTCTGATTTCCCAAGACAAATGGCTTAGTTGCTTATGTGAGGCAGTGCAAATAGCCCTTTTTATTTTGGCAAACAGAAATCAGAAATTACTGACAGACTTCTAAGGAAATTCCTCCTGATGCATGCAGAGGAATGACATGGGGTTTGGTCGCCTTGCAACTGGAGATTGGAGGGTGGCAGGTAGGAGGCAAGCCCTCAGCCATTAAAGTAGAGAAGTGGTTTGCTTCATTTTGTTTTGATGCAAGGTATTTTGTAGTAGAAAGGCTCTTGTCCCTTGTATTACCAGCCCAGGTTCCCAAGGGAATTTGAAGGCTTTGGAAACTTCTTAGGCTTGTTGAAGCAGTCTCTGTTTACTGCTAGGCAGGTAGTGGATCAGGAGCCTGCTGCAGGATCCTCCCATCAACAAGGCAGGTAGAGCTCAGGAGAGAAGATCCCATGGGAACTCAGATGCTCCACAGAGCAGTCAGGAGCTTGTAGCTGGGTTACCAGGTTGTCAGCTAAGCTACTAATAGACACCATTACTCACAGCTGCTGATATACGCTTTCTACAAACTATCTGTAGAGTATTACATCCTGTTTACATGGAAGATTTAAGGCATCTTGAAGCAAACCCTGCAAAGTGGAAATTGGTGCCTTCCATTTCTTTCCTTGCACCCTGTTGCAGGGCTTGTCCCAAGGCAGCTGTGCTGGCTGCTTTACCCCATATAGATGTCTCTAAAGCACTGCCAGTTTTCCCAGAAACTCCAAAAACAGACATGAAAGTAGTTCCTATATGATGTGGTTTGCGGGACAAAACACAGGCGCTTTTGTATGTAGCTTTGTTTGCTTGTCATCTAGGCCTGCACTGGCCTCTTCCCCTGGCACACAGACCATCAGAGCACAGCAAAATGCATACTCGTGTCAAGCTGTAAAGATTTAATTACCCCAAGCCCCAGTTTGGGAGAGAGCAAGTCACATTGGCAGTTGAATTAAACAACTATATCTCTGGCTTTCTTTAAGCTCAACCAGTGAAAAGTCTCACTTAAACTCTCACTCAATGTCATGGTTTCCACCACTTCTCTGTCAGCTTTACTATAAATCACTGAGATTGCAGATTTGAGGCAAATTGGTGTAATCTACTTTTTGAGCTGCTGGGACAGCAAGAGTTAAGCAACTGAGCTGGAAATCCCATGAGATCAGGCTTTTCTAGTGGGAAGATTTCCCATGCTTCCTGCTTTTTGATGTGCTGGAAATAGTTTATGCTCAGCCTTTCTTGTGGTATCTTGGCACTACTTCTGTAAATAGTTGAAGGGACATCATCAGCATAACAATCATGCTTCTGTCTAAAATGTTTTCATTACTCCAAGTCACAGCTAAAAGAGAAAGAGATTAAGGTCTCTTTCATTCAGGCACTTAAGCATGAACCAGCTTTCCTAAGTGTCATTTAGATCATGCCCTAGAAGATTTAGGGTTTAAATTTAGGACTGTATTGGCTTTGCTGACAGTGCTGGTACAGGAAGTTTTGACAAATTGTTCCCTCAGATCACCACCATTTGCTACCCTGTTGGTTGGTTGTAGTCTGTAAGTGATTGTCCAGTTAACCTGATCGCTTTTTTTTCATTGTTTTCGGTGTGTGTAAAAGAGAGAGAGAGAGTTGTTTTTAATCAGAACAATTCAATCACCCTGTCTTTACAGTGAGGCTCCAGCAACTACTTTTTGGGCTGAACTGAGAGAATGGCAGCCTGGGGAAGGATGAAACACTCAAGGGGGGAAGCTCAGGGACCTGCAGACAGAACTACTTGGTGCTGCTGACTGACACTTTGCCCATCCTTGGGCTTTGCACTGAAAACCCAAAGTCCACTGCATACATACTCATCACCACTCCTCTCAAGTCACAAGCATAAAGGCTGAAATGAAGTTTCTGCTCTCTGCTCTGAAATGATCCTGTTGTGTTGCACAGCCCACCTGCATGTACAGCCCGGTATTATCCATGTGGTCTTCAGGCAGTAACATTTCTCATTACCTTCACTGTATTTTCAATAACCACTGAAATGATGCCAACTATGGAGGCACCAAACACCTATGGAAGCCCTTAGAAGTTTCCAATGAGAATACGGACTTAGCAACTGGGTGTTCAGAGCTGAACTGACACTTAGCCAAAGTTCAAGGCTGTTTGGCTGTTAGTTGGGCATTATCTTCAGACTAGAATGAGTCCTGGAGTATGTCTTTTATGAGGATTGTAAGCATGCAAACAGCTCTATGCTAGTAAATACCTGCTGCTGATAGAAACACTGACACTGGGGTGACATTTCTAGTGTCACTGTCACACTTGCGGGTTATGCTGATGAGGAAAACTTGCACACAGACTGCTTTTAATTTATGAAATATATCCCCAGAACGTGTAAAATGTGCAAACAACTGTCCTCAAATTTCACATTCCATGTCCTCTTTTCACTTGTACCTCCCATCCCTTCGGCTTCCTCTGCACACCGTGCATGCCCTCTCTTGCAGGTGAAATGCAGACCCTCCATGTGCCATAGACCAGTGGGAATGACAGGACACATTCTCCCAGGGCTGCCTAATGACTGCTCCAGAAGGGACTCTACAGGAGTGGATAAGGACCCATTGGAAGTCAGGAAGTCTCTAATGTACTGTCCTTTCGAATAAACAGCTTTAGCTTTTTAGTTCTCCACTTAGATTAATCATGCCTATCATGAGCCACTTGGAGAACTGCAGCCACCTCAGGGTGACCTGCACATCTTCCTGCTTCCCTTACAGCTCTGCTTCTTCAAGTTTCCCTTCCCACTGTTTGTGTGAAGCCTACAGGAGATGAGCCAAATAAGACTTCTTTCACTCAGTAACCAAAGCCTCCCCCGTAAGGTGAACCACCAGTGAGGGAGAGGAGACTGGAGGCAATGAGCATCATCTTACTGATGCTGACTCTAGCTCTTCCCACATTTTTACTGAAGTCTCCTTAAACCTCTGATTTTTCATGTCTCTTAGTATTTTTAAAGAGTTTTAGGAGACTTAGAATATTTTATGATATTTGTTTTTAAAGCTGTTAGCAAATTCACAAGCACTGTGATCAATATTAGCAAAAATCAGTCAAGAGGAATGAGCTTCTCTCTGCATAAATACATTCTCCCTCCTCAATTCCTGTCAGTTTTTGACTTTATATGTACTTGATTTAAATTTTTTTCTTTATTTAGGAAAAACATGAAGAAGCATAATTTTTCAAAACATGACATCTTGTTGAACAACACACAGGACCAGAGAAACTCTATCCTACTTGAATACAGGGTAATTTGAGTCTACATAGAGAAATTATGTCAGTCTAATACTTCTGTGTTGCAAATTTGAAATACTCTGGTTTGGAACGATATTTGAATCTTAATGCAAAGTGAGTTCAGTCTAGCCTCAAATCTCATATCCAGTTTTTTTTTTTTCTCTGGCTTGGAGGAAAGGAATCTGGAAATAGGAGTTGTATTCACACTTTTATGACTGGGATCTCTTTCTGCCTTAACTCTCATTTTATCTTCTTATGTGTAAAACCCCCTAGCAAGCAGCTGTGTTTCTTAGTTTATTGAGCTGTAAAATGTGTTGGTGATATTCACCTATTCCTGGTGTCCTGAGACGCCTGGAGGGGCAGAACTCTTCCAAAGCAAAGATAATGAAGAAGTAAGGCAAGAAGGAAGTAGGACTAGCATTGAATTTTAAACAATAAATTGTAAGCAAATGGAAAATAAAGAATTCTGAATGACCAAGGAGGTTTTAATGTACAGGAATGTCTTTCAGGAATCTGCTCTCTGATGAATGCTAATTAATAGTCCTACTGCAGATCTGGTGTATCCTAGAGACTGATGCCTTGGAAGTGCTTTTATTTGATGAAGTTTCATGTCTAGCAGTAGAGAAATTAGGTCATTTTTATATGATGTGAGATATATACTAGGGAACAATGATTCTGAAAAAAGTTCTGGGTATGATGTAGTGGCTAAAAGGAACTGTTATGATCCTGAGGTAGATGTGTAGATATCAGGGGTAGAATGTTAGTAGTATTCATAATACCACTGCAAAACTAGGACTTCCCAACTTTATCTTTCTTTTTTATTTTTTTTCAAAAATGTATTGGCAAATTTATAAAAAGAGCTTTTTGAGCCTTCAGTTTAAGTTCGAAAATGAATGATTTAAGGAATCCAGATTTCATAGTGTACTTATGAGAATAAGTTTAGAATTTAAGGAACGGTGTGGTTACACTCTGTATTTGCATATGGAGAATGCAGCCAATTACAGTGGGCTTTTTGACTTGTGAGGCAATGGCAGAGCATTCAGAAGCTAAAGAATCATGTAGAGGAATACAAAGTGTAAAAATTAGATAGTTGTTTTGCCGAGCTTACACTTCTAAACAAGGTAAAAATTTCTTCATAAGTCATGGCTTGTCATTCAACCCAAATATTTTATCTCCTGTAAACAGATTATTCCATAATATTATGGGGGAGGCATGTGGGAGTGTGTTTTTGATCAGTAGATGCTTAAATTAAATCAACATAATAGTTATTTTTGGCCTTAGTTGTAAAAGTGTGAGTATTCCTTAAAAAAAATTACTTTTTTTCTATTGCTGATCAGAACAACCTGAGGCTGCCAAAAGAAGTTAAGGTTTTATTTCGGGGTATTAACGGTTAAATGTAGACAAAACATCTCCCTCTCTTTAATTTTCTTATATAGCTCTTCATAGAAAGAAGGTTTTTCTCAGGATGTATCTATCCAAATGACTCTCTGTTATATGATGCTGTATTTTTACTCCCGCAGCATATGGAAAACATTCCCCTGTGCGGAAGAGGTATCGCTTTATAAAGTGGAGATTTTGCTTGCCCCGGTGACTCAGAGTCAAAGCAATACCCCTTTTGTGCTTCCAGAGAGTGATGTAATGAAGCAGACTTCCATGTGCACACACGAAAGCCTGGCTAGGTGCATGTGTGCTTGCGATTAGTAGCCGCCAGTCCTGACCTCTGCCTTCCCTGAGTGATCAGGATGCATTGCTCCCTACCGCAGAGGGCCAGCAGAAGACACCTACGTGCAATTTAAGCTTCACTTCAACGCAGTTTTGAGAACTTCCATGGGATGTGGGTGGGCAGAAGGTTTCACTCACTGGAAACATTTAAATTTGAGTTTGGAAACACTTTTACTAGCCAACAAGTTGTTTTCTTTTAAGCTTTCACAGGCCAAGGAACATTGTCACATAATTCCATTAGTGAATACAGCAAGTTTTTGTTCAATTGCAACACTTCTTTTAGGAAGTTATTAAACAACGATTTAGAGACTAAAGAGATGACAAATTTACCACTTACCTTAATGTCTTTTTCCAATGCATAATTGACTCCATTTATTTCCACTTTGAATTTTAGATCTATCTTTTAGCCATTGAACGTTAATGCACTTTGCTGCCAGCTTGAAGTCCTAAGACTCATCACAGTTTTAACATGTGTCAGAGATAAAATAACTTGAAAGAAAAAGAATGAATAATAATCTCTGTATCTCTCTAAATGCTTGTAAAATTGATTGGCAACCTTCATGTCTTGTAGCCACAATGAGTATTTGAGCTGAAGATAGAAATGCCATTTCTTTGAAGATGGTGCTCCCTTTAACTTTGGGTTTGCTTGTCTTTCCGCATTGCACACTGTGATTATCCATCAACAGCAATGCCAGAGGCTCTTGCAGTTTAGCAGGGGCAGCTCGGGACACGACTTTCATCTCGTTGAAACAAACAGTAATATCAAAGTTCTTACAACCCTCTGAAATATGGCAGAGACTTTGAGGTGAATATTTAGTGACTTGGCTGTGTGTGGGCAGTGCAAACACAAGCTGCAGCAAACAACAGTCTTCCAGCCTTTTCTTCAAGGTGTCCTACAGAGGACTGAAAGTTGCAAGCAATTTGCTCGTTGTTAGACCGGAGTCACCGGACCGGGGCCTCTTCGTGTTGACTTGCGAAACTCTTTCATGCTTATCAGCGTACAGCTGGATTTCCTCTGCTTTATCACACTGCCACTTTTCCTGTATGGCTCTCAGCTTTGTTTGGAGTTCTCTGGGCTTGCTATTATATGCAGTTCTCTTTGATGCAACGATAGATCTTGCAACTGTGCTCTGTGAAATGTGCACCTCTCCTGAGGTGTTGTATAATTGCAGGATCACTCTTATCTCATCAATCTTAATGTTTTCTAATTTTTTTGCCCTGGGGTCTTGTTTGAGGCATGGCATAAGATATCCCTGAAGATTTCCAAATTGTTTTGTTGGAATTCTTTAGAGTTCTCCATGTTGAGCTTTTAATAAAGCAAAACTTTGAGGATGAATGTCTGCTCAGTGCACAGCTTCCCTTATAGTAGCTTGTTTTGAAAATAAAGGAAGTATTTTATCCATTAGCGGAAAAACTTTTAATTGTACTTCTTATGATGAGGAGAAGACTCTGGACTGTTTCACATTAATAAAACTCTTCCTCTTAAATCAAGATTTCTGCTTGGCTATTGCATGTAGTCATTGTCTCCTGAAGTGGCAAACCTGAAATCTGTAATCCTTTGTGACTGAAATGTTGAGAAAATTGTCCAACATAACAGCTACATACTTGCTTCGTAATCTTATGAATAATTTCAGATTGTTTGACTCCAGTCTCAAACTTTGCCTCACTTCTGACAGCAGTATTTCTTGTTTTGTTCCCGGAACTTTAAATGTCTTCCATATGTACTTTATCATTAACTGATTTTGCATTACCTGCAAATTAAGATGGTGGCTCCTATCCATGCAAATTAAGATAAACAATTTCTTTAAGCAGAACCATTTTTATAATTTCTTTTTTCTAAGCTGTTTTGAATTCCTGCTTTAATTGATATATTTTTAACCTCCTTTCACTTCATTTTCTCTTGCTTCCTAAGATACATTGCTGCTTTTACATTGCTGTCTGCCTCTTGTTATAGCAGAGATCTGTAGCAGAAGGGAACTGGGAAGCAGTAATAGGATGAACTGGTGCCTAGATAAGCTCATGAAAAGATATTGTACCTAGGAACAGAGAAATGGGGCCTGCTGTACTACCCACTGGAGCTGATAAAGTTGTAGAGTATTGCATAGTGAGTGCAAGAGTGTACTTCCACAAGCAGGGCTGCCATTTTTAAAAGGTATGGCCCACTCTTAGATAACTTCAGCCTCTTGAAGAGTCCTTTTTTTTTTGGAATAAACCTGTAAATGAATAAAAAGTACATCTCCAAATAGTCCTCACAGATATGGAAGAGAAGGTAAGAATTAACATGACTGGAAGGTATACAGTACACTGGTGGGAGTGTGGGTTGCACACAGCCTGGTGTTATACCCATGAAAATATGGTGTTTACAGAGTTTCTTCTGCTAAATGTTATTGAGAAGGCCCAGTGAGAAATTTAGCTCCTCACAAGAACAAGACACTGTCCCCACCCTTGGGTGTGGATGCCAACGTGGATGTTCAGGTGAGGCCAGGGGACGCCTAGTTTGACCCTAGAAATGAAGATAATATTGCAGAGTGTCATGCTCCCTCTTTTATTTGGTGAGAAACAAAATGCATCGATGCAACATTTTTTAGCCCTTAATCATTATTCCTACTCCTTCCTAGACAGAGACGAATGCTCACTATGAATTACTCAGCCCAAGTTAATGAACAGAAAACAAATACAGCTCTCATACTGTCCATCAACAATAGCTAGTGGTAGCAAGACTGCTATATACCAAAAAAGGTCTATGAAGAAATTATATCTCTTTTTTAAAAAAAAAAAAATTAAAGGAATGCATAGCTCCCAACAAGCATGTGCAGTGACAAGGAACACCAAATTTTGTGCTGTCTGGAAGCAAAACACACAGATTGTACTGTGTGTGGAGTGTAAGTGGCTTCTAACTGTGAAGGTCAGGCAGGACTGCATCCTCTTACACACTGAAAAAGAATGCTCAAGGACCTTGGTTACAAAAGATCAGATTTCACAACATCCTCATTTGTTGAGCACTTAATAATTACTGGAATTATTAATCAAAAAGCTAAACAAATGAACCCTGTGGGTAGGCAAAATGAAGAAGTTTTTCTTCATGTTTTACTATCTGGGTCATATCAGTGTATCCTAGGCAGGGAAGAGAAAGGGAAATTTAATCTACAACTTGGCCTTCACACCCTTTGGCAGCATATTAAAGTGAACAATCTGTGTAAGTATATTCTATAATTTCAGGCTCCCTGGATATGACAGACACTTCATGCACGAAGTTTGCTTTCAGCATAATTTTTTACCATTTCTAAAATAAACTCGGTTGCACATTTCAGTTTGTTTAACTGAGATAACGTTCAAAGGTATGGAATGAAATATCCGCCTTGGGCTCTTAGCTGTGGCACTAAGCACTCACTGACCTGCTAGACCATTGAAAGTATTCTCTTCCTCCTTCACAATCTTTCACAGGTCAATATAGACTCTCACATCCAAGCACAGCTAACCTGGAGGACCGAGTGCATTACTTACTGTCATGTGAATAGAACTGCACTCAATGTCTGGTTAATATTTGCCATATGCAATGTGGGATATGCTTTTGTGGTAGCTGAGAGCTAACAAGACTATTTACAGAGCAGAGGGGGTTAAGTGTGCCGCTATTTTCCCCTTTTCTCTCTACTAAGAGGATTGTGTTTGCACTCACTGAAATTAAGACATGGTGTGACCTCAACTGTCATGGATTAGTTGAGTTTTTATTTGGTTTTGATGGGTGAATACAGACGAAGACAAACCATCTAGTCTCAAGTGGATGGAAAATAGACATGGGTCCTGTGCACTGCAGTATTTATATGTCACTGCCCAAAAATGCAGGTAGTGAAGAGAGAGGCAGTGAGGGGGGTCAGTTTTGCCCTCGACAATGAAGGCATCAAGTTGCTTTTGACAGATATGTACACACACCAGGACTCCTCTGAGATATTTGGTATTAAAACACTCTAAAGAACATGAAGTTGACCCTAAGTGTTGGCTGAAGGATAATAATTTGTGGGGGACAGATCTGGAAAACCTGGGGCAAACGCTGCAGCCATGAGTCATCCCCCATGGTTACCCAGGGGGTCCACGAGAAATCAGGGCTGCTCACAGACATCCTCTACCATAGTGCAATGGTTGGGGTATATATTGTACATGAGCACGAGTCTGGTGATGTGTCATGTGAACACCTTGGCAGGAGCTCTTTGAAGTATGGAAATTAGATCCACAGTTGTAGAAGGCACCCTTGTAAATGAAAAATAATTTTAAAAAAGAGTCAATCTCCATGCTGAAGAAGTGCTGCACAGGGGGCTGGGAACACTAGCGACCTCCCAGTGTCAGCTGCAGGTCATGTTTGACAAGTAGACTGATCTGGTGAGATTCCTGATGTCCTGGACTTTTCATCACAACCTTTTCCTCAGTTCTCAAACTGTAGCTTGACAGCTGGGCTTATTCATATTGGTCTCATTTTTGCAGTGATCAGAGGTAAAGAACTCAATCATGGGGCACAAGTAGCAATGCTTTCCATTTCTAATGGAGGGATAAGCAACCAATTTTAGGGAAACATTGTAAAAGTAGATATTTCAGCACTTGTAAAATGATGGTGTTTTATGCCAGGAAATCAGCAGAGGGGACATTTCTGTTTTGTATAAAACTGACATGATTTGAAAGGATTTTAAAAAATCTAATGACTTTTCAGTGGCTCCTTCCCCTGTAATTGAGACAGAAGTGTAACTCAATCAGAAGACAATGTTGGTTGGTTTAATGCACAGATTATGGTTTCAGAGAAGCATTTATTTCCCTGCACACTGGACATCTGGAAACATTCCCCTGCCACATTTTATTAGAACATTGAAATCACCTCGTTAAATGATATGGAGGGATTTAGAAAGCAAGGTAATTGTTGGGAGATCAATCACCGATTAAACTTCCCATGCTACTTTAATATGTTCCCATTTACTGCCACAGACACTCATTCTGATCATTGGCTATGCCGTTTAAATGATTTTCATCACAGACTTCCCGGTTTTCTGAGCCTTCTCCTGGGGTAATGACCCCCACAGCATTTTCCTGTCTTTGTTGTTGAGCAAATGAGCTGATAATGAATGAAGTACATATGCTAAATTACTATTTTAGTACCCACTGCTGCTTTTCTCCCAAAGCTACAATAGTAGAAAAGGGGCTGAACAGAAAATCTCACCTGCTTATGTACATCTATTCTCTCAAATCCTGAAACAGGGCTTTATTCATGACAGTACACCACAGACTAGACTAAATGGTGAGTGTCCTGCTGTGACCAGGGCATATCTGAGGTGGATAAGAGGGAGTACCTGGTGGGGATTGGAGCCCGAAGGTGAGTGAGCATTCAGGGAGGAAGATGAGGTCCACTGTGGAGGACCGAAGTGCTGAGGGCTGCCCTGGTGAAGGTGTGCACAAATGCTGAGGCAGGATTTGACATCTCAGAGCAAGAGGCTTTTGAAGGAAGACTGTCACTGTTGATGCAGGAGTTGAGGGAAGGAGAAGACCATCAGTGCAAAGAGGAAGCTGCTGAGAGGTTTGAAGCAGTGTTATTCATTAAGAATTCTGAGAAAGAAAAAATATAAACCAAGAACCTCATCTGGACTGGCACAAGTGTCCTAAGGGTCATGGGGCAGAGTTGGCACAACTGTAAAAAGCATGTTTTCTTGATGAGAGGAAAATACTTTAAAACTGTGCCCTGTATCAACTTTTTTGCTTCTTTGCAGAGAGAACCAAGAAAATGTAATGTCTATATGTGGGACTTATGGTCTATGGCAAAGCTTTTTCTTCAAAACTGTATCAAATTGACGTACCTACATAATTGCGTATCTTTCATGCTCTTTTCATGAAGAGGTGCATTGGAGAACCATTCATCTGGTTAATATTTGTTTGCACTTTAATCCCCTTTTCCGTCCCACTCCAAACTAATTGTGTGTGTGTTTGTCTCTCCTTTTAACAACTGCAAATAGAAAGCAGACAGGAAGCCAGGAGCTTTGACAAAAAGCAGGAAGAGGAGAAGAAAAAGCCCTGAGAAAATGATAGCCACACATGGCACACTCTGATCTCACTGTAATGAGGAGGCTTGTAAAGACTTGCATTTGTGGGTCATTTACCTGTGCCGTACAGGGTGTTTGTTTTACTTGGTAAACAAGGATCACAGCACTCCGCTTTTAGGCAAATAGATTGTGGATATATTTTCAAAACTGAACTTCAATGACTTTAAAAGTATGTAATAGCTCTCACTGCTTTTATTTATTTTACACATAGCTTTTTAGATGTACTGTGACTATTGACAGCCCTGAAACGTAGTCCAGGGTCACTTTTCCCTTGCTTTGATTTGGGCAATCAAAAGAGATACAGCTCTTTTCTGTGTCCAGCTAGCAGCTGTGGAGTTTCTCTGTCTCTGAATGTATTTTAGTCCAGTTTCTGGTGTTTCTGCCTGTCTCTGCTCTGTTAGCTATGATCTCAGCATCACTCTGAGGTGCTCAGCCATTGATGCTGCCCACACGTTGGCTTGCTCCAGGTGCAAGGAGATTGGCTTGCCTGGTATGGAAATCCAGACAGATGGCAGGAATCCAGTATGGACTCAGGCTCTGCCCCTTGGCTCTTGCCTTGGTTGTAACCAGCTTGATCCACACACAGAGCAAAAGTAAACTTGTACTTGGACATGGTTTATGAAAAGAACAGAGACGTGGTCTCTGTTGTTTCACCTCCACGCAGAGTCCCAGAAACCTGAGGATTGCCACACAGTGATTTCTTCCAGAAATGATAGACCAGTTCTTACCTGTGCAGAACAATGTGATCCAGGACCCTCCACACAATTTGGGTAAAGTGCCTTTTACTGCTCTCTGTTAGGGACTGCCCTTTGATCTTACTCTTGATATTTGGAAACTCAGCATTTGTGTTTCTGCTCCTTTGGTCTTTGTGGAAATGAGAAATGTTTTACCACTCTTGCAAAATGATGCACTTCAGATGTACTTTGGTAATTTTTTGCAGGAGTTTTGTGAGTCCTCTCACCAATTTTCAGGGCACCCAGACTTACTGATCAAGATCCACATCAGGACCTCAGACTGAATCCAGCTAAGGCAAATGTGTATCTATTTCTGCAAGATGTCTCATGAGTGCTTGTAGCTTTACCTGAAAACAAAATACCTTGACAGCTTCACCATGTCTCTAATCTCACACCTGCCCATTCCACAACTTGATTGCTGGTGTCTTCCTGTGTGCCCACTGTACCCCACTTCCTCGCTGGGGAGCATCTTATCTGCCTTCTTCCCCAAAATCTGGCTCCCTGCATGCCTGACAGGGCAGCAGCCCCTCAGTCCAGCCCCACAGCCTTCATTGTCACGGTGAATCAGCAGCTTGAACACCAGGTCAGTTCTCACTCATGTGCAACTCTTTCTGCTCTGAGGACGTTCCCAGGACCCAGGCAGTGTCAGTCCTCCCAAATCTGAGGCTCCCTCAGCCAGGGTGTGAAGGCTGCTGACAGCAGGAATTCACAGCATCAGGGTATCATGCCGCTTACTGCCAGCAAATTTGGTGTAACACAAGGATTTGGGACAGAAAAGCTGTATGCTGTGGGCTGTGGTAATCCTCTGCTTTTGGCTTCACATTAATTTTGCACTCTGTGGGGTTTGTTTCGAGTTTCATAGACACCTTCTGAAAATAGTAAATTTTGGCCTTCTTCCAGTGAAAGCCAAAATCTCCTTTGTCCTCAGGCCCAAAGGACTGGGTTGGAGGGGGGGAAGGAGCAAAGAGGAAGGGAACAGGGACTGGGCTGACCTCTTTTTCCAGGTAAGAGGACCAGCTGGGAACACAGACAATCTAACTGCTTCTGAAAGCTGCCTGCTGCCCTACCCTTTCCAGAAACCCTCTCTGTTCTCGGGAGGGGGAAATAGCTCTTGAGGCAGCTTTTCTCCAGGGTGGGAGAAGCTGGAGGTCATGTAGTCAGGAACAACTTTGATGCTGTCAGGCTGGTGCTGTGAAGAGTTGACTTGTGACTGTAGCCTGCCTCCTGGTCTTCCCGAGATTAAATTATGGTATGGAGCAATACTAGAAATAACACCAGTCATTTAACATGAGGGGGATTTAGTACTACTTTTGACTTAGACCTGACCTGTTTTGAGATGCTGAGAGACTCAACAGCCCGTCATGTGCCCTGTTATTGCTGAGAGTTTTCCCAGGTCACTCCTTGTTTTGCTAGGCAGTGATGAAACCCAGAGGGTGACTACAGCCTGGGCTTGGGGGGCTGTAATTTCTGAAACAATAGCTGAAAAGTTTGAGGATGATGGCGGGATTTGAGCACGTCCTGTCCTCAGGTGGGACTGCATTCCTGCCATTATCAGCAGAGGAAAGCCATACTGCATCAGCAGAAAAGCTGCTGAAAATGGCTCTGATAGCACAATAGAGGGACAGACTATTGGACAAAAGGGTGATGCCCAATTTTGGGGCATGGTTGTTGGAAGGAATGCCCTGGCAGTGCTCCAGGCTTAAAACTCCAGCTTGCCATAGTGGTACTTTTCATCCAAGCTTTCAGAGACATCACATCAGTTTGGTTTAGCAAATATTTCAACAGCGTTTTGAAGTTCCAATGAAAACAGAGAAAACCTTTGATGTCTACAGACCCTTCATCCCACCACACATCTCACCCCATGCTTTTCAGCAACATTGTTTAGTCAGTGCTTGCTGAGGCCAAAGGGATGCAAGGTGCAAAATCTTAGGCCCACTGAAGTCGGCAGAAAACTTTTCCCTGTTACAGTGAGGCCAGGTTCATGCTGAAGTCAAAGAGAGTAATTTTAGTTTCTCTGTTTCTCTCATGTAAAAAAAAAAAAAACCAGAAAGAAATCTGGTCAGGAAACTAGAACCTCTCAAAAAAACCCTAAATGAAATGAGCATCATGTGTGAAGAATTATTTTTAAAATTATTATTCATTTATTTTTGCAGGAAGGGTTGTCTTGGACATAATCCACAGGAGAGAAGCAAACTGGGAATTTTTTTGATGGCTGGTCTGGAAATCCCTTCATCACTGAAGCAGTAGTAACAAGTGCGTTCTGGGTGGATAGGCATGGATTTGTCATACCGGTTTTCCCAATAGAAATTTTTTTCAACAAAATTATTATTCTTCTGCTAAAAATGCCTGTTCTGTAATATGGTTATTTTGTGTATATTAATCATTCCAGGAAAAATTCCTACCCAGCAAACCTATTCAATGCCTTACTTATTTTCCTTCTTTGTGTTTTGTTTCCCAAACACAAATATTAACAATAATTTCTAGGGCTCACAGGGAGGCTCCCAAGTTTAATAAAGACTATGTTGTGAGTCTTTGCCATGTTAAATTTCTGCTTGTTTGAAAATATAGTGCAAAACAACTGAGGGCCAAAGAATGCATTGACACAAATTGGGGATTTTTGCAATACCTGTGTGGGTGTTTAAGGGGGAGAACACTGCAGGCTGAAGTTTGATTCCAGTGGATTTGTTAGCTTGTTTTCCTCTCTATTTTCTCTCTGCTACCCTATCTTTCTCTGTGTTTCCTAATATTTTGTCAGTGTTTTGTTTATGAGTAGTTTTTTCTTTTTTGTTTTGTTTTAACCACCAAGATGGATTTTAATTTTCTTTCCTTTTTCTTCCTTTTCTTTTTAATTCCCTTTATCTTCCCATTCCAATTTCTTTTCCTTTTTTTTCCTTCTTCTGCCTTTCTCTGTGGGAGCTCATCCTTATCCCCGACTTAGTGTGATAACACAGAAAAAACCCCTTGTTTTCAGAAGCTCCCGTCTGTTTCGGGACAAGCAATACGCTAGGCTGGCTCCTGACAAAACACAGCCCTTTTGTTCGGCATGTGTTGGCTCACCCCAGCTGAATGAAACGACTTTGTGTTAGGTGTAGATAGTAAGCTGGGTCTGCCTGGCAGGTGCATCTTGCAGCCAGTGTCACAGAGCAGTAAATTCTGTAATTACAGGTCATGGAGGCGGAGCTCTCCTTTGATGTGACTATTTCTGTTGTTGCAAGTGGATACAATTTGACTGAGATATCAAATGCAGATAGCAGTAAAAATTTAATTAACAAATCAAAGCTTTTATCTGGGGTTTTAGAACTCAAGCCAACAGGTTTCTTCAATCTAAAGAAATCAGAGAGATGGAGGGGCGAAGGCAGTGCCTTTGTAGTGTATACAGCTTATGACCATTTTTTATAATGCTTGCAAAGTTAAAGCCTTTTTAGCTGTTACTTTCCCTTTGAGAAGCTTTTAGATCTTCCCCAAAAGCAAGGATATTTTTCACTGAAAGCTTAGTTTTCATCATTTTAACTCTTCATCGTGTGTGCATTTTCTCTCATGATACAGCAGATTACTTACCAGGGGAAGATAAAGCGTGCTCACACTTGCCTTCCTGCAGTTGGGGCTGCACAGAGCACCCCAGCACTCCAAATTCATGTGCTGGATTGATTATTCCTCTTGTGGTGAGCCACACAGTGATGGTGTCAGTGGCTTGACATTCCTTCCATGATTTACTTACCATCTTAACAATGAAAGCCTCAGTGAAATGAGGCTGCAACTTGGCTCTTAGCTCCTTCATCTGCAGGGGAAGTAGATGCTTTTCACTTTGAGTGCTTTCTAGGGTTGTTGTCCTGATCAGTGCAGCTGGGTCCACATGCTGACTGCCTTAGTCACCCCACTCTTTCTGCTGCTAACTGGGAGCTGGGAGTGCAGCAGTCTGCCTGTTACATGTGGTGTGTGTGATTACGGCTGCCTGTGAACAGAAATAAATGCAAAAGGGCAAGAAAAAGAAATAACAGCAGCAACAGCAACAACAACAACAATAATAATAATCCTCCACACGCCTGGTGACACCTTTGCTAGAAACCATGTCAGAGCATCCCAAAAACACATAATGAGAGACATATGGATAATCAGAGCATGTTGCACCCTCTATCTCAATAAAGAGGACTGTCTTGCATTTCTGGGTCAGCTCTTTCTCAGAAATTATTTCCAGGAGTGTGTACAGACCAAAGTTACAAAATGCTGTATGACAGGGTAAAACAGAATACCATGAGTAAAAGGAAAATGATTCAGGTGTTCACCTTGATACTATGTATTTGACTTTTCAAGACCTAAAAGTCCTTCAAATGAATGAACACTCTGCTACAGAGGTCCCGGGCTGATCTTCTGTGATTCCGTGGAGGCAAGTTGTGCTCTTCGTGCTACTCCTGTCTTTCTCAGTGTATCTGAGATTGGCCCAGGAGTTTCTGCAAGTGTGCACATTAAGGTCCTGCTTCAGGAAACATATAACAGTATCAGACAGCACTTAGGAAAGCCTTAAGTACAGAAACACTTCATCCCGGTCTTAAGGACCTCCCTGAAATGAAGCCAAAGAACCTCAGTCAAAGACCTCTGAAATCAACACAACACCACAAACTTGTGCTTATGCCAGTGCATGTTCAGAGGTTCTCACCTGGAATTATAGATCTGGATTTCTCAGCTGACTATTAGAGGGACTACTGAAATAAAACTCTACCAAGCATGATGAAAAGTGATGATGATCCTAGTGAATTTATAGTGTCAGTCATATACAGTGCAGTTACCCAATTCTAAACTCTCAAGCTACCACTGTTGAGAAAGCATGAAAGCTTTCCAAACTTCTAGCTGGAGTTGAAAAAGAAAAAAAGAAAGTAAAAACAAAGGAAAGAAAGAATGAAAGGAGAGAAAAAGAGAAGATAAGCCATCCTTATATTTAAAGTACACAAATTAACTCCTTGACATTTGCATTACTAATTTCAGTGCTTTGATAGAAGTACTTTGTTACCAGACTTTAAAGCCTCAGATATCACCTCAAACAGCTAGGGAAAAAAGAAGGAAAGACTTCAAAGTGAATAATTACCTGTTGATGATGTATTATATTTAAAGGCTCTGGCTGTGGATAAAAGCCAGTCCCAAGATTGTTAATACCCTGCAGTAAACAACTAATGAATCAAAGAAAAGGAACAAAAAGCAACTCTAGTTGAAGGACATTCCCATTAATACCAAAGGCCAGAGTCTAAGTGTTAAGTGTAACACAATAAAATACAGTCATTTCACACTAGAGTGTATAAGAATTTAGAAAAATGGTCACAGGTGAATTATTAGGGATTGTCCTTTGAGCTTTGTTCTCAAAGCACTTTGATGCCACTAACAGCACCAGGTTTTCCAGTCCTCTGTTGTGTTTTTGCAGTTTATGTGCAATTTTTATGTCGTGTAATGAAGAGGATAGGTCTGAATGTAAAGAGCTATACCTACAGCAGTGGTAGAAACAGCAAACTTCCAGAGAGGAGAAGCAAAGCTCAAAGAAGAAGACACAGAGCAGGAAATGGAGAGAAAACAGCTGAAAGAAGTGCAGAATAAATTGGATGTCTACAGGGATCTCTCTGATTTGGAGCTGTTAAGAATCTTGATGAAATAGGAAAGTGAGTGATTTAAAGGGGGCGGTTGGGAGAAATTATCTCAACATACTTTAGCTAAGTAGATGACAGCAGTGCCTCAATCATAATCCTTCAATCATAGCCCATCTTCTTCCCACCAGAGCAAAACCTTTTAAGCTGCTGGCAGTGTTCACATGACCAACAGTGGAAGACCCTCATTTCAGACTAAATGGAGCCCTGATCTGAGAAGCTTTAAAGAGGGAGTGTTACTTTTATTTAAATGTGTGGGAATTGAGGTAATTGAGAACTTTTCAGGGGAATATACTTTTTCTCTTTGAAAATAATTTTGGGAGAATTAAAACAGCAAAACCACTGTGAGCTTGCAATGCATTAGGGTGATATTGACACATACATATGTGTGTGTGTGGCATGGTGCTAAATGACTTTTCATCTTTTGTCAGATCTAAGCTTCTAAGGCTGCTGGATTTTCTCAGGGTTTAGGAATTGACTGAAAATACAGGAAAGCAAAATGTGGATGATACACATGCACTGAAGAGCTAGTAGGCATTTCTAATGAGAGTGATTATTTTTAAGACTGAAGAATCAATACATTTCAAGAAAAAAAAAAAACCAACAAAAAACCCAAAGCAACAACAAATCACTAGTAGACAAAACTAATTATGCCCTAGAAGTGACCTACAGGTAATCTCTGTCTTTCTGCACTTTGTGGTGGATTGAGATAACAGTGCATCTTCCTGAGGTAAGTTTTAAAACCAGCCTGGCTATTCAGCAACCACCATATCCAGTCCATGGCAGGTCTGAATCATAAAATTTTTAGGGTTGGAAGGGACTCCTGGAGATCACCTAGTCCAACCCCCTGCCAAGGCAGGGTCACCTGGGGCAGGTTACACATGAACTCACTGGATGGGTTTTGAATGTCTCCAGAGAGGGAGACTCCATGACCTCCCTGGGCAGCCTGTTCCACTGCTCTGCCACTCTCAAGGTAAAAAAGTTCTTCCTCATGTTGAGGTGAAACTTCTTATGTTTATGTTCTTATGCTCCTTGTCCTGTCGCTGGCCACCACTGAAAAGAGTCTGGCACCACCCTCTTGGCACCCACCTTTGAGATATTTACAAGCATTCATGAGATCCCCTCTCAGTCTTCTCAAGACTGCCCAGCTCCTGCAGCCTCTCCTAAGAGAGATGCTTCAGGCTCCTAATAATCCTCATGGCCCTCCACTGGACCCTCTGCAGTAGCCCCTTGTCTTTCTTCCACAGAGGAGCCCAGAACTGGACACAGCACTCCAGAGGTGGCCTCACTAGGGCCGAGTAGAGGGGCAGGATCACCTCCCTCGACCTTCTGGCCACACTCTTCCCGATGCACCCCAGGATACTACTGGCCCTCCTGGCTTTAAGGGCATTGCCAACTCATGGTCAACTGGCAATCCACCAAGACTCCCAGGTCCTTTTCCAGTAGGTGAGCCCCTAACCTGTGCTGGTACTTGGGGTTTTTCACCTTGCTCTACATAAGCAAAGTCCTCTGACTCCACGTCTGTTTAGGAAAGACCCCGGGATTCCCATCCCCAGCAGGAGAGATGTTATGTGCCTAAAGTGCTTCCTTAACCACAGGATGCAATATGGTAAGAATTAATTAGTTTTTAAGAGTGAAGACTGTTTTTTATTTAACCAGAGTAAGTCACTGCGACCTGCTTGGCCATTCTTCATGACATCACTCACACTGAAAGAGGACTCATCGGGCAGCTCTCATCTCAGGTAAAGGATTGCTAATGTACACCAGAGAACAAAACACAGGCTGCACAAAGTGTCTCAGAAGCACTAAGAAGGATGTGAGAGAGAGAATGGGTTGGCTTGTGAAAAGCCAGAAAAGGGCAGTGTATACATGATGATGGAGGCAAGGCTTCCGTCGTGAGACTTAGGGTTGCTGCTGAGTGTCTGCTCCTCTCCATAGGGGTGGCTGCTGAAGGACCTGGCACCCTTGTATATCAATACGTTCACTGGCTGATATCCTCATGGCAAGAGTTCATTTTATAATGACTATAGAACTAAACAGAGAACACAAGTGTCCCAACTTCATTTTGAGTCTTTCCCTACCAAATGCTGGGATTCCTCTTTCCCACGATTCACTGCCTTGGAGACAGGTGGCCTTTCTGGGGCTGCAGTTCCATGGCAAGCAGTGAGTCAGTTTGGCATCACATCACCACTGGAGAAGAGTCCCTTCTGCTGCCCCCTCTCATCATCTTTGTATTGCCATGGCTGTCTCCTGACTGTAAGCTCCTGCTGCTTACCATGTGTGGGCTTATGGAACCCTACTTCAGATAATTTAATTCAAAATTTGGCAGAGGGCTAACACAGCAAAAATGGCTCAGGGAAGCATCTGATGAGGATGGAGCTGCCCCAAAGGAGGGTGGGGCAGCATTGGGAGATTCCCTGAAAGGATAGAAGAGTATGAAAGAAAGGAAGGATAGAGGAGACTTGTCTTTTTCCAGACACATAAGCTGTGAAACAGCACCCAAAGGCATTTTTCTGAGTTCTGTTAGAGTCCCTGGAAAGAGGCAGGCAGTCTGAACTGTGAAAGCTGAGCTGCTCTCTAGGACTTTTGATAAAGATAGCCTGAACAATGAATGTGGACTACAAACCAAATATTTGGAAGCTGAAAGTTAAATGAGGTGAAGCCCAGGCACAGTCCTTAGCACTTCAGGTAAATGTTCATCATTATCCCTGTATTCACTGTGTGCACGCACGTGTGTGACAGCTGTCTGTATAGTTGGGGTTCCTTAGCAGGCCATACGTATTTCTGCAACAAGCTGCCAATTTCCATGTCCTGTCTTATCCTTGCTGTCCATAGTTTTTGCTGCTTGCTCTGGGGATTACATCCGGCGTAGTGTTTTATGATTGAATCCCAGACCTCTTGAAAGTCCCACATTCAGTTTGCCAAAGCTTGCCATTTTAGTGCATTATTTGTACCGTAGCAATGCCCAGAGGCCCCTTTGTGCAGAGCAGCATCTGTGGCTGGTACACTTGCAGCTGTTTGTCCTAAGGTCCAAGAGGAGCTCTCACAGCCACATCCCTGCGTCTTCAGTGCACAGGGTTTTCAGCCATCATTAAAGCTTAATATGTTCCATTTGGCACCATTGTGAGAAAGCTATCTTGTTTGGGGAAAAAAATGTTTTATTAAGCCCAAAGCAAAGACACAGCCACTTTTGGGTGATGTTGTTGATTATTCACAAAATGTTATTCCCAAGTTGTTTTGTTTGCCAAGTGTGGGACATATGTTAGTAATTGACAATGAGCAGAGTGAATCTCTTCTATAAATGGCTGTTTCAAGACACAACTAGTAATAAAATAAAGGGGCCAGGGGTTCCTCAGAAGATCTAACACTGTACCTCCTTTAAAACTGTTATCACTAGCAGGCAAGACTTGTTCTCCCCCTTTCTCTTCCAGACTGCTTTTCTTCCTGTAAAACCTCAGGCCTGTTCCTCATTTTTGTTTATGTTGCAATAGAGGGGTTTTTCATTTCTTCAGGAGACAGCTAGCTGAAATTATGTCTTGTGTTTCTGAATACACTTTCCACCAACATTTGTGCTAGCCTTAGTTGAACAACTCCAGTAATGACATACAATGATTTTCAGGGACCTAAAGGAGGAAATAGTTCCATGAAAATTACTTAATTGTTCTTATGGATTCTAACTCTTCATTTCAGTTACACTGCCTATGGATGTAAATTATCATAGATACTTCAAAAGAGTCAGAGACCTGAACTTGCTCTCATGTCACCACTGCTTTAATGTGAAGACATTAATTCAGATGACGTAATTTCTGAACACATCAGTGGGGTTGGAAGGGTTTGAATGTTACAAATATTTATGTAGGTGTGCAATCCTGCAGAATGTATTGCTGCCACAGACCTGTTTGCTCAAGGAAGTTATTGGTCTGTAGTGATGGAGGTAGCAACAGGCTTTTAAGAGACCTAAGTACCACTGGGTATTGAATGGAATGGACAATACAATGTACACAATGAGAAAGGTGCCACCTGTATAAGGCTCTGTCAGGTTTGTCTGAGATTTGGTGAGTCAAGATTATATGGTTGTTTGGGTGGCTGGTCACTTCTGTTTTTTTTTTAATGCAGATTACTGCTATGTTTGCGTGTGGTTGTGGAAAAATGATGTGTAAGTGGATGCTGGAAATCCATCCTCCTGGTGACTTGGCCTAGTCTATCAGTTAGCAAGGAGACGAAGAGAAGGAGGTGCAGATGACTGATGCAGAGTTATACCTGCCTTTTATGATGTGTTTTTCTTTCATGTCTTAGTGGGCTCCACATTGCTATGGGACACTTGTGTAATAGAAGAACTGGTTTACATTTTTGCCTGTTCTTTCCAAAGCGACACCATCTGATGCAATCCACCCCAATACACATTAGCTAACTATTCCAATATGTTCTGTGAGGGGTGTAGTCTAAACCAGAAGATGATGCAAAATACTGCGTCTCACTTCCCAGGCAACAGCCATGGCCAAATTGGTACATGATTTACATGGAGTAGCACCCCAAGGAGCTCTAGGGTCAGCAGGAATCTTTCCACTGACTTCAAAAAGCATCATCTCAAGCCACCTGGGACAATGTTAGGCACTGATTTTACCTCAAAAGTGAACATGGATTATGAAACATTTCTGAGAGTCTGACTTCTCTCTTTCATTCAATGTGGTGAGGAACGATCCCAAACCAGACATGTCCTGGCTCAGGAGAGGTGGCGCTGCTTGGCTGCAAATGGAGCCAAACCTTCGGTATTTTCCATTTGTCTCAGCCTCCAGCATGTGAAGCTTTCCTTGGCCCTTGGGTAGAGAATGCAGGTTAGTCTTTCCACATGGAGTCAGCATTTGTTGATCTGCTTTCCAATTTGTATTGGTTGTTTTCCCATTAAAGGAGGAAAGAAAGACAAATTAGATCATGTTTTGGAAGGAGGGGAAACTGAATTATTGTTCTTACCTACTTCGTATCTATATAAGTCCTATGGATCAGTTCTTGTGCATCAAATAAAGTAAAAATTCATAAATAGAAGGTCTGGTCTCTGCTTCTCTGAATCCACAATTTTAACAATAATGGATTTACATTCAACTGTTGGACTTGTCATTTACGCACTTTGTATATGGATGGTGCAGCCTGACAACATTGCTGCATGGTAAGAAGTCAGAGAAAGTGTTCTAGCAGGGCTCAGGCACCATGACCACTGCTTGGAAAAAACCAACAACCAACTAGCAGAACTCCAGAAGTAACAGTATCCCATGTAAACCAAGGACCTCCATAACTGTAGGGTTGAACTATTACTTTTCAGCTCAGACTTAAAATTTCTTATTGAATACTTTCAGGACAGAAGAAAAAATGCAATGGTAAGCTAGAGAAGTTAGATAAAGTTAAGCTTTTATTTTCAGGTCTCCCAACTTTACTCTGTTAAATTACATCTTGGTAGCACAAAACAAGTAACAGCGATTTCAATCCAGTGGCTCACAAATGGTGAGTAAAAACATGACAGGGCCTGAGCTTTTCCTCTCTCCTCACTCTTTCTGCCACATGAGTCATTACTATCCAGGGAGCAGCAGGAGAAGGTTGGAGAGGTAACACCAAGCAGTGTGAGTGAGGGGCATCAGCCATGACAAAGTTAACCATTGCTACCCAACATTTGATTTCTTCTATACACTCTTCTTTGCACTGGAGAGAGCCAGAGAAAATGGCATTACATTATTGCTGACAGTAATGCCTGTGCTGGGATATATGTTTTGCTGACAGCAGTTGAAATCTTGGAGGTATTTGCCTTTGGGGACTTGGTCCCATCCCTCCTGGTTTGTTTATTATTTGCAGCTCTGCTGCTTTGGTCTCTCAGCCAGCTGGCTTGTGTGGAAAGGGGATTCCTGGAAGAGCAGCATTAGGCTGGCTCAGGCCTTGGGGGGCTGTTACCATGTCCCTGATCGGATTGTGCACTTGACACTGACACGCTGAGTGATTTAGGACCAGGCACTTGCTGTCTTTGCCTCCATTTTCCTCCTGTGAAATTGTTGATGGTGGTGCTTACTTTACAAACTGCATGGAGCTGTACAGTTGCCAAGCTCTCTATGAGGCAACGAATGACATCAATTAGTTGTTTTGTACAGCCCCAACACTGAGAAAGAAAAAGGTTGTTTCAGTCATTGTAGCACTGAGTTCATTATGTTTCTCCATCCATCTTGAACATCTAGCCTTGTAAGGCATGAATCAGGATCAGTTGTGTACTTTGCCTTTCTGTGTTCAAATACAGAAATGACCTGTAAACATGGTGATAGTCAGCATTTATCATCTGATCTATCAAAAGATGAAAATATCATGTGCTTTTATTGGCTATCTTTGCTCTGGCACTGGTAAAATGCAAGATTTTATTTTGTTTGCTTAATGGACTTGTAATTAAATAAAGAAAGAAAAAGAAATCTAGTAATTCTCTTTGTTTTCTTAGTGCTCACACTGTTTCTCCATTATTTAGTCTTCTCCAAATTTCTGTGAATTTTACACTAAGGTTAAACTTCTGCTTCAGTTTGAAGTCAAAAGCAAATTTAGAATAGACTTTAATAAAACCAGAAGAGGCCTGAATATCTTGCCAAAACTTTTTAAAGATGAAGATGCTGAGTTGCTTAGAGGACATGCTTTGGATTGTTCATACTTTAAGTTGGTTTACTAAATACGGACTTAATGCCTATAAAAAAAGGGGAAAAAAACCCCTAGAGTCTCATGTTACTTGAACAGAAAAAAAAGCCTCACTTGTTTGTGATTTACACTGATTAAACCAAAGTCTTATGGATTACTATGCATTTTTCTCAATATAGGAAAAGCATATAGGGAAATATTGGCAGTTGATTATTACTATCATAGTTCCACCAGTGTAACAGGAGCCAAAAAATTTGCAGAATGGGATGGTTTCTTTGTGTAGCATTTTGGAGATGTTAGATATATGGGGTTTTTTTGCACAGACTAATGTGTGGCCTTGGCATCAAGTCTATAGCTGCATTATATTTGATAAAGGTTTCTAGAAATTAAGACCTTGAAACAGGCTGTCATTCATACCTTTGCAGGGTGGGGTGAAGGTATGAGATCTCCTCACTAAAAAAGAGCCAAATCGCATTACTGGAGAAGATCAGGTTACTGGACTTCATGCACTTCAAGAATCTCTGGCATTATGTTTGCTTCATGATTGCCTCCAAGATGTGAAAGAGGAAAAAGACCTGCTGGAAAGCCCACGGTTGTGTCCTTTTTAACTCAAGCAATAATCACTGTAGCTTCCTTTCCCAGTTGTTTCCTCATGATCCATTGATCCTCCTGGACCCAGGCTCTGAGATTTCAAGGCTCTTGGCAGCCCAACAAGCTCTGAGGGAAGAAGTAGCACATGTGTGTGATGAAAAGGGTGAAAGCTTTATGGAATCAGCTCTATTTTCCCATCCTCATACAGGCTCTCACTTATCACTGTAGTTTCCCTGCAAGATCAAAAAGAAAGTCTTCCTGGATTTGGAGCAGTAAAAAGTTGTTTTTATTGCAGAAATGTGACACTGTAGGAGTTAATGTAAATCCCATTATTTTGGTTCTTCATGGTGCAGCTGCCTTGCCATATTTAATATGCACATATTTGCACTGTTACCAGTATTGTGTAACGGCTTCAGTACGAATTGAGATTAACAAGTAACAGTGACATCACGCCAATAGCAATAATCCAAAGTAAATGACCTCTTCTTCCTACCATTCTCTGCCTTTGCATTTCTGCTCTGGCTGAATTACAAAATGCTCTAGGCCATGCATTTTCTTGAGGTGACTGCAAATCTGCAGTAGCAAGCATTTCTGCCCTTGAGCTGTTAACCACATGGTGCTCCAAACAAGACAGCAAACCACGAGGAATGTCAGCTGCATTCCACTCTACTGGGAATTAACATTTTTCTGAAGACAAGAAATGTTTTCCTTGGCTTATATTTTATAATAGCTAATAATAATAGTAATAATAATAATAATAACAATAACAACAATAATGCTGTGCTTTTAAAATATGTTTTTCTAACCTTAGAGTCTGAACACTGTATATCACTTACTTTTAATCAGGTCTAATATTGTTTGAAAAGGTTTCTATTATCCTTAAGTCTTAGGAAAAGACAATAACACAAATGAAAATGGATTCTCAGCCAATGCAATCCTTAGCTTTACTGAATTTACAATTCCTTAGCTTTATTGAAGTGGATGATCCATCTTGTTTTCTTCAGCCCACCTATGTGACTCTATTACTCTAGGGGCAAATAGGGTGTTAGCACCTTTTGATAAATAATCACTTGGCTATCAAGAATCCAGATGATTCAAACTGAGATGTCTTACTTTGTAAAGCAGCAAACGAAGGTTCCATACATTTGTAACTCTAGCATGTGTTTCAAGAAGACAACCAAAGGTACGTATTCAGTGTCTTTGAACCTGTTGTCTCTTCTCTTCTCTTCTCTTCTCTTCTCTTCTCTTCTCTTCTCTTCTCTTCTCTCTCTTCTGATCTGTTTGTTCTTTTTTTCTTCTAATAATTTTTCATTTCCCCCCCGTGTTTCTACTTTCTGCTTTCTTCCATTTTACTACTCTTTTTTTTCCCTGGAATTATTGTGTTTTTGCGTTGTTTTAAGGTTGTCTGTCTGGAAGCAAAACAAACACTGGCTTGCTTTCTTTCAAAGAAGATTTTGGTTGAGGTGGTAATAAAACATTTGTGGTGAGCAACAAGGGGCCATCTGCAAGGCCCCTTAAGCCTTGGGTTCAAGAGACCCATAAGCAAGGGTTCAAGAGACCCATAAGCAAGGGTTCAATGCTTAAAAAATTATTCACAAATTAAGCATATCAGTGAAGTGCACCAAAAGCAAAGCCTCCCAGAGTGCTTCTCTCAAAGCTGTTGTTTAAAGCTTTTGGGTTGCTTCAACCCACATGGCTTTGAACACAGCTTCTGAGGATGTCTGGGTTAAAACTGCCCTCTGTTTTACTTGATGAGAGCCTGCTCTCCCACTTCTTCAGCTACTGGCCTGCAGGCAGGAAGATAAAGACCAACCTTGTATCACATGTACAGGGAGTGCAGCTTACTGGGAAGGCCCTGGACCTCCACACGTCCATCAGACCTCCTGAATTCATGACTGCCATTAAATCAAAGCAAAATTTTTCATGAATGGATTTCCCACAAGCTCTGCATGTTGATTATTTGCAAGACATGTTTACATTCAGTGTTAGATGATGAAACCTGCTGGGACGACTGCCCTCTGCATCAATATGTAAAGGCAGGGACCCGAGAGAATGGTTCTTCGTGTTTCCACTTCTTCTGCCTGGCAAGTGACGGCTGGCTTTTGACTGAAGAGCTGGGAAAATCAGCCTCTTCTCCAGTGTCCTGATGTTATGGAGAAGGCACCAAAGGGATCTGGGAGAAACGCAGTAAAAGCAGCAAGAGCCACCTGCGCCTGCCCTGTATTTCAGGAAGCTCCACACTCCAGGTGTCTGTCTCCTTGTTGGTCCTGCACTGCAGTTGCAGCACCTGCAACGGCTCTGCCACACTGAGCTGGGACTTGCCACCTCTCATATGTGCCACTTGCAGTGGAAGAGGATGAGATGGGAAGACCTGACTGAGTCTGCTCCTGTTACTTCAGTGTCAGTAACACTGCCGACGCTCTTCAACTGCTGTCTGCAGCCTGCTTATCACTGCGCTCACTTATCACAGCACTGACAGGCATTTTGGACCTGAGTAAGCACCACTGCAACAAATTTGGGATTTTGGGCATGATCTTGTCTGTTCCAGTGAGCTTAGAAGGTCCTGATCCCTCCGTCACAAGAAATTTACAAGGCAGCTGGAAAAAGTTTAGAGATGGGCAACAAAGATGATCAAAGGTACAGAAAGGTTCTCTATGAAGGATGACTAAGCTAGGAATTTTGTATTTGGAAAGGAGATAAAGGAGGAGGAGGTGATAGATTTACAAAAAAAAAAAATCTTGAGTGCCATGGAGAGAATAAGTAGATTGATTTTTTTTACTCCTTTCCTGTACAAGAGGTGGGAGACATCAGATTAAGCTAATAAAATAATAGGACTCCAAACAAAACATCTCAGTTAGCTGACCCATGGCTCTCCTTGACAAAGGATGGTGTGGGTGCTAAAGTTTTTAGGATTTCAAGGACAGACAAGAGATTCAATGTAAGAGTAATCCCCTGGGAGTACTAACTACATAGCAACCACAGCTTCATCAGGAGGTTCCTCTTCTGAAAATGTCTGGAAATTGGGAGAGTGTTACAGGGAGTTTTCACATACGCCTGTTCACTAGGCATCCGCTGTTGGTGTGGTGGGAAGTAGGGTAGAAGGACCTTCAACCTGACATTTTATAGATTTTCTTCTGCTCTTCACGGCAGTGAAAAGTCTGCAAAGTTGTAGAAACTACAATTAGGGCTTAGCTCACTTCACCCTCAGAAAGCAGAGGTTCTAGTCACCTATATCCCAGAAATCAGTGGCATGGAGGGCACACCATCCACCCTAGGATAGGTATCCAAAAGGACAGATGAATCATCATCTCCAGCTACCTTTTATTTCTGATTTCCCAGAGAGTCTGGGCAGCTGCCTAGTGCTGGATGAGTAGTTTCTTTCTAACTTTAGTTAATCTTACCTGAGTGAGACTGATCCTGATCAAAGTGGGTTTTGGCAGTAGGTTTAAGGCCTTTTTCTGCAAGGTTTTAAATGCCACTGTGTTAAGGCTAGCATTTATTAGATGTGTCCTTTGAAAAAAGCTCCTTGAGCATGACTGGGAATTTCACTCTTCAAAGGTCAGTGGTCTGCAGCAACAAAACCAACCAAGCTCTACCTGGGGTCTGAGGAAGCTCTGTTTCAGAGTGGAGGACTTCTGACATTTCACTGCCTATTTAGACACTGCATCTGAAACAAATTAAAAGGAAGGTGACTGATAGCTGAGAGACAAAGATGACTGGCTTGTGTTGTACTGTCCAGAAACATTACATGACCATTCCCAGCTGTTGTTCCGGCATGGGGTGCACCAGCTGTCTCATCAAATCACACCATGGAATAACAGCACAGAAATCTTCCATATTATCCTGCCATAAGAAAACAACTCCTACTGACAAGACCCCAAAACCAAAAAAGAATATCTTGAAAGCTAATTTTTTTTGCTTCCTCTGATTACATTTTACCTTCCAGGAAGCAGATGTAAACACAGTCCGCATTCATTCCAGCATTGTAATCACCAGCCTTTGTTTTTGTAAGTGTATCTAAACTGCTAACTTCATTTTCACAGCACTTAAATTACTTGGAAAATTCTTTCTCATCCAGATTTCCAATATGTAGTGTGACAGACTTTGGCACTATTGGAGCAGTGTACCCTGCCTGCCTTCTGTGGATGCTTCTGTGAATGTGCTAATCACTACAGCACAGCTTTCCAGACCAATCAGATATTGCTGAATGTTATATACATATTAATTAAAGTGAAATGCATGCTTTTTTAAAAATTCTGCCCTTTACAAGAGATTGTGACAGTCAAGATGCAAAATCTAATTTGTACCAGAATTTAGATTTCATAGGGACAGACCTAGTAAAAGCCAAGATTAGTAAAAAATACCCCTATTCTATTTTCCTTTTCTAAATATGACTGGATGTAATACTTTAAATGTAAAACCAGTATCTTATCAACACAAAGCTACTATATTTGCTCCCAGATATGAAACTGGCAGGAAACAGGTTACTACAACAAAATGCAGAAGTGAGGAATCCACTTTCACCAGCTTGCCTGAAGAGAAAGCTAAAAATCTTAAAACTGTACTTTAACTGTACAGTTAGTTGAATTTAGTTGAATTTTAAAAATACCAGATGCTATTTGATATTTAGATATGGAAATAATAATAACATCTCTGAATACTAATGCTTCAGGGTCTTACGGTGTCATAAACTGAAGAATAATGCCATTGAATACATCTAAATTCTGCTGATAATAGAACTGGTGGAAGGGTAGAGTCAGATCTGAGGTCTTTTTTACCTGCTATGTTTAACCTGGCCAGACCTTTACCTACCCTACCTGCCATGGTCATTGCTGTGTGTGCAAAGCTCAGACATCAGAGTTTTTTGTCTAGAACATAAGAAGCAACACTATCCCTAGGTAAAGGGAGCCCTAAATATATTCAAAGGCTACACAGTGGGAGAGAAACTCATAATTTAAGCCAGTGTGGGTGGCTGAATACTCTGAATACTTTTATGGATCTTTTAAAAATTATGAGCTGACAGCATCGTACCTTACCTACTACCCTGAATGCTATTTCGTGCTGCCCTTGGGCAAGGCTGCCTAGGGGAGCATGGAATGACTAAGAGCCAGCATGACTCTTAGTCGAATGACTAAGAGCCAGCAGCATTTAGACACCTTCCTCCCCTTCAGTTAAAATTAGGCACAGAAATGCCTTTGTGGGTTTGGGCCTGGTGAGCAGTGAGACATGGCAGGGAATCAAAGTGACCTGCAGGAACAATGTGGCAGCTGAGCGGCTGCAGCGGGTGTTTTGTGGCAATGCTGGTGGCAGATGGACCGAAGGAATTGTCTCTGGATGCACCATGGCTGTTCTCCTCTCCGTTCAGAAGCCCATGCTCACCTGAGGTTGATGCTGACTCTCTAGGATGGATGGGAATTACAGCTGACCAAGTAACTTGTGCTAGCTGTCCCATCAGCTCTCTGAAGAAAATGTTTTCTTAGAAGTATTTCTAGATGTCCTCTGCAAGTTGGTGGTGTGGCACTTCTTAGGAATTTGCAAAAAGTGATACTGTGAGCAGCCAGACAAGGGTTGGACAGTGTACAAAGAGAGCTTGCAAGAAAGAAGACTAATATCAACAAATATAGGTCAGACACACACAATCATTTATCTGCTCTAGCCACACTAGCAGTAAGCCAGCTGCAAACACATGCAGACGACATGCTGAGTGTACTTCAAAGGCTTTTTACAATTCCTTAGCTTGGACAGAAGCAAGGCAATGTGGGTGCCAAGACAGACACAGGAATCTTCCTCAGACAACGATTTCTTAGCCTGGCGTTGCATCTTAATTACCCCCTTTCAGAAAAGGAGAGCTGCCATAATTACCTGGTTTCCTTGCTGTTATAATTGACTAAGCTACATGGCTGCATTTCATTCTCAAGCCTAAAGGAAGGGAAAGAAGCCTAGGACAGGGGAAGGTGGGACATGGGTTTTAGCTGCAATAATCTGTAGGGCTGGGCAATTTAGCTGGAGAGCTATCAAATATCCAGTGGAAGGATTGGGGAAGTTCCTTCCCATTTTCAGAGGCTGCTTCAGACCATGTGCTGGAAGTTTGTGTGAGCAGTAGGCTGCTCTCAGGGTCTATATCAGGGTCATCGTCCAAGAGACATGCTGGGGGCAGAGAGATGCAAGCAAGCACACGGAATGGTTAAAGGCTGGCCTGCAAGGCCAGGAGCTGGGTAATATGGGAACAAGTGTCATGCCGGCTGGGAGGGCCATGTCCCTGTTAGCCCTGTTCAGAAACTGCCATCTCACTTTGCAAACTCTCTGAGGGTTTGTTGTGAGCCTTTTGTGGCAGTGACGTGCACCTGGGCTCATAAACACTGTGTACCACCTATGAATCAGCACTGATATGGCTAAGTCTTGGTGAATTTTCTTTTTTTTTCCAGACAGATAAAAGATCCCTTACAAATCTCTTTCAGGTGTAGTTCCAGTATATCTTCCATATTGCATACAGCTACAGATTTCCTATCTTACCAAAAACAAAGGTGCCACAAGGGTTGTGTACAAGAACAGGTAGCAAATAATGCTGCAAATCCCAAAGAAATGTTATCATAAGTATCTGTTGATTTTAGAGCCATGTAAAAATGACAACTGAGCTCAGGTTCAGTAAAAAAAAAGTATAAGCCTCTACAAGAAAAAAACCTTGTGCACGTATAAAACCCTTCCTGGGATTGTGATTTTTCTAAAGTGCTGTGAGCTGAAAGTTGTTTTTCGTTCACCAGCTACAGCTGTGACTCCAGCTGTCTCTCCTGAATGTTATTTGATTCAGGAAGCCTTTCATGCTGAGGAATGACCTTTCTAAGGGATTCATATTGTGTGTTATCCCTTTTTGTGCTTCATTATGTATATGCTAATGAGCTGAGTGTGGTGGCCAGGTGATAAATTGCTAGCAAGTGATAAATTGCTAGATAACCTACTCATTAGTTGGAAGGCTTGCAAGTAAACTAGAGAAGAAAGAACTGTGAAGATCAAGGACTGCTGGTGGAAGCTGATGAGAGGTTCTGTGGAACAGGATTAAAATGAGTGAGTCTCAACCTGACTGTATTGGTGAGTGTTGCCTGTAGCTCATGCTGCTTTTTGAAAGGGGTGGCTGGACATTCCCACCATGACTGGAAGGTTTTCTTCTTTAGCTCTTTGCACATGTGAACTTTTGTGCTTAGGAGTGTGTAAATAGATTGCTCAGCCTGTGTGTACCTCTGCAAATCTGTGCTATTATAATCTTCAAATGAATAGCAATGGTGTCTGCTATGCAGGGAAAAAAAAAAGTCTTTTCCTTGGGCAAGCAAGAGATGGGGGTTTGGTTGATGCTGACTCCAGTGTGGCTTGAGATGCAGTTTAATATGTAAGTACAGCAGTGCCACCTTCCACCTAAGGCAGGCTGTCCTCTTTGTTGAAGAAATCCTTAATTTTAGTAAGACTGCAAGATGCACTGGAATTGATTGTCCTTTCCTGCCCGAGATAAAAGCATCGCACTTGTTTGTCACCTGTGAATGCTAGTAAAATACCTGTAGATAAATTTTGCAGTTTCTGGCACTATCTTTTGGAGTTTTTGAGACAGCAAATGCTTTTGAAAGTGCGCATGGCTGGTGAAAGGCACCTCTCCGCCTTAGCTGGCCAAAGCTCGTATTTAGTGCCTATCAAAACTTGGCTCTTGAAAACTGCCCCCTGAGAGAAACAGTTTTAATTAGCTGGGCTTTCCTGAAACGAGTAGGTGCAAACGAGTCAACTTAATTACTTTATGTAGCAGTCTTCCCGTGTAGTTGTTGAGGATTTTTCTTGTCTAAAGCTGTTTCTGACAGAACTAGGACTTCTGGTCAATTGGGGCTGGCAATCTGTGAAATTATCTCTACTTTTGCTGGTATTGGAGTGAGATTGGTCCCTTGCCAGCCTTTTTTGGCGGCACAAGCCACACATGCAAAAGAGACAATACTGGAGTCAGACACAGACTTATGGATCCCCTGTGGCTGTCTCCACACCTATGAAAAGAAAATGCACGATATTAGCAATGACGCACCAGATTTGGGAACTGTTCCAGGAGTTGTCCCTGAAGCATCCAAGGGACATAAGAGTTAAATATATGCTCCAGGAAACAAAAGGGCAGACACACAAAGTGTGTTAAGCCCATGAGGCCGATCTGCAAGGATGCTGTGCACAGAATAAGCCTAGGAGGAACCACAGCAGATATGTTGGGGCTTTCACAGCTTTGTCTGCAGTGGGAGATGAATCTAGATTTCTGTATTGTGCCTACATTCCAGGGCTGGGAGCAGGTAACCTCCTACCTCTTTTTGCAGTGACTGTAGCCTGGAGGAGTTTGTAACATCTTCAGTGGACCATCATAAAACAGTCTAAGACACAGAAGACTGTTTATGTAGTTCTCAAAGCGCTGGTGCTTGACAGAAAATACTTTTATTTATAGTCAGTGCGTCAACAACTCACCAGAGGAAGCAATGCTTGTTCTCAAGACAGTGATTTTGAAGGCCCATCACTGCAAAACTTTGGCACCATTCACACATGGATATGTGGTGATACTAGTGTTTTATGCTCAAAATTATTTTAGTGCTGCAGACAGCTGTATTTCAAATTCCTGGGGCCTGGAGAAGCATGGTGAGCAGTTAAGAATATATTAACGTAGATTAAAAAATACTTCTGAGTAACTGTGCCTAGCAAACACTGTTGGTAGAGTGAGGGAGAAGTGGCACTGAGGACTTGTAACAGCCAACTTTCCAGATAGTCTCTTGTATAATTCTATAAAGGGTCACTAATACTGATTTTTATGACTGTTTTCTAGTTCTGTACAAAAACATCTTAAAGACCTTCAAGTGAGATGTAGTTTGAAGAGAGGCTTTTTTTTCCTCCCCCTCCAATAGAGCAATGCAGAGAACTGAAAGGGGAGAAGCCAATAAAATTACAAACTTTTTTGGGTTATCCAAGGTACTCTTCATCTGAAAATTAGAAGCAGGAACATCAGGTTAAAAATGGGGTGAAAACAATTGCTTTGAGGATGAAAGTACAGAAAACGATTTCCAGTTCTTAAAAATTACACTGTGGACTCCCACTCTAAATCAGGATACTTACAGCAATACAGTCTGTGCCATAGAGGTGGGAAGAACAGTAGGTAGGAGGAATAGGAATAAATTACCAACAGCAGAGGTGGTGGGTACTTGTTGCAGATAGTGTCAAATCCATGCCAGGTAATATCTCCTTGTATATCTATCTTTTGATGAAAATAACATTTTAAGAACTTCCTGCTCTCTTCCCATCCACAGAGTACTATTTACATCCATGCACCCCTTCCTCCCCATCTTGGTTGGGCTACATAGATGTTTAGGTGGTCACTGGGGATATCAGAAGCCTTTAAAAATCCTTGCCAAAACACATAAATCATCCCTGTCCCTGAGCTAGCAGCCCCCACCTAAGTTGGCAAGGTACTATTACTTCCAGTCCAAAGTCTCTGTGTGGCGCTTGCAGATTGCTCCTCAGCCTGCATCTAGCTTGGGGTGCCAGCACATGGTGTAGATGAGCCTGGTTTATCCCATGTGCTGGCCACAGATTTGTCTATACGCATCCTGACCAGCTTTGCAAGATTGAGCCCATCTTTTATTAAAGACACCTTATATTATCCTGCTTTCCTGTGTTCTCCTGGCAGGACTTCTTGGTAGAACATCCTTTCCTTAAAACTTTGGTAAGTACTAGGGACATACATAAATACGTACCAAATCCTGGGACTGGCAGCCCTGTGGATGCTGTGTGCATAAGCCAAGCCTGTCACTGAGAGTTATGAGTATCCCATGACAAAAAGCAGAATCTCAGTAGCAGGCAGTGATCTGGTAATGTGTACAAGGTGGGATTTCTTCTGCCCCTCTTCATCCCCATTTAAGGTTCCTCAAAGTAAAAGATACACGGATAGTTATATTTTTGCTGTTTTCAGCAGCAATTCAACTACATGAGTTTCAGCTGGCTTAATATAAAATTTTTGTTGATAGCTTGTGTTTTTTGAGTAGTTGTCACCATTTTCTTAAATGACAAAATCTATTAAAAACTTGATACCATTAAAAATACAATATCTACACAGAAAAGCCCCAACATGAAGTTTGCTCAGGATGTTTCAAAGAAAATATAGTTACTGCAATAACTTGATCTAAAACACTTCACATATGGGAAAGTTTAGCTGAAGAAAGAACAGTTCATATATATATAAAGATAGACATCTATAAAATAGGCATATAACTTGACCATTTAAACTCCTAATCACGAGTTTAAATAGTGAAGTCTAGCTCCCTTCCTTTTCCCAGTATTTCATCTGCAGATTTATGAGTGTAAACTCTAGGAGAGAGATCCAGTTTACGTGTTCTATCCTGCTCCATCTGGCCTTTCAAGAAGGCTCACACCAAGGTGATTATCTCTTGGGAAGACACATCTTCATATGGTGGTGATAGTTTGTTTCCTTTTAAAGTATCTTTCTATTGTGGTTGTGTGTTTTAGCGGAGCCAATTAAAAGTATGCTCTCGGCAAGACATGGCTAGCTTTTTCAGCATATTATTAGCTTGTCAAAGCTGGAACTCGCTAGATAAGCTCTGTTGCAGTATGTGCCTATATCATGCCTCTGAGGCTTTTAAATTCGCTGTAACTTAATGCTGACTATCGATAGTATAGTAGTTTCTATACTTGGCATTTAAATGCTGGAAGATTTGGCTTTTTACTGGGTTCACTAGAAAGTTATGAAGAATTACATGCCAGAACTTCATTTTTGTTTTTTTTTTTCTCATCAAGTTTAGGCCTTATTTTAAGAATTCTACATTGGCTTCATGCCGAGGTCTATGGCACACAAACCTGTGCATGGAGAACCACATCCTGCCATGTGATCCTGCCATCCTGCCAACAGCTTTGCTGCCCCAGGATGAGAATTGCAGTGGATGTCTGGAAGCCTCACCTTGTGCAAAAACTGGTCCTGACCCACATGTAGATGAGCAACCATTGCTCCTCAGTGCTATTTTGGCTTGGGATGTTGAAATAGAGCTGAGTGGTGAGTCCAGGAATAGGATGTTACAGTTGACTCCATGGCAGGATAGAGATAAAGGACTGGGAAGTGCTGAGTGGCTGCTGGTGCTGGTAAAGTACTCTGTTGTGACATCATCTAAGTAAAGGATTTCCAAACCTATGTGTCCGACGTAAGGGCATGTTAAAGGATCTTGGGATGTAAAGTACCTATTTGCCACAGCCGTGCTAAGATCCTTCAATCCAGAGCCCATTTAGTGCAGCTTGAATATGTCATACCTTTCTGGTTTTAGTTTAGTTTATTATCTGCTTCCAGCTGAGTCACATGAGTGTAAACAGATCAGTTTGTTTCTAAGGATATGATTCCAGAAAACTGGGAGAGTCAGTTCAGTCCAAAACACCATCTGCAGAAATGAAAATTTTAAAACTCACATAAGGTTGACCAGTCTTATACTGCTCCTGTTTCCCCTCTCATGTTTTTCTTGGGTAAGCGTATAATTTTCTGGCGCAAAGTCTAATTTGTTGAATGGATGCTGACATTGCAGCAATGTTCCTCAGCATATACCACTTTCAAAAGCAAATAATGGCCTGTTTCAAAGTAATGCAGATATCCACAAGCTTGTGTCGCCAAAATCAGTGTGGAGACCTAAGCTATAAGAAAAGTTAGTTGTAAAATAATTTGGGTCCTTGAGAACTTTATCCTCAGATTTTTCTTATTAATGTTGGTACCATAGATTTGCAGCCAAAGCAAAACTGGCTATAACTGCCACAAGAGCCAACTTCCCGTCAGCTCAGCTCCACAGCAGCTCACAGGACCATTGCCACTGTTCATACTTTCTGTAGTTTGGTCAAATGCCTGCCTGGTTGCAGCAATTTAGGTGCTCAGCAGATGACAGCTCAATACAGAGGCAATGCTGGAAAGTGTCAGCAGTTGGAATACGGACAAGGAGCAAGTTTGGGATTAGGAAGCTGCTAGAAGTGCGGATGATGCACTAATTTCTGTGCTTTTCAGACTTGTCTTTCAGGCTTGTGCTACTTGTGAGGAAGAGCAGATGACTGGTTCTGGCCTTTATTGGGAAAAGCACGGGAAGAGTAAAATATCAACAGTCACAATACACAGAGGTGTGCAGACCTGATTACTGTGGTGAAGCTCACTGAAACAAACTTATGGACTACAGGCATACACCTGCTCAGCACTGAGCCCTTGCCTTCAGGCAATAGGATCACAGTTCTCGGGATGACTGCCATGATCTACTTATCCTTGAGTAAATAGTTCTTAATTCCTCTTCTGGATAATGTATGACTGACATTAGTGGGACACAAAATTACTACTCAGAGCAGAGTCAAAATTATCTTCCTACCACTTTGCTTTGCATCCCCCCATTTCTCTGCTTCATCTAAAATTTCCTCTCCCTACATTTCAGGGCTTCTTCTAGGCAGGCTTGCTGTAAGCATCAGGTCTCCTCAGCACGCCAATGTATCTATCTACTTTGTTCAGGCATTAGTGACAGGATGCCATTCATTTCTCTCATTCTACTGCTGCTCTTTCCTTCAGCACTGCCTTTTACAAAAATGCCATACTTCCAGGCCTTTCCCAAAGAAGACTGCGGCCTGCAGTGTTTGTCTGTGGTTAGCTTAAAGCACTCTGAAACAGTGGGGTCAGAGTCCCTTTTAGTTATTTATTTATTTTAATATGGACACTTAGTACAGTGAGATTTATGCACAAATTGCGATATTAATGAGACATATCTTAACTTCTTGACTGGAAATTGATCACCTTGTTTATTGCCTTCGATAATGACTCAAACCCAGTGAGCTCCAATACTGCCTTTGGGTTGATCCAGACTATGAAAAAACATTTAGGATGGAAAGTAGTCCAGAATGTTCTCTTGTTAACATGGCTGCTTGTATTTGAAATTTAAAATATGATGGCTGGCATTTAAATTGTGATCTTCACCTTTTGTGCCTCCAATTATCAACTCCATCCTGTTGTGGTGGGAAGGGAATGGGGAGCAAGAGAGCAATGTCTGGTTTGGGAGAGTCTCCATGGGGGTAAATTGAGGAGTATGATTCCTAAGCCATGACATCTGCAGTCAAAGCTGAGAAACTTCCTGTGTGGAAGATGACTGGTTTTCAGAAGTCAATTTCTGAGCTTTTGACCCATTTAGAAGCTTCAGACAGTGAGTGCTTTCAGTATGCAAAACGTGTGCATGGTATTTTTGAGCAGTCTGCTTGCTGATGAGTTGCTGCATCACAAACTAAGCTGCCTAACTGGAGCAGCTTCTTGCAGCAAGGCTTTCAAGTAGGTGTCATTGTGACCCAAGCTGTGCTGGCAGCAGCAGCAGGCACTGGAGAAATTTTGCGTATTTTTCAGTCTTAAGTCCAGATTCTGACTAACCCCTGCATGGGTCCTTGTAACCAATGATGAGATGTTCTTAGTCCCAACTGGGTACACCGCATATCTTCTTTCCAGCCTTGTGGGCTGAGGGAGGGAAGACTGTGAACTGAGTGTGACTGGGATTGGAATTTGGCCCTTAAATGACTTTATCAAACTGTGGGAAAGCAATAGTGTTGCCAAGCAGAGGAGGTGCTGAAGGGTCATCACACTAAACACCTCCTCCATTTCAAAGCAGAGGAAGGCCTTTGTGTTGGCAATTCCATTCTCCTGACCAAAACAGAAAATGGCGTGGCAACCTTCCCTTTTCTGGTTCCTTTGAGGTGCTTGCACATTCTGTTTTAAGGATATATGTAGAAAAACTTGCTACACTATGTATAAACTTATTTTCTTTAATCCATGCAGTTACGGGCATATTGAATATGAGGATTGACCCTGGTGTTTCTGTTGTTCTGGATTTTCTATCTGATGTGGTTTTGGAAAGTACTAGTAAATTCTTGCAGAAATCTTTTCTTTCTAACTTTGTCTCAGGGATATTCTCCAGGCAAAACTTGTCTTGAACTTTCTTCTCCTACTTTCTGTTAAAGATTGGTTGACCCTTCTTGGTTTACCTTGCATTTCAGCTATGGTGTTGGAAGAAGTCCATTCTGTACGTATATAATCAAGGCCTTTCACCAAACTTTCCCATGGTGTGCTCCAGCCACTTCAGGCACAACCCACATGTGGCAGTTGTGGGTAGTGAACACGATGTTAAACATCTCCTACAGAGAGAATCATGAGACAGACTGCAGTCTCATTATGTCCCTTGTACTCTCCCATTCTTATTTTGTTCATTTAAATTCCCCTGAAGAGGGAGTATCAGCTTTCCAGAAGAGAAGACACACTGCTTACTGAGCAACAGCTGAAAGCTATCATTTTTAGACTTATGATTTCTTTTGACATTGAATGCTTATACTGGAAGACACACTTTTCACTACAAACTATTTCTATTTTGCTTTGTAGAGCAAAAGAAATGATTAAAGCAAAAGCTATTCCCAGTTTACAATCACTTCTTCAAGATGGTAATAATAATTGACCTTAGGTTAGTCTCTATATAAATTATATTTGAAATTGTGTAAGTTGCAAAGAAGCGCAGCCGGACAGTCCCCAACACATCTTTTCCAAGAGAAAGTTACGTCAGGTTTCAGTAAGACATGGAGTGAAACTTGCTTTGGTTCTTAAATGCTGGTGCCCTAAACAGAAATCAAGCACTTGTGTCCCATATGTTACAAGTATGATGTTTTGCTAGTCATTAACAAGAAAAGTATTATGCTTAATCTGAGGCTTTTCCAAAGTCTTTCTTTTGGCAACTATGCTATAGGAGGGAGCAGCTGAAATAATAATAAAACTTTATACTTGCAGGGAACTTTCATCTGGGAATATCAAAATAATTTATAAGCCTAGTTAAGTCTATCTTGATATTTTGCTAGGATACTGCTTTCCTGTGGCAATTGGTAAGCCAGTAATTTTGCCCTGGTTTAGCAGAAGGGTGACCTGGGGCACAGAAAGGGTAAACAACCCATGCACAGTCACTGCAGCCGATCATGGAGGGTTAGCCAAGATTCATGCACACAGAGGTGGGGTTTATGTGATGGGTTTGGGTTACTTTTTGGTTTCTTATGGTCGAGAGGTTATCACTGCCAAGAGCTTTTCCCCCATCAGTATGGACTATCCAAGTCCTAAGAACCTACCTCTGGGTGCTGGTAGCTGCTTGCCTCCCTCTTAATTTCATTCATTCTCAAAGGTCACTCACTAGGTCCCCTTCAGACGCCCAAGCCCCTCTGTTCCTCACGCTGGAAAATTGGGCTCTGCAGCAGGCACTGCCCACGCCCAGCAAGGAGCCCAGCTGGGACATGGAGCACCTGAGTGACGGGCTCCCAGACAGCCACATTTACAGGGGAGGCAAAGACGCATCTGCTGAAAGCATGATGCACCTTCTTGTTTCTAGTAAGCATCCTGAGGTACCTGGAGAACAGCACTCCTTCAGTTGTAAGTAATGAAGGTCCACCTCCTGATGCTAAATCCCTAGCTGAGAGGAAAAGGTGAAATCTCCTGACCAGCTGAGTATGGAACCACTCTAGGGAGTCTGTCAGCCGCTGAAGAGACATGTCTTCAGGACATAGGGGGTGGCTCTGATCTCTGAGACCTTCATGTGTCTCTCTTGAAACAAGCTGACCCCTTGCTCCAAACAGCTCTTTTCTGTCTGGAGCTGCAAATACATCTTCTTTAACAAGAATATATTTTCACAGGCTATAAATCAAACGACTCTTCTTCATTAAGGAAGAAATGCCCCATCTTTCATGGCAGAGAGGTTGTAAAAGCACAAGGGTACTCCCTGAGCTAACCCTCCGTCTCTGTGGACAGTCTGGGCTGGACCTGAAGCAGAAGCCACGCTGTGCACTCTGGACAGAGAAATTTTCTGGTTGTGCTCATTTCTGCTGCCCATGTGAAATCTAACTGTGAAAACACTAACTGGGAAATATAAATCTGTAAGTTTATAATAAGCCTTTAGGCAGGTGGCAATGCATAGTCTTATGGACACTTGCAAGAAGATTATAAACTTAACTTGTTCAGTTTTATGTGTGTTGGGCAGAAAGCGTTTTAAGGAATAAATCAAGGGGTGAAAAAGGAACTCTGCATTGCAGCTCATTGTCAGTCACACACAAAGATTATTAATTTTTTTAACAGAGGTTCCAGTAATATTTAAAAAAGCACCTATTTCCTTTCTGGGATGCAGCACATCCATTAATTGTAGGAATATCAGATTTTTCCATCCCATGCTGTTCACTTTCCTTAAGTGCTGCATTCTTGCTACAATTTATAGCTGAGATTTTTGGGCAGGGCGCATGGTTTAGAGAGTACAGTATAAAGCTCTGGAAACCCGGCAGAGTGTGGGAACTGGTCTGGGACATCAGTACTTTTGCAGGATAAATGAGCTGCTCAGTCAGGTAAGGGGGTACTGAAAAGAAGCATTTGCCTTTAAAAATCTGGATTTAGACCACACACCCCAGTTACATGAGATCTCAAAACAGAAAATAGCTTTTGTTTTGCTGGAAGGTACCGTGCTGTTGATTCAGAACTGAAACACCACTGCTTCACCAAAGAAAAGGCAAATCATGTATCTGCATGGCTTGCAGTCAGGAACAATCAGGGGATTTTTTTTTTTCTAAACTATTATCTCTGTTTTTCCAGTGATTCTGTTCAATTAACATGACTAGATGTACAGATCCAAATGTCATTATTGGATTCCAAAAAAAATAAAAATAGCAGGTGCCGAGCAGACTTGCAGATCTTCCAGCAATTTTACTCATTAATGAACTCCAACTTCAAATACACCCAAAGCAAATACATGCACAGAAGATTTAAATCCAGATTTGTTGAAGGAATTCCAGTTCAGGACATTTTATTAACCTCCACATAACTGATTGTGCTTTAGCTCTGCACATGTTTTGATTTGTTGCTGCTCAAAAAAATCAACAGCGCATGCAGCTCAGATGCCTGGTTGAAATATTTTGTGAAAGTGAATGATCAAAAGCAGGTCAAATGCCTCATTCTGTCTTGCTCAAACATGTTCAAAACCAGAATAATTCTGAGCATTTGGTTAACTTTATTAATGCTTTTTTTCCTTTTTTCCTTTTTTCTAAAATCTCTGTAGGAGAACATCACAATCTCTGAATTCCGGGACATAAATATGTACATACACAAATTAATTGCTAGTTCTGATGTGCATGAAACACTGATAAACCAGTATATTGAAAAAGCTCCTTTTATGGGTTGTTTCCTACTTGAAGAGCATTATTAAGTTATGAAACTCAAATGTTAGGTTAAGTTAGAAGGAAAATTCTCATGCAAAATGAAAAATGCGCAGTCTCACCTTGTGGTAGCTGAGACAGGGTTTTTGTGTGAAAGTCCACGTGAATTGGGGATGTTTGTATTAAAAGTATCATTATAGTCTGACTTTTCTTCAGCAGTTGATTGTGGCAGTGAAGGACAGAAATGTCATCTTTGGACTATTTCTTAATTTCATTCTCTTATTGAAAATTCAGGCAATCTGCAAATAATATTACTGCTGGTGATCACAATTTTATAAGATTTTTACGTGCAGGAGCTCTTTCTGGTATGTGTGGAAATGTATCTTCAACATGTACCTTTAATGGTCTTAGGAAGAAGGTAATTAAAACCACATACTTTATAATGAGCAATGTCATTTTAAATCAGAAAACTTTCATATGTCTTTGATTCTTTTACCATTAACTGTTTTTCCTTGAAATCTGCTATAATTTATGGAAAAACACTAGTCTTTTGTAGAATAACATGGAACTGGGTTTTTGTATTCTAAGTACTATTAAAACGATTTCCCACAATTGTTGTTTCCTTTAGGACAATTAAATGTCCTTATTATCATTGTGTGTCATATACATACCAATAGTCTGTAATAACTTGGTTGGCAATCCATGCCTTTTATGGGAATTTTTTTTTTTGTTTAACTGTAGTCTCACCTTTCACATGGATTATATATCTTGGCCATATTTTTGACCAATGTGTATTTCTGTTTATATGTGTATATGTGGCACTGATTTTTAGTTTGATGATCACTGAATGTGTGGTAAGACTAATTACTTTCACTGCTTCTTTTGTCTCAAATCTTTAAAAAATTTATTGTACTTCAAAGTGACTAACATTTGGTTTCTGTTTAGAATGAAGTTTTGAGCCAACTTTTTCTTTTTTCCCCCCTCTCTCTCTTCCCCCTCTCTTCTCCTCCAACCTGCCTGCCTAGTACCTGAGCCATTTAACTGTGTGATTAATGTAAAATAAAGATCACCCAGGATTTCACTGTCTGTAAGATGAATGATACTCTGGAAAGATAATATAGTTGGAGATTTGCTCTTCACATGTGGTGGTTTTTCGGTTGGTTTAACTTTTTTTTTCCTCTGAGTGCACTGTCTGATCTATACATGAGGGACTAGTGAGGCTAACACTCTTCCCTGCAAGGTTCTGGTTTGACGATAATTTTATTTTTAGGGCACTGTTATTGATATCGGCTAGCATTACTCATAGCCTTTAATCAAAAGGAAGAAGTGATAAAGACATCTTTACGATAAGGCTGTATGTGATAAGCATGAGAAATATGGAAAAACATTAAAGACCTAGTATCTTGGCCTCAGAGAAAAGAGTCTTTGTCCTGTTAAAAATAAAGTTGACCAGATGTGCTCATTTAGGCATGGCAGCTCTCATTCTCTCATCAAACACATCACTGGTTAGGCTTTTAAAATCAAAACCTTAATTTTTACTTTCAAATTTGAGTTCCCATAATGTTTTTTACACTGCTGTGTGACCGAGTTATGGAAGGCACTTCAGCTTGAGCCTTTTTTCTGCAAAAAAGCCAAAACAAGCTGGCAATTAAATATGTCCTTCAATTCCTCACTGAATCAGGGCATCAAGTGACAAAGTTTGTCCCTTGCTGACCTGTTTCTGTGCGTGAACATCTTTGTAGTTGCACTGAAGTGAAGCAGGTTGAAAAAAAAGAGAAACAAACAGCCGTAGGTGCAATCGTCCTGTCACTTAACCTGTACAATCACTCAACCTGTACATCTATTGCACTGAAAGTGCCTAAAGAGTTAAAAAAGCAAACTGATAAAGAAAAAAAATAAGTGAAATACCAACCAGGCCACTTGCCCCTGCAGCACTCACCCACCAGGCTACATATGCTTGACACTGGTTGAGGATGAGCTTTGTCAGAAGCAACGGCATCTGGCAGGGAGGATTCTTCATTTACACATTCAAGGTTCATGCGGTTAACCGAGCTCTTCTACTTCAGGGTCAGCCACAGCTTGTGGGAGCGTTTTCTCATTAGGTTTTACAGTTTAGAGCACACCGAACATATTGGTCGGCAGGACTGCTGAGAGGTTAAATTTGAGACTGGGATTTTAATAGGAGTATTAGCATACAACTGTGTGCTCTGGAATGAAGACTTATTTTTCATTCACCCTAGCAGCTGACTGTGTAGGCTCCTACTCTAAGTACAGAGAAGAAAAGGGAAAGCTCTAAGAACTACACTTCAGGACAAAAAAAAGCATCTGGATATATCTGAAAATAAGAACTTTGGTTATGTACCAGGCTCTTATTCCATCATTTTGACTGTATTATGCTGACATTCAGTGAATTCCCATCCCCTTCTGCATTTTTGAAGCAGAACCACAACCCTAGGAGAATATATATTATTAAATTATTTTCCCATTTCTTTTTATGCAACCATTGTCTGCTTTTGAATGCTCTTTAGGAGAAGAAAGTCTATCTTTCAAATGCCTTTTTCCATAGGGTACAACTGTTCTTTCTTGTCTATCAGGAAACGTTACTGGCTTTTGCTGGAAGAGTGTAATGAAAGAGCTGTTTAAGTTTTACAAGTTCTTAAAAAATAATTTTATTACTGTCAAGTGGAACTACTTTTAATGTTTTCATATCCTAGATGGGAGTTATCAGTGTTGACAGAAAGCCTAAAGGGGTGGAGAAAATAGTAAATAGTCTTTTAAATGGAAAGATTATATGTGTATCCAAGCATCTAACAGCTCTGATACTGATAGTTTATCTTCAAATCAGCAGCAATGGCCACATGGCCATATCATCTCACCTGATGAAATCCTATTCAATTTTTTACCGTTCTGCTCCAAGATTATGGAGGGGAGAGGTAGGGAGAAGGTTTTATGAATCCTTCAGCGGTATTTCACACCCCTCATTCCCAAATTATGGTGGAAGACCTGGTGATGGTCTATGATGCCACAGACCATGCTCATTTCTGTGAATCAACACTGGAAGGGCTCCACTGGTGTACTTTAGGTCCCTTCCCATCCTTCAGATTGTCACAGAGCCATGGTCTTTTCCCTACACTGGGCCTTGCTGTGCAAAATGCATCCTTTGTTGCGTGGCAGGTTGCTTGGTGGGCTGCTGCAGTCCTAGGCTGCATGTCTGTGTGATGGTTTGCAAAGGAAAAAAGGCATGTGGAACCCATCACACACCTACATCCAGTAATAGGCTTGACTTCTTCAGACCCTTGTATGGTTAGGAACAGGGATCAGTCTTTACTGAATACTGAGTGGTATCTTTGGTGGTCATTCAAGTACAGCAGAAAACTCCTAGGGAGCAGACAAAGTTTATCTGGCCTCTGCTGCCTAATGACCCTTTTTCTGGAGAGTGTCACACTGATTTTGTAGCTGTGTCTCTTTATTTAAACATTGACTTTCAATTTATTACTTAAGGGACCCAGCCTTAAATTGGAGACAGGTCATTATTTGCCCTTCCTAATGGTAAACTGAACTGTGCACACAAACATATCAGAAACAGCTGAAGGTAAAATGCTTTCTAGTCTGGCAGCCCAGCACTTTATGCTGGTGTCACTTTGATTAACATAAACTTTCAGTGGCCGTGGCAGTTAGAGAAAAGTTTGTCTTTATTACCTGGAGGCTCAGTAAGACAGTTGTTATTGCTTTGGTACAGCAGTAGGATGGAAAACTGATAGTCTGTGATGCCCTGTGTCGGGTGCTGTGTGAGCACAAACCAGAAAGTGTTTCCATTTCCTGATGCTGGGAGCAGAGGGCTCTGGCCTCCCTGGCCACAGACCATTTTCAGGCAGGCAGTAGACATCCTCCATAAATGTCCGGGAAGGGCTTCTAAGAGCCTTTGCTGACTCAAGTGAAAATCCAGCTCAGTATTAAGTACAAGTAAATAGACAGGGCCCTCTGGAGACACAGCCATACTGTTCCCACTTCTTCTTAGGCTTCCTTAGCACTAGGGATATCAATAGGCAATAATATAAATCTATCCAGTAGTTTTTTCCCCTTGTAGGATCTGCATCTCATTAAATCTGTTGTCTGTAGAATATAGCCACTAAATACCTAGTGGATTAAGCCCACAAAATTAAGTAGGATAGTCTTGGTTTACAAGCTAAGTAGTATTGCCCAGGTAATCCTTTGCTTTTTCTCTATCACTTGGTGAAATGGAGCTACGTGTAACTAGAAGGGAGGCATGTGGGAATAAAAGCTTCCAAACAGATAAACATGCTGCTGTTAGGAGCATGGACGTGGGGTTGAAGGACCTAAACAAACCTCATTTACTGTAGATAAGACTGCATGCACTACTGTGTGCATTCAACACTTTCCAGCAGAGTTATGAATTTTCTGGCTCTGATACACAATTTCTATTGTTGCATAAAGGATTGCGATAGAAAATCAAGACTAAGCCAAGCTGGTGAAGTTTCATTCACTGCTGGGATGTTTCTTCTGAGATGTAACTATCCTCCAAAATTGAGCCTCTATGCTTATCTAAGTTACATCTATCACTTCTGACCCTCCCCTCCAGCCCCCACATTTAAATGTGAGAGCGATACCATTCTACAGTCAGAAACGTTTGCAGGTTGGAGTTTCTTTCAGCCTCCTTATATTTACTTGTTTGTTTCCTGATAACGTTATGGTTCTGCTTGGAAATATGTTTGGCTACACCGGAAGAGTATCTATTGCAATTTATGCCTCCTGACCTTTTGTGAAGGTAAAATGAATTACTTTTTGGAAAGAAACCAGAGGCTCTCCTTTTTTGTTCCTTTCAAAGAAAACAGAATTTACAGTTGTTTCTTGTGGAGACAGTAGAAGCTTTTCTTTGAGTCAGAGAAAAGGAAGCAGGAAAGGGTAAAATTTTCCTATGCTGACTTTTTTTTTTATAATTCAGATATGCCTTGATGGACATGGGGTTTTTCAAACCTTTTCTCTTATTGACAGTGCTGCTTTGCCTGTCATGCCTTATGCACTTAACTCCTTGTTGCTTTAACTGAGTATCTGGCAGCCCCCAAGCCCCTGTACATGCGTTTACTCTCCTGGAGCCCTGATGTGGCTGCTGCTGTTCCCTTTAATGTATAGCCAGAAAGGATGAGAAGCCATGCACAGATTGGACAGAACTGATGAAATAAGTGTCTGCAAGCCCCGCACACAGCCTTTGCATGAATTCTTGGAGATATACTCCCAGCTGCAGGGGTCATGGGCTGGGAGTCAAGCTGCAAGTGTTGTACAGCAGGAGGGTATTGCATAGGAAATAGAGGAAATAAATTCTGCCAGCTGATGAGGGGCCATCACTCTGGTACTTTTATGGTCTCAGCAATCACAGAGAGGCAAGCACGGCATCAGCTTGCAGCCTGTGCTGCTCAGGGGAATCGCTGGAGCCTGGAGGTTCAGGTGCTGTCAGTGTAGGCCTAGAAGTCCCAGATTAGCTCTGATGTCTTCTCTGTGCTTCTGATTTCAGCTCCAGCTTTTCCCAGGGAGTACTCAACCCTGTCTAGGGAAGAAAGTCAGCTGACTTACGTATGTAACCTTTTGCTTTTTCAGACTAGGCATATGTGTTTGGAAGAAAGTGACAAGCTCGGGTGAGCAGTGACCATGAAGTTCTCGATCTTAACCATGTGCCTATGTCTTATCAAAGTCTGAGACTCAAGGTTGTGTAAAGTATTTTTAAATTACTCTCTAAAGTGAATAAGTGATGAACTATCCTGCACATTGTTAGGGAAAACAATGCCATTGGAGAAGACCAGGAAAGGTTCCTTTCTGACAATTCTTTTTAACAATGTGATACAATTTATCTGAAAATTGGGGAACAGCTGGGGGCAAGGGGAGAAACACCCCTCCCTTTGGTTAACCTTGCTCGGGAAATGTGAATCACTGAACTAAATAAAGTTTGTAAAAGATGCTCTGAAAATACTATGCTATGCCCTATAATTCAGCCAAGAATGAAGGAGGCGGGAAAAGAAAACATCAAAAGTCTCTGCTTTTTTTATATTGCTTCCTGGCACATTTCTCTTCCCCCACTTCCCCCTCCCCATCTTCTTTCTGGTTTTGTTTTGTTTCATTTCTTATTTTTTTCCCCTTTCTCTTTTTTAAAAAAATCCTTTTCATTTTGTAAAGCTGGTACCATAACTTTAACAACAATCTTGTTGTCTACAGATGACAACGATGAGAAATGCCAAAGGAGAAGAGAGTCCTGTAGGGACCGGAGGACAACAAAGACAGTTTTCAGCATTTTTATTAGGACCTCATGATGTACACATGAAAAATTAAGTTCAGAATATGAACTGTTCTTCAGATGGCGCCGTTTAAGTCTGGAGGACGTTAACATTCCTGCTGCATGACAAAGGTCCTCCACTCCCTGTGTCAATACTCATCCTGCTCAAAGGGGCAATAACATCTAAGGATGAACAGAGGCTGGGCACCAAATCCTGTTGGAAGGCTACTTTCATGGACTTATCTTGGGAGTTTCTAGCATCCCCTTGCCAGGTCAATTTGCCCTCAAGGGTTAGGCTGCCTAGCTCTAGCTCTTTGCTGTGCTCCAGCTGTTTCACCATTTCCACACATTTGAATGTATGCTTTGGCAGAGAGGATTATTAGTGGTAGAGGAGAAAAGGCAGCAGGAAAGTACCTGTCCCTTAAGTATAGAAGCAGGGGTTTTGATGCTGTTTGAACAGCCGCTTGTGGAGTCAGGTGACATCATGGGGAAGGAGTGCAGACTGTTTGTATGGACAAATACAGCTATGGTACCTGTGCTGGCCTGAGTGGATACTGGGAGCTGGCAGTGGCATGTGGTGGCAGGGTGACAGCGGGCCTTGGGAAGCCCTGGGCTTGTTCCCCCAGAGCTTGGGGCAGCTGGGTGTGAAACCCATCCCTTCAGTGTCTGGCATTCAGTCTTACCTGTTTAATAGAAGGTTAGCAGGGGGAGAATGTGTGGTTCACTTGAACGGTGTTCCTCTGGAGCATGGCTGAATCTGCCCTGCTCTCCTAACCATGAAGAAAGCACCAAAAGAAACTGAACTGTCTTATTTTCCTCTCCTTTCTAAAAAGCCTTACTGCTGGGGGCACCACTGCAGCTCTGCCCTCTCCCCAGTCCTGATGGATGCCTTGTGGGTAGCTCAGAGGATTTGGGACCCAGGGGTGTGCAGTCTCTTGGGCTTTGCAGGGAGGTGGCAGTTCTCAGTGCCGGGGAGGCACGAAACCAGCTTGTCATTTGCTTTTCCATCTCGGTTTTCTGCCTGACCCCTTACTCGTCTCGTAAAAACAAACATGCACAGCCTGACCTCCAGGTGCTTTTACTGGTTAAATGCCCATCGCAGCAGATTCGGCCAGGGGAGGGCTGGGCCCATGGCAGGACAGGAAGGGAAGGAAAGGGGATTTTCCCCCAGGCTGCTGGGCTCTGCAGCCACTATTTACCCTGAGGGCTGGACTAGCACGCATGTGGTTCAGGCACTCTCCGTGGAGCACTAATGACCTTTGGGTCTGTAGCTTCACTGTCCCCAGATCCAGTGCTTTTTCATCTGGTTCCTGCTATTCCCTTAAATCCCTGCTGGCTGTTTAATAGCAGTCAGGGAGTTTCAATGAAGCTGAGGTCACTTTGACTCACTAAATGTCACTGCTTCTAAACTGGAACCAGACTGAGTTGAGGGTTGTGTTTCTGCTGGGGGGAGCAATGACAAATTGTCCTCTGACTCCTCATCAGATGTTGATCACGAGCCCACAGCCTGAGCTCAAAGTTTACTTTGTGTGAGGGTCAGTCACTGCAGTACGAACGTGCCCCTGAGTGGACTGCTTTTCTTTAGATGTGGATTTTATGCCAAAATCCTCACGTATTTTGTGGGATTTTTTTTGTATTTGTGTGTACTCAGTGTTTGTGCGTACCTGAAGTTGCCTGATGTGCCCAGCCTTTGAATCACCCTGTCTCTGTGAGGAATATGTATGAGCACTCAGTAGCCCAGTATGGGCAAAGATACTTCTATATGTCTTTAAGGTCAGTGAAAGCTGAAAACAGATGATTTCTGACAATTGCTTGGCTTGCAGATCTGCTGGTAGCAAGATGCTGTGGTCAGTCAAGTACTACTGAAACAACCCCCGAGCCTGGCTGTGCTTCACTCTGTGGCTCTGGCTGCATTGTGCTGTCAAGGAGCACAGCCTTGTGCCAGGAGAGCTGCCTCAGAGACTGCTGAGCAGCAGGGCACTGCTCTTGGTCTGTGGAGAGAAGGCTCAAAGCTGCCCTTCAATGCAAACCTTGAGCACTCTGCTGAAGAAGTGATTATGCTGCCCTTCTAACCCCTCACCCTTTTTCTTTTTTTTTTTTCTTCCTCTCTTCCTAAGAAAGTAATGGGGGAAAGTTTGTGAGAGAATAGTGTTTGCTGATCTTGTGCAAAGCATGGTGACAAATGATGTCTGGAGAAGCATGACAAGGCATGTAAACTTCTGCTAATGGAAACCTGTGTGCCAGCTGAGTGTTTATTCGGGCCTGTCATTGTCAACAGAGACCCCTTTACAAGTATTGTTTGTAGTAACAAGTGCACCATGAAGGAGAATGTAGATTTGAATTCTATGTATTTGCCTCTTTGAAAGAAATTTTTTTTAAAAAAAGCCATTACCCCTTTTTTACATGGAATAATGGTAGTAACTAAACACCTGTTTATATGCCTGCATATTTTGGGTTTAATCAGCCTACTTTTTATAAATCAAACTTCCTCTTAATTGCATTGTTCTCATTGGTAGTCTTGAACACATGTTGCTGTCCCAAGTGTATGTATCCAGTTCGTCAGCTGTATCTTTCAATATCCCTGACTGAAATAGGATCAAAAAAAGACACAGGTAGCAGTGTCCCAATGTTTTTTCTCTGCAGAGCAAGAGGTAAAAGAGATTGTTGAGCAGGCCATCACACTTAATCTTGTGGCTTTTCAGCAAAGTGTTTCACGACTAAACAAACAATGGGGAAAGTTCATTTTGAATAGAATTCACTGATTTGCAGTTATTTAGACAAAATACATGCAAATTCTTAAATATGGCATAAACGAAGCACTAAATCTTATTTCAAAACTGCATTAGAATGTACTGTATATATTCTGTAGAAGGAGAGAAATATCCAAGGAGTTTTGCTGATCTTTGTCTGAATTCATCACATATACCTTTTTGCCCTTTTTAAAATATAAGAATATCCTACAGCTGTAAATTTTTGCTCACTTTGTGGACCTATACAGATACCATTGAAATGGATACCAGTTGATTGAGACTGAGTTCAGAGAATCAGAAATAGGACTAGATAACTAGGGTGACAAGCTTCATCTACATTCGGCAATTTTGAATAGCATCCAAGGTCTGCCTGTTGGATCTCCTGAGTTGCATCACGAAGAAATGAATGTGTAATGGCACACACTGGAAATTTGGGATTGGTCTGTTTCTGATTCCCTCTGGCTTACTGAGACTCCTAATTTAATCATGCCTCAGTACCTTTTACTTAAAAACCCCCAAAACTCCACACTCAGCAGTACTTTCCTCAAAAACATACTGTGAAATTTAATTGCTCTGAAATCTTGGGGAGAGTTTTGGAGAGAAGATGCCTTTGAAGATCTGCATCTGCACAATGAAGTAGGGATTAGTTTAAATGGTGAACACGGCCAATGCAGTGATCTTTGAGCTGGGAGAGAGGAGTCCTAACACAAATGTTGTCTTATTTCCTGGTTCACTGGTCTTCTACAGAGATTGCTGCTGTACCAGGGTGCCAGTAATGCCTCCTGCACATCTTGGGTGGAGCTGATTTAGGGGCAGGCCTGGATGTTTGGGGTATGCTGGCTCACCAGCCAGACCCCTCCCAAATGTAACTTAAATCCCAAAGCTGCAGCAGAAGCTGTGGGGAGGCAGTGCTGCAGTCTGTTGTACGAGATAAAGTTTTAATCTCTCCTGTTTCCCTTGGCACTCCTGCTGGCTGGGCACACAGGAAAAGCGTTCAAGCCGTTTATGCATGTGGCCTTTTTTTTTGGTGTGGCTTTGGGAGGACCCTGCTTACCAGGCTCTGTTCTCTAGTTCAATAGAAACAATACTGAATTTGTGAGCCTCTCAAAAGGTTCACAAAGAACCTTGAGCTTAACTCCCTGTTACTTGGAAAAATGTCTGCATCAGGTCTTAAGGTCGTCTGCAGCTAAGCTTTTAGGGTTGGCTGTTGAAGTAATCTAGGAGGTAAAATGTAAAACTCTGCTCCTGGAAAGAAGGGGAAATGGAAAGAAATGATACGTTTGAGTACATTGGGGAGAGAATGTGCAAAGCAATTTCAGCCAGAGCAGTTTAAGCATTGAACAGTGGATGGTGGAAGATTTGCTGTCAAGTGTTTCCATTTTTCTTTATCAATTTGAGAAGTGAGCAAATTGCTGACATTTAGTTCAAAAATTACATGCCCAGGCCTCTGCAGACAATGACAAACTCTTTCAGATGTTACTGACTCCAGAATCCAAACTCTACCAGTTTCATCTGTGCTTAAATACTGGGCCTGCTATCATCGTGCTTGACAATGTTTCCTGGCCAGAGCAGGCAGTAATTAATTGGTTTATACATGTTTATACTGGACAGAAACTAACCCCTTGTTAGAAAGAACCATACAAGAAAATAGTTGTGACAGAGTCTGGACTCAAAGACAGACTGTACCTTAAGTCACCTAAACAAAACCTCTTGTTTCCTTTTGCTTTCATCAGGAGGTATCTTTGATTTCATTTTTACAATGAAGTATCTTGCCAAGATTGCCTGCTTCCCGTGACTCAGAGCTGTGGGTCAGCAAGCAGCACAAATGTACCAGCACTGCTCCCCACCCAGGCCAGCCAGCCTGCCCTGGCACAGGTATGCTCTCAGGGTGTATTATTCCCTGCTTGTGGCTCCAAGGGCTCTGTGTTTCCAGATTGCCCAGCGATGGAGGGACAGACAAACCTCACTTGGGAGACCTGGCCATGGCTCTCAGTTACGCTGCAGAGATACTCCTGTAAGCACAGCCTCAACTCCCTGCTCTTGCTCCGCAGCACTCTTTGAGCTGCTTTGACAGTCCAGAAGAATAGAACATTGCAAGGCACCTTCAATAGCCAAGCACATTGCTACTGAAAGCCCACTTTTATTAAGAACCTTTGAAATTCCCAGGCTAAAAACAGATGTGCTTTTCTAAAGGTGCTTCTGATAAAAGGTTAATTTTGTATTAGTTACCATCCAGGAGAGAAATTACGTCGTCAGTGTACAGCTACTAATTTGTCTCTAGAAGGGTTAAGGCAAAGAAAACTGAGTCATTAGAAAGGAATAATTCCTTTATTTGAAGCACACATGAAACAGGAGTCCGGATGGCAAGGGAACAAAGCTTCATTCTTTCATGTGCATTCGCTGAACGCCTTGGTGTCTTAGATAAAGGACAAGTATCTACTAGTGGATTAACATTATGAAAAAGTCAGGATTAAAAAAAAATAAATAATTCTCAGTGAGGCTGTGTAACTGAAACTCCATAGCAGTTCAAAAGCTTAGGCCGGTAAGCTCCTGGCCACCAGCTAATTCATGTGTTTTATGACAAGAAGGCAAAATGCTAATTAACAGAACAGCATATGGAGGGGGAGAATGAGAGGGCTGCATGGATATTCAGTGACAACCATCTGAACTTCAGAGGCAGTACAGAGGGCTATTAATGCACTCCCTTGCCCTGTCTGAGAGTGCTGACCTCACTTCTAATCCTGCCCCTCCAGGGTACTTAATTTCCAGCATTGCTCAACCCAGTCAGGCCTGTTTAACAGTTTCTTTTCTGAGTTAGTCTCTTTGAAGAGGCCCTATTTTCTGTTCAGTGACATGAAAGAGATACTGATGTTGATTATCAAAGGCATGTGCTCCAAACCACCAAGCGTCTAATGCCCAGGGGAGGTAATATTATCTCTGCCTTCAACATTTACATCCTCCCGCCAAGAAAGATGTGGTGGTTAACTGGCACATCTTTTTTCCTTCCTACTAATTTTACATGAGCTATTAATCAGAGGGGAAAATTAACTAATTCTTCAGCTTGTAGGTCATGCTAGGGCAGTACTCTCATCTAGATTAAAAGGACTGTGGACTGGTGCAAAGTCAGCTGTGCTGTTCCTTGGAGCCAGACAGGTTTATGTAGAGTTTTTTTGCTATATTGCACCAAAGAAGTTTCACTGCAACTCTGTCCAGCGACTGCAAACCCTAGCCCAAGTGCAGAGCTGGAGGGTGGGCTACCCCCACCTACTCCTGCTTCTGGGAGGAGTCTGCTCCACCTACCAGCTGCTAGGGTAAACATCAATCCATATCTGCCTGCTCACCGTGAAAGGGAAAAAATCTCTCCTGAAGAAAGAGCTCTTGGGCATTCACCTTCTGATGAAGAGGGAAGGCCTCTCTACCAAGCAGTCATAGTTGCCTGAGCTTTTAACCCAGAAATCCTTGAAATTACACTGTGGGTAGGTGGAGCTCAGAGGTAAAAAAAGGAGAAGCAACTGCTATCTTAAATGAAACTGTTGCTCAGGGTTTCTTTCTATAATGTTTCCCTACTCACCAGCTGAGGAACTTTGTCTGATGCAGGGCATCAGAGAGAGCTGTGGCTCTGCATAATTGCATAAAGCACTGACAAATGACACCATTGCTGAGACTCGTCTCCTGAAGCCAAAGTGATCATGCATGTGCTGCAGCAGGTCCTCTCTGATTCAAGTCTTGTCCCATCATATGACCCTCACTGTACAGCAGCTAGACTAGGCATGCTTGTATATATCAAGCTTTTTACCATGGATTCTGTGGTCTGGAGTCCACAGCTTAAGAGGTGTCCTCCAGCTTTGTGTCATGTAAGATTACACAAAACTAGAGAGCTTTTTCTTGAGGTGGGAATTGAATCCTAACCTGTCACCTTGTGCTTCTCCGCATAACTTCCCCCTGCACTCTCCCTCCCCAGTCACCCTCATTCTGACTTCCTAGACGACAAAAGTAAGCAATCCCAGAAGGCTGGAGGAAACTGTTTAGCTGAAGTTTAGCTAGATCAGCAGTTCTTCATCTTTTGCCCATTTTAAGATCTTAGAAAGAATATTGCATTTGCTGAAATTTTTTATTTAAAAGATGCACACAAATCCATACTAAGGGATTTCAAGATACTGTGTGCACTGATAATGAAAACAATGTAAATATGGTTACTTAATTTTAAATTTTTATCTGTGATAACATATTGAACTAAGGGGCTTTGGGTTGACAAAATGGGTCATGTAAACATCTAGACAGATTTATGGTAATTTAAGTAGGTCAGGTACTCTCTTTTGAGCTAAATACTAAAAAGTCTGGTGAAAGGGTATTTAATCTCTTTTCAGTGAAATATGGCCATGTGAGTTTTTGTAACATTTTACAAATAAATTGTATCAGGACACTGACTAAACACTTAGAAACGCGTTGCTTTAACAGTGTCTGAAAACGGAATGAACATGAGCTCCTCACTACCGATGGATCCATTGCGGGCAGCTGTCATCAGTTTGTCTGTTGGGTTTTTCTTTTTATAAAGATGTAAATGCATGTGCAATATCTCATGTAATTATTGCAGTGGAGCACACGCGAAGGGCTTCTGGCAATAGGAGTATCTGATCTGCACGTGTTCTTGCTGTGGTGCCAAGTCTGGGGAAGTTTTTCTGCTGCTTACTTGTGGACCTGCCCTCACTGCATGCAAACCTTAGATGTTCATTCATTCTCTGTAAGAGCTGACCCCGAGTATTTTTGATTTTTTTCACAAAAATTATTTTGACTGAAAGAACAACACTTAGGTCAAGACTTTCAAGCCTTTGCTATGGTTTTGCTTTCGTCCTTTATCTGGCATGCACAATACAGATAAAAGCCTCCTTTGGCACTCTTATGTGGTTTTCAGATCCATATTGCTACCAGCTAATGAGTAATCCCTTCACTACTGAATTGCTAATGAGTTTCTGCTAGGAAACACAGAAATAACATGCAGGAGCAAATGTTCATGATGTGCCTTCAAAAAGTGCTTGGATTTGGTCTTCCAAAAGAGGATTCAGCAGTGTTTTCCTCAGTCTTAATTAATCCCAGAATGAAAGAGCACCGAGCTGTGTTCAGACAGTTCTGTTCTGATCAAGACTGATTTTATTCAATAGTGTGTCTGCACTTAATAATACATTTTATGATGACTTGGCTTATTCTGCCAACACTTAGCTCTGGAACAAAGGACAATGGCAGTGGTGTATGAAAACATGTGTGTAAAAGCCCTTTACTGATGAGATCTACACCGGACAGAACAAAAAAACAGGACCAAAAAACCAGGACCCTTCACACAGGAGGGAAAAAAAAAAGAAAGTATGATTGCAGTTTTATCTTGATTTGGAAACCAAGTGTTCTGGCTCATCACCAGCATCAGACTTCTGCTCTTTTATGCTTCAGCCTCTGGAAAGTCCAGCCTTGGACTGAGGCCACTGGGTTATAACTGGAGGCTGCCATTGACCCAGAAAACATGAGGAGCTGACATAATGGCAGGGCTAGAGCTAACCAGACTAAATGAACTTCTGTTCCTCAACCGTGACTTGGAGGGAGCCATGGAAAGAGCGAGCAGATAGTCCAGTCTCATGCTGAAATCAGGACAGGCTGAACTGAATATCAAATGTTGGTTTTAAGCTGGGTGACGTGTTTTCCCAAAAATCTCATTTCTCACTAGGATCGTTGGTCTTTGTTGCAGGATATTCTTACATTTCAAACATTCCTTGTTCCAAGCAAAGGCGAGTAACTTTGCCTCATTTAAATTTCATATGTTACAAGTAATACAAAGATATTGTCTGATCTAGCTTATTCCACTTGTGTCATCCAGTACATATAAACTCTGAATACTTTATTTAACCAAAAAAATTATAAAATTCAATACTTTAGCAATTTATCTTACTTTGGTTATTTTAGACTAGCTCTGAACTAAGCTGTTAATATATTTAGCTCTTACACTGGCAATGGCAGAGCTATAATGAAAAAGACTACATTTGCAGCAGCACTGCCAACAACATATGTGTTTGCTCTTGTCATTTGACAGGAAATGAAGAATTTTTACAATAGGCAAGCTGTGCAGCTCTGATGAGCTATATCCAGTTATCTCAAATAATCTTCTGCATTAAGCCTGTTTTGAAAATGGAGACTTTTAAGAGGAGGTTGCTAGTTTCAAGGCCTGTAGCTTCATAGGAGTGGAACTCAGTAATGCACCAGCATTTACATTTCAGTGACACTGGTACCGTTCTGTTGGGATCTTCTTGTGCCTTATGGGGGAGTTTTTCTGAAACGGTTCAATTTTGTGTATCTTTTGATTTGAGCACTCAACTCCTGATCTCAGAACCACTGGAATCCATGGATCTTTGACCACATCCCCCAGGTACAACTGGGTATATGTCAGCCTGCTGTGAGCAGGGTACATGATAGCTACATGAATACTCTGCAGACCAAACTTAATTAAAGGCTGTTAGTAAAGTGACATATCTAATATTCTGTGATACATACCACAGTTAGACTAATATGGTCAAAATACCTCCACTTCTTAATAATTTGTCACAAATGTCCTGGGTTTGGCTGTGATAGAGTTAATTTTCTTCTTAGCAGTTGGTACAGTGCTGTGTTTTGGATTTAGTATGAGAATAATGTTGATAACACACTGATGTTTTAGATGTTGCTAAGTAGTGCTTACCCTAAATCAAAGACTTTTTTCACTCTGCCAGTGAGCAGGAGCATGGGAATTTAGGGGGTAGCATGGCCAAAACAGCTGACCTGAACTAGCCAAAGTGATATTCCATACCAGAGAATGTCATGCTCAGTCTATAAACTGGGGAGAGTTGGCAGGGAGCTACCAATCACTGCTTGAGGATGAGCTCGGTATTGATCAGTGGATAGTGAGCAACTGTATTGTGCATCGCTTGTCTTTCTTGAGTTTTATCCCCTCTCTCTCTCTCTCTCTCTCTCTCTCTCCCTCCCTCTTTTCATTACAGTTATAATTATTATTGCTCTTACTATTATCATTAGTATTATTAACATATTTTATTTTGTTTGAATTATTAAACTGTTCTTGTCTCAACCCATGAGTTTTACTTTTTTCTGATCCTATTCCCCACTGGGAGGTGGTTTTGTGTGAGCCAGCAGCTGCATGGCCCTTAGTTGATAGCTGGAGTTAAGCCACAACAAGGCAGTATATAGGTTTTTCTACTGATGCAATTTCCACTACCAAGTTGAGCCAGTTGGTCGACTTAGGCCCATTTTTAATAACTTAAGTGTCTATGAATCAGCTGGTTAATTATTACCACTGCCAACACTACCCATTTTGCCAGTGGGCTGGGTAGCCATGTAGCTGTGAGCAATTAGAGAGGACATTCAGGCTGAGTATGATCTTCCCTAGAATGAACTCATGTTTTGTGGAAGCTCCCTGTCAATTTTTTCCTTCTCCATTCCCATTTCATATAATTCTTGAGCTCAAAGGACATACAAACTATAGTCTCTATTCATCTTTTTCATTATAGCCTTGCCAGTGACCAGCACCCTGGAAAGTGTCTTGTGTAGTTTATGGGAATGTAATGATGTTTAAAAAAGTCACAGTATTTTATCCTGATGGTTTTGGTTTTCTGTGTTGTGAAATTTTGCTGTTGATCTTCTCAGTATTATTAAACAATGCTCAATTCTTTTATACTCTGGAAGGAACAGTAAGTGGGTTTATTTTTTTAGTATCTTGAATTGCTGTAAGAAGTGCTAGGGGCAAGTCCAGTCTCAGAGAACATTCATCCACTGTACTTTCATGTGCTAAGTTCACAACTGTTAAGGACATCTGTGCTACTCAAAATTAATAGCTGTTGTTCCCTTAAAATAAGGTAGGCAGTTTCCTCCACATTATTCCCTCCTGAGGCCAGAATTTTCCCCATACTCTTCACATGATAGTAATAATCCATCACAATTAATTTCAATTATAGCACTGCTTTTTTGCTGCTCTCTTTTTCATACGAAGCCTTCTTGCAGAATTGTCAATTTCTTTTATAGGATTTACTCCCCTAAATATACTTAAGAAGGTGGTTTTAATGTTCCATACTAAGAATCATTATTTTTCTGAGGCCACTTTCCCAGTCCTTGTATTGCCAGAGAGAGACACACAAAAGCATTATATAATTTATTGAACATCGGAACTGGTCTGGATTGTCCTTTTCCTTCCACTACACTGCTCATCTGAGCTCAGCCACCATCAGAGAAATGCTGGTCGTCTTGAACATGAATGGCTATGTTTTTCCAGTTGACAGCTTTTGAGTGGAGGCACAGTTGGCCCAATACCTCTTTTTCTGGGCAGAGTTTTTACATGCAAAGCAACAAATTCAACCTGTGGTCGAAGAGTAATGTAACCATTCTTAGTCAGATATTTCATACTTACGCAAACATCTTTCAACACTGCTGTTCTGTACAAGATGACACTTGGATGGTTTCAAACAGATCTGTTATTGTCATTCTGATTATGGCACAGCTGAGGGCTTTGATCAGTACAGTAGGCAAAAAGGCTGCTGGCAGAATGGAAGTAATTTTTAAAAAAATTCTCCAAAAATAAAAGGCTGCAAATCCAAATTTAATCTTCTAAGCCCCAAGCTCCCCTCAGTAACTCCCAGTTACGACCACACATCTTGAAGAAATAACATTACATACTAACACAGGAACCAGGAATATTATCATATTCCATTTTTAAATCATCTTATACCTTGCAGTCCTGCTTCCACCTCCAAATCTCTACTGAGTTGCAGAGTGCAAAGAAGAAAAGGCACAGCAACACACTGCCTCCTCCTGTGTGCTTACTTATTAGAATGGGGTTCATTCCTTGGCTGTGGCACAAATGATAATGTGCCCTTAAGCTCCCTCTTGTAATTTTGCCACTGGTTTACCTCAAGAGGAGTTGTGTAAGACTGGAGGGGAAAGCTCCTTTGCAATCATACACTGAATATGGGAAGTGTAAGACAGTGAAGATCTGGGTGAGTGCAGTCTGTGGGACGATGCAGTGTGACCCCAAGCAGGGAGTGGAAGACAACTAGATCCTGCTAAACCCTGCACATGTTAAACATCTTCTGGTGTGCCCATGTGTGTTGAACCACGATGAAATTCCTAGGGAAGAAAGGGATGTCGTTCACGTAATTCTGCCCATATCCTAAACCAGCATCTGGCCCCGGTAATGAAAACATTTGCCCACCGTGAGCTACAGAGTGGCTTTTCCTGCTGGGTCTTGAACTGAGGCTAGAGCAAAGCCATACTGCTGTGGGAGCAGAGCTGAGGAGGTTCTGCTACATGTTGCCTGCTCTTTCCCCAGGGGAGGCAGGATCAAGCCCTAGCCCCAGCGGAAGAAAGGCAGTGGAACTTCCCTTATGATAGATTTGCCCAACTGCATGAGGCAGAAGAGCAGCTTCTGTATAATCAGCTCTCCCATGAGCCACTAGGCTACTTCTCAAGCTTTTTCTCTTGGTTTTATTCTGCCTGTGACCACATCTCACTTGCCATTTGAAAGAAAAGGCCATGCAGTCCTTTTCCTGGGACAGAGACTACTCCTGCAATGCCCCACAGCCTGTTTGCTGCTGCAGAAAGCCCTCCCTGACTCAGTGACTTAGCAGCAGCCAGGTCTCTGCTGGTGACCGCTCACACACCAATTACTCCCTGCAGCTGCCTCAGGAGTCATCTGCTTGCTTGGGGCTGAAACAAGAGTGTCAGGTTAAAGTAGCCTCTGCTCAGTCCCCAAATCCACACAGAGGAAATTGTGAGAGGCAGCCTGGCCTGTGGAATGTGCCCATGGTGTGTGCTTGCATTTGCTAGCGTGACAACAGTTCTGAGGAGGCTTTGAAACACTTTGGGGGCAGTGAGGGAGGAGGCATTCACACTTGTGCTGCACCTGCACTTTTTCGGTCGAGAAAGATTCACCACAGTGCACACAACAGAGCAGGAGAAAGCACTGGTCCATTCAAGCATTTCTGCAACACATTCATGTGATTCTTAGTGAGAAGAGGACTCTTCTCCTTACTTGACCTGTCGTGCCCCATTGCATTACATTTGACTTTGCTGATGAGCACAAGGAGCACCTCTCGTGAGCTGCCAAGCAGCCCAACGTTGTGGCTTGAAAATCTTCACAGGTGCCTTCACGGTCCTCCTCTCCCCTCCTCCATCTTCCTGAGGGGACTAGGGCCAGGCAGGCAGTGAGGGAGGGAGGTGGAAATGACCGAGGAGGAGAGAGGAAGCACAGCTGAAGAAGGCAGAGCTGGAAGCCTGGCATGAGAAAGGGGAATATGAAGGCAGAAATAGGAGGGTCAAACAGAAGGGTTTTTAGAAAGGAGAGAGAAAGGAGGTAGAAATCAGAAGTAATCCTTTCTAGTCTGCAGGTTCCCCACGCCAGGAACTTTACCTGCCTCTGTGATTGCATGCTGTCCTTCTCAGGTGTTCTGAGTACTGCTGTGTCATGTAGACTTCTAAACAAGGTGGTGGGAACCAGGGGGCTGAGGGGTGCAGCAGTACTTGGTAGCTTCTCTTTGCTAGAGACAGGGTGAGACGCAGATGCTATGCAAAGTCCTTTGCATTGCTTGACCTGTTGGGAGATTTCTCTCAGATAAAAGCTGTTGCCTACAGCTAAGGCATGGAAAGACAGTGTGAGTGCGTCCTATGGAAAGAGAGCTTAATAATGATAAAGGAAAGGAAAATATATATCATAAAATGAGATAATGCATGTCCCAGAACACCTTAAAAATCCTGTGCTGAGTTGCTAATGGCACTGTTTTCTGAGGAAGGTTCATGACCTTTACTGATCATAGTCTTCTGCCTCAGCCTTCTTCCCAAATTTATGTATATGCTCCTGCACTGTATTCAGCAAGCTGAGTGAATGAATGAATGAACAAATGAATGAAAAACATAGTTAATATGTGGCATGAAATGCTAATCCAAAACTTTCATAAATGGATTCCAGTCTATAACTGTCTAATTAAGAAACTGCAGCAGCTTTACAAATCAAGTGATACTAGACTTGGGCAAGCCAAGTGATCAAAGGTACAGCCAAGTCATAGTGAAACAAGCCAAAAAATCAGCTAACAAAGCTGACTAAATATGTAAAGCATGAAAAAAAACGAAAATACATAATAGATATGCAAGATCGCTGGGGCCGCCAGGAAAAGGTGCCAAAATATCCCTTCTGGCTTTAGTTCCCTTGGCCTAGATCTACATGTGGATGCTGAGCTGAGCACAAACGAGGCATCAAGCATGAGCCTGGCCTGCTCCTTCATTAGCTCAACAGCTCATCCTTGACACAGTGTGTGAGCTGGGGATTTGCTTATCCGTAGGGAAAAAAGCAGAAAAGTCTGACCTGATCTCCCCTCATTGCCCCTGAAATGAGGCCACCTTTCAAGGTTTCATCAAGATCACTCCCACTGATGTTATAACACTAATTTCTGTTTCTGGTTTTTCAGCTGTGATCTGATTCCTGAGAGCTAATGCTCCTGAAAGCAGCCAGGTCTGCTTTCATTTGTGGTTCTTTCTCCCCTGCACAAAACATCATAGGTTTAGAGAGGCGTGGAATGTATGGTGAATGCTTCCAAAAGCCAAACGTACTCCAAGTATCACAATGAGGCAAAGGCATTTCATTAGTGTTTTTAATTTCTTTAATGAAATTCTTCATCAAGGTCTGCAGATGGCAGTAGGTTGGTTTTCCTTGAGGTATTTTGCTCAAATACCTATGCATCAGGGCATGTGTTTGAGTTTCTCTACACAAACAGGGATCCTTTGCAGCGTCAACCTGCACTGAAAGGTGGTAACTAGATGCCGTTCTCCAGTGATTTGGGTCAAGGGTTCTGGAGGTACTCAGGGTGTTTGATTACTGTATGCAAAACTATTGACCAGGTCCTTAACCATGAATACCAACAAGTAAAGAAATTTCATATGTATGAACAGTAAAGCTGAAAAGCAACAGTACAATATGTCAGCTTTTGATATTTACCTGTCTCTGGAGCCTCTCAGCTTTGTGCTCCTTATATTTGCAACGGCTTTTGGCAAGAGAGACTAGTGATTTAAAAGTAGATAAGAAGAGTAAAAAAAAATCTGAATCAGCAGTGGAAAGCTGTATGGAGTCTTTCCATTGCCACCAGTGGCTTTTTGGACCAAAGTTTTCCTGAATTAGAAGTTAGTCAGAGACACAATGTTTGGCTCAGAACACACACTTTAAAAAACAAAGGTATTCATTCAGATTTGATTCTGATATGCAAAACAAATGTTAAAATTATTAGGATTACTTATGTGATAATTGTTTTTCTTCAGGGCAAAACAGTAATTTGAAGAAACCAGAACCATGACTGATCTTTTGGTTTGCAATTACCTTTATAGATGCACAATTGCATATTCGGCTCTGGCAATTGAAATTGTTCTATTTGCTTTTCTTTGTGCATGTTGTCTGTAATTACCACATCTGAGCACAGAAGACTCTATGTTGTTGTTTTGTGAGACCAAAAGGATGAGCGAGCCTGTGGTTTAGTTGCTGGATAATTTCAAAGGCATTTTGAATACAACAAAATTCCTAAGCAATTGCCTGTTTTGTTGAGTTACTTTTATTATATTCCCTCTTCTTCTTCTTTTTTTTTTTTTTTTGTGTTCTTAAGGGTGTGGAGTGGGAGGAGAGATGACAAGACCATATTGGCTTATTTACTACTCACAGAGTAGTTCAAGCATTTCTCTGTCTACTCTAAGTACTGTGGAATGTTGCTAACAATTGTAAATAATTTTATGCTTATTTTGCAATGTGCTTGAACTGCAGGACTGAAACCCATGGTTGTTCTGCTATTGTCATGAATGGATGGAAACTGAGATCTTAAACAAAAATGTGATGCTGAAGTGTACTTCCCCTTTCTTAAATCTGCAGATAGGTTCATTGGTACCCTCCTCTGATTTTTGGAGAACAAAGGGCTGGATGAGGACTAGTTAAAACACGAGGATTACGACCAAGGATGGACAATTCAGCATGATTGTACCATATTTTCATTTCCCCTGTACAAAGGACAAAGAACTTTGTTCTGTGATCTGTCTCTGCACAAAATACTCATAGTATATAGTAAATTTGTCCATTGGCATACTCGCTAATATATTTTGATTTTTATTTGTTTAATTGGAAGGGTCCTTTTACAGCATTCTGGCATAGTAAAACAATTCCAACACAGACATAATTTTCAAGGACTCCTTTCTGATGTCTAGACTTCTATCATAGACACACACACATTCTTGTATATAAGAGAAGTGCTGTGGGCTACAACTTTGCCCATTTGGCAGAAGAGGACTCTTTCCCATAAAACTAAGGGTTATGTGTGCTGCTTTCAGCCAGTGGAATAAACTCTCCCAGGAACTGAGGACCTGCACAGATTTAGCACTGTCTGCCTGCCTGCTGCAAGTGCAAAGTGTCTTCTTCAGCCTTATAGACAGTACACACATAACCACAATTAAAAGTAACCCCTCAAAAAAAAAATACAACCCAAGGAACTTCACTGCTCATGCCTGTCTTGCCCAAGGAATGGTGAGCAAACAGATGGTATGTGCCAAATCTTAGTCACATGCGAAGCTTTCAGAAGCTGCTCAAAAGCTGTGGTGAAGTGCAATATCGGAACATGAACACAACAGGAAGACATATTCCCTGCTGCTTCTTGCTGACAGTAAGCTAAACTTTTGGTCAGGACTTAGGCTTTTCTTTGCCAGAATCTCCCTCTTAAATGCTAATGATTTTGAGTACATGCTTAATTTTCTAACACACATCTCTCCTTTGGCTTCATGACGGTCAAATGGAACACAAATGAGGGCAAGGGCACACCCCAACTTTTCTCCTGTGAGCTATGAGAATCTGGTTGCAGAACTGAGATAAACTGAGTCAGACACGAGCCTCATTAGCCTTGCTACCGGTCATGAGCAATTCCATAGGATCAGTCGTGGTTGTTGTTGTTGTTTCTTCAAGAAATTTGTTTCCACAGGAGCATTTTTAGTTTCCCTTACCTCTTCACCTGGACCTTGCTGTGTACTTTGAGGGACACCATACCGGAAGGAAGCAAGGAAAGTGAGATGTACAACTTATGGCTATCATACTTCCATTTTTACCCTGCACTTTGTCTCCTCGATATTTCATCAATTTAGAGGATTTTCAAGAGCATTCAAAATTTTGAGGAGACATTTGAAAACCCTGAGACAACAGAGAGAAAGACGTGATAAAGGGAAGTGCAGTGCAGCAGCAGACTGCATTTATTTCTCCCTGAAGGCGCCTCTTTGGTGCAGTGGCAGGTGGAGAGCCGCAGGCAGATGGAGCTGGGTGGAGATGCTCCAGAGAATAAGCCAGGGGATGAGTGAGGCTGGGGTGCCAGCCTTCTCCATGGCCAGAGACATGGGAAACACCTCGAGGGAAAGCTGGGATTTTTCCCCGTGTTGTACCTCAGTAGTATCTGGCTCTGTGTTATCAGTGAAGCTTCAAATAGTTTATCTTTTGCCTGCATACATATGTGTTTTTCCTCCTTGCCAGCCCAACATTTCTTCATTTGAACGTGTGAATAATAATCCCCTGAGTAGATATGGGTAATATAAAAGCATACTAAAATCTCCGAATATTCGGGGAAAGATCTTATCTTTTGTTACATGGAAAGATGTCTGCAGTCTGGCTTAAATAAAGGAATAACTTAAAAGGCAGAAAAATAAGCAGCAGAACATCAGCTCTCACTTCAGTGTGTAAACTTTGGAAAGGCCACCTGTCAGATCCCTGGTGGAAAGCCGCATTTTGTTTGGCATCTGGCTGATTGCCATGATGAAATGTTGAAGTGTTTGGAAACCTGTGGAACTTTCTTCAAAAGGCACACTTCCCCTCCCCCTTTCTCTAAATAATTAAATCTTAAATGTTCTGGCTTGCAGTTAAGAAAAGATAAAACACAACGGCAGGATTCTTTCAAACACACTAGCTAATAATGTGGGGGCCTTTGGTGTTATTTATTTTAGCTTTCCCCACATGAATTACAAAAGAAATTGCCTCAGTGTCACCTTAACTTTTCATCCCAGGCAGTCACTGATTCTGATCTTTGTAACAGTGAAGTAAATCTGAAGTAACTCTGCTGAAATGTGACCTACTTGCAGAGGGCTGCATATTTATTCCAGTGCAAAACTGGCATGTGAACACAACTGTGATCTTATAATCTTATCCTGTCATAAAGCATATCAGTCACTAGAAGCTACTCCAGATTTGGGAGACTCACACAAACTACTCCTGATTTAGACATTGTGACTGAAAACAGAATGAGACCCACAAATGTCATCTGGGTGACATCTTGTCCTGTGAAAAGATAAGAATTTCACGTGAAGTCCGTTTGACAGCAGGCATATTTTGCTCTGATCACTTATTTTGAATGTTTTCCTCGGCAATACGTTGTGTTTCAGGGTCCTGCTGGAAGCAAGTAGTTTCATGATTCCAGCACTTTTAGGAATGCAAAGCTCCAGATTAACACCATCTGTTGCTTGAAGATAAAAGTAAAGACACTGTTGTTAGTGGCTAGTTCTTTTTGTAATTGCTGTTCTTTTAAGTAGCAGACATTACGAAGTTACTCTTGCCCCAGTAGATGTACATGGGACTGCCAACAAGAGGGTATGTGCTCTTGAGAAGTTGGACCCAAATTTTCTTACAGTTACGTGTGTTATTAAAAAAAACAAAAAAAAGTTTTATTCCCTGAAGTCTCTTGTTGGCTTTAGTTCTCACAGGCACTACAGAATGGAGGGCCTACAGTCACCCTTGGCCTTGATGCACAGGCTGGGCTGCCAACATTCAGCCTTCTCCATAATGTCCCACTAACATATCTTGAAGCAAAGCATGAGAAGTCAGCCTGCAGTGTTTCTGCCAGAACGGACATGACACAGTAGAGCCTACGGATGAAACCATGTGCTGCTGAAATACTCCCCACCGTTTTCCAGCATGCGTTGTACACACCGTATAAGAGGGCTGTTCCTTCTGGGGATCTAACTCTTTGTCTTGCATATAGGAGTTGGAAGAGTGCAGGGACAAGTCAGGTCGGTGATCTTGTCTTGCTTGCTGGTTAGTAGACCTAAAGAAGGAAATGAATTTGCAGGTAAAGGAGCACAGCCAGAACTAGGAACAAGGCTGTAATTGTCTGGTTCTCTCTGCACAAGTCTGGCAGCATTTTGGCCTAAACTCAAAAAGAGCCTGTCAAAGGCTTCCATGCACTGCCCAGCTACAGCTCGGAATTAGCACAGGACAAGGACCAAAAGGCATTTTGGGTGCAAGCACACTGTTCAGACAGTAAGGCAGTTTAGCTTACTCTATAGCTGTGCTGTGTCTGTTGGCCTCAGGGCAAAGAGCAGCTGAGCAGAGACAGCTCATTTCATTCACCACCACACTCTGATCTACCTTTGGGAGAAGCCCAGCACCCAAAGACTTGATACCTGTTACAAGGTCACTTTTGAGATGAATTATGTATTTCCTACTGGTTCCCATGAGGTACAAGTCAAGCTTGCTGCCATTATCCTTTGACTCTAGCACAAAGTAGTTTAATAACAGTATCAGTATTATTTGAGATGCAGGCAGTTGAAGATACAGGTAATCAGATGGCAATCACCAAATTCAGCTTGCAGGAAAAGGTGATGTCTTTACTGACATATGTTGAACTTCATCCAGGAATTTTGGGGTTCATAACAAACTCTGTCTCACATCTTTTGATCAAAATCTGGGGGGTTTTATATTTTAATATCCAAATCTTGAAATTTTTTTCTGTGTTTTTAGTGAGTACAGTAGTTTAAAGAGGAGCTTTATGCAAATAAGAATTGAGAATGTCCTCTAAGACAGGACTGGTCTTCAGTATTTCAAAACCAGTGACAGTGTCATTATTTTAAATAAAGCAGGCTATTTCATGGTTTTGACATTTAAAAGATTTTAAATATTTTTGCATTACAAAAATAAATCAGAAGAAAAGAAGGTATACATCTATTAATCACAAGCATATTTTATGATGTATTACAAAATACAAAAAACAATGAGATGCAGAAAACACTGAAAAAGGTTTCACTTTAATAAAATTTCTTGCCACGCCCTGGAATCTTTACTTAGGCAAACACAGTGAGAGGCTTATGAGAAGTTTCTTTAAGTTAGGCCTGCAAAGGTTCATCAAAAATTTCCTAAAATAAGTGCACAAATGGCTCCTAAGTGGAACCAAAGGCCAAGTAGTTGCTGGTCACATTATGTCGCGTTGCCTCAAGGCAATCACAAGCACAAACACGGGCTGGGAGGAGAATGGATTGAGAGCAGACCTGAGAAGAAAGACTTCACAGAATCACAGAATTGTTAGGGTTGGAAGGGACCTCTGGAGATCGTCTGGTCCAAACCCTCTGCCAAGGCAGGGTCACCTGGAGCAGGTTACACAGGAACTCATTGGGTAGGTTTTAAATGTCTCCAGAGAGGGAGACTCCATGACCTCCCTGGGCAGCCTGTTCCAGTGCTCTGCCACTCTCAAGGTAAAAAAGTTCTTCCTCATGTTGAGGTGAAACTTCTTTTCTAGTTTACGGCCATTGCTCCTTGTCCTGTTGCTGGCTGCCACTGAAGAGTCTGGCAACATCCTCTTGGCACCCACCTTTGAGATATTTATAAGCATTCATGAGATCCCCTCTCAGTCTTCTCTTCTTAAGACTAAACAGGCCCAGCTCCTGCAGCCTCTCCTAAGAGAGATGCTTCAGACTTCTAATAATCCTCATGGCCCTCCACTGGACCCTCTGCAGTAGCTCCTTGTCTTTCTTTCACCGAGGAGCCCAGAACTGGACACAGCACTCCAGAGGTGGCCTCACTAGGGCCGAGTAGAGGGGCAGGATCACCTCCCTTGACCTTCTGGCCACACTCTTCCCGATGCACCCCAGGATACTACTGGCCCTCCTGGCTTTAAGGGCATTGCCAACTCATGGTCAACTGGTAATCCACCAAGACTCCCAGGTCCTTTTCCAGTAGGTGAGCCCCTAGTCTGTGCTGGAATTTGGGATTATTCCTCCCCAGGTGCAGGACCCTGTACCTGCCTTTGTTGAACCTCATCGGGTTTCTCTCTGCCCAACTCTCCAGCCTATCAAGGTCCCACTGAATGGCAGCACAGCGTTCAGGTGTATCAGCCACTCCCCCAGTTTTGTATCATCAGCAAACTTGCTGAGGATGCATTTGATCCCTTCCTCCAGGATTTGGGGGTGTTGACTGACGAGAAGCTTGACATGACTCAGCGATGTGCACTAGCAGCCCAAAAAGCCAAACACATCCTGAACCACATCAAAAGCAGTGTGTCCAGCAGGGCAAGGGGGGGGATTCTGCCCCTCTGCTCTGCACTGGTGAGACCCCACCTGGAGTGCTGTGTCTTGGTCTGGGACCCCTAAGGAAAGATGAACACAGAGTTCTTGGAGTGGGCTCAGAGGAGGGCCACAACAATGACCAAAGGACTGAAACGCCTCTCCTGTGAAGAGAGGCTGATGGATCTGGAATTGTTCAGCCTGGACAAGGCTCCAGGGAAACCTAATAGCAGCCCGCCAGTATCTAAAGGGAGGTTACAAGAAAGCTAATGAGGGACAACTTGCTGTTCCCCTTTGAAACTCCTCTGTGCCCTCCCCAGACCTTCAAAGATAAGGAGGCATCCCAATCTAGAGGCATCCCATAGCTAGTCTTCAGGGGAATTATACTGCAACCAAGCTGGATGGAAAGCTGATGGACAGCTTAGAGGACGTCTTCCTGGTTTAGGATCTGGGGACAAGCCCTGTGGCATAGCCCCTGGAGAGGAAGCCTGCCCCTTGGTGAAAAGAACAACTAAAACGCTTTAGAAGCTGTGTAAAGGTATTTTCACACAAAGATTTTTTTTCTCCAGAGCCTCTTCCTGTGGGTTTAAACTACAATGGGGATAGTTCAGACCACTGTAAATGTTGATACAATTGTAGGAAAACAAGAATCTAGTTTGCCCTTTCCTGTCAAAGAGTAATTTCTTCATTCTGAAAGTGATGACTGAGCCTTGATCGAAAGAAATCCTGAATGCTCAGCAATTCATGTTAAGGAGCAAAACAAAACCCAAAATCCCCCTTTTATTCTGCCATAGCATTTTGGTAACTTTTCAACATGCTGTCATCTGGTGACAACAAAGGCCTCATATCGCCTTTCAAAAGCCTTCCTTTTGACCTTGTACTAATTAGAGTACATGTAAAAACAACTGCAAATTAAAATGCAAAATAATATCTGTGTTAGCTATTTCTAAAAATAATGACGAATGGCACAAAGAAATATCAAGACAACAGCTTTGCGTAAGCTGCTTGTGATTTGTAGATGTCTTTGGTTAGTCTACAAACTTGCACACATTTTTCTGACCTTTATGAGGTTATGCTTTGCTCAGATTGCTGGTCATGTGTTTAAAAGCTAATGCATTGACTCTGTTTTCAAAGCAAGCATGGAGTTTATAACTCCAGGAAAGGTTTTCATCCCCATGGTAAGGGGATGTATACATATCAGGATGCTCCACTCGAAGATAATACTTTAGAATCATACATGGGCCTGCTGGAATTTTGTGTTGGACAGAATGTGCACATCCCAGCTAAGAGAGGATCATGTAAATAACTCCAATATTTGGGGATTTCCTTGGGGGTTGTATAATACTGTGTCCCCTTGAGGTTCATTGACGAGATCTCCACATCATTTATTAAGCATGTAAGAAATGTGAGCACTTAATTCCTATTTGGATCTGGGGGAACTTGATCCTCGTAGAGATTTTTGGTCACTCTGCAAAGATTGCTACAGTCCCAATCGTGTCTTGAAGGATAAGAGAGAAAATTCCTTGAAGTAAAACCTGTTTCAGTCATGTGTATCCCTCTCCTTAGTTTCTTAGTGTATCTCACTACTGTGAGAAAGCAGGAGATTGTAAAACAATTTTTCAAGGTTTCATTCTAACAAGGTGCCTGTGGAATAGGCTGCTTGGTGTTATCTAACTTCTGTGCATTTCAGTGAGCAGCCGAGACACATTTTTGGCTGAGAAATGACCCTGAACAGCCTACGCTGTTATTCAGAAAGCCTGTGGGTGTGACAGGAATTTGTCTTCACCGTATGTTTCCTTCCTAAGATTTTAAGTAAGGATAGCAAGATGTCTGGAAAGACTATAGTGGCGAAGCAAACAATGATCCAGATCAAAAGACATAGTTAGCAATTCACTGTTTTGGGACAGTGGGAGTTAATGAGAGCTGTGAGAGCTCAGCACTTCAAAGAATGTACTTAGAGACCTTGTCTCATTGATCTGTCCCACCCCTCTGGCCTATGTTCCTGTATGATAAAGTTACATGAGAGGGACCCAGGGGTGTATGGAGCCTGGAAGCAGGTAACAGTGCCTGAACAGATTCATCTGGCCTTGCCTTCCTGGAGCCTGCTCTGCATGGTCTGAGGGCCAAAAATCAGTTGTTACGGCAGCAAAATATGCTTGTCTGCTTTCATGAGCCACCTGGGGATTTGCTGATAGGCTACGTAGGAACAAGCAGGAAACCTTAGCTCATTTACACTTTTACAGGTCAACAGCAGATCTGTACACATAGTAAGGGGCTTGTAATGATGCAGTACTCCCCTTTCCTGTCAGTTCATGAATAGAGAGATTGAATATCTTTCATTTGATGCAGCAAGTGACAGTACAGAGATCTAGAAGGCCCATGAATCATGATCTCAAAGAAAAGCAATGTTACTCTGAAGATGTAACTTACTGTTAGCTTTTGTGGTATCATCTGGTAAGCAGACTGCAATCAGTCTATCTCAGATGCTATTAATTCACAGTACAGGCCAACACTGCAACACAGCAAAAAGCCAAGCCTTTCTGGCCACAGCTTCTGCCCAGAAGCACGACAGTTGGTGAGCCTCATCTTCTAGCCTCCCTGGCATAACTACAGATGCCCTTCTTATTCTCATAAGAATGATGCTGAGGCTGGGAGAAGATTGCTCATAGTCCATGGTACCTTCTCTGGTGTTAGTCAATGATAAAATGACGCCTCCCAATGGGAATGTAAGAAACATCCCAACTTGCCCAGCACAGTCTTGGAACTCACCGCTGAATAGGACACAAATGGAAACAGGCAGTGTGTCAAAGGAAGCTGACCACATTCCACAGGACTTTTCTAGCCCCCATGGGTGGACACCCAGGCTGTATGCACAGCCCAGCTCTTATGCCAAAATTTGTTCAGTATTTTGACTCCACAGAAAAAACAAGCTTCAAGGATAAAGACTTTCAGGCACTGGTCTCCACTTCAGATGGTGCTAATTTATATACCCTTAGCAGATCATGCCATCAGTACAGAGGTGGGGTGAGGACAACTGTAGTAGAAATAAGGTGAACAGCACCCAAAAAGTGGCATTCAGTAACTAGACAGCCCTGGTGCAAAGAGATTGAAGTTTTAAAATAAGTTTGCAAAGAAGAAAGATAGACACCAGAGAGAAACAGAGTACTTGGGCTATCTGCTCTTTCCATACCACTAAATTTCGTATTTTGCTTCTCTGACATAATGCTGCTCTGGATCCTTCTTTCTCTGGCAAATCACCAATAAGGAAATTCCTTTTCATTTGTTCAGGATCTAAACTTCCCAGCCTTCATTCTTTACATCCAAAATATATGCATACACGTATTTACATGCTTGCTTTTTTTATATATTTTTTTTAAGAAATAAACACTTTTTCTTTCATATTATGTCTGTATTTGATCACGAAGGAAATCCTACAACAACTTACTCAATACAGGATCCTATTCAGTGCTGGAATTCTTGTAACCAAGCTTGCTTTCCCAAATGCACTCCCATCACTGAAAATAATTACCTAATTTTGTCTCACTAATAACACAAGTTCTTTGCTAACCAGTAGAAAACATATTACTTCTACAAGTAATATTCCCTCAAGCTTCACCTTCTTCCCTTCTATTTTACAGTTCTCATTCACAGATTCCTCATTCCTGTTTTCTTTCATTTAGCATTCTTCCATTACTCATGCTAAACTGTAAAATGAAGGGCCCCAGTTACAGCACTAGATTTTATGACTTTTTGTGTGTATACGAGTGGAATGTGTGTATAAAACCATAAATGAATACATAAAGAAATCAAGTTAAACATGGCACCTACACTGGATTGCTTCTCCTCTTTGTAGTTATTTCCACTTGCATGTAGCTTTGCCAGGTTTGGACTTCAAAGGTTAAATCTTGCTTGGAGAGCTTTAAATTACATCTTTCTGAACTCTGAAGTGCTTGACATTGCAATTCAATTTTCTTCAACAGAGGTTTTTGTTTGTTTGTTTTTGTAATATACCAAGTCTTTCCTGTGAAAAGTAGCTCAACATTCATATTACAATAACACCTGGAAGCTCAGAGCTAGAATTAAAATGTTGTTGGGCCTAATTGCACTAACTGCTCTCCAAATATAGATGTCCTTGTCCCAAACCTACAAGATATGACAAATATAAACAAACGGGTAAGATAAAAAAAATAAAGAAATTGAATAGGATATTCCCATTTCTTAGGAGTCAGTGCTCAAAACTCTTTATTAATTTATTCCTAAGTCAGGTGGAAGTGGATTCTTAGGGGAAGAATCTAAGAGTAGTGCAATTACAGAATGACCTTCCCATTGCTTCACCTCCCAGCTTCCAGTACTAATTTGTTTAGGGGCTCCTTAAGCCACGGGCTCAATCTACACTGTTATGTTTAGCCATGCTGTATCAGCTGTTTTTCCATGAATCTGTATTAATTATTTTATAAAAGTAATTTTGGGCTCCAGAGCATCCTGTGACAATGAGTTCCACATTTTAATTATTTGCAGAAAACATATTTCCTTTTGTTTGCTTTGAACTGCTTGTCTCATAACTTAATTAGTTGCCAATAAATTCTTACAGTTAATTGTTCCCTATTTATTTTCTCCGAAACAAGTCACTTAGTATCATGAGACCCTGCTACAACTCTCTACTGCCTGCTTTAGTTTTAGCTAGCCTGAATAATTCTGTATCATTTACTAACTTAATCACTTCACTCTTCAGTCCCTTCTCAGTTCATTTAATGAACTGCATGAGTCAGTATAGCTCCTCATATGGGCCTTACTGGTAACCTTTTAACTGAACAAGACAACTATTTATTCTTACCCTTTATTTTCTAAAAAATTAATAATTTATGTGACCACTGCTATGACAGCTTAGTTCCTTTAAGAATCGCTGTTAAAATATGTGAAATGCTTGCTGATAAAATCACTGCATCAATTGCATCAATGTTACTTATGAGTACAGGGACTGGATCAAAGAACTGAAATAAATTTATAAGATAATACTTTTCCTCTAGAAGGCTTTACTCTCCTCATCAGGTCTTTCCTACATACATTGTATTTATGTATATGTGCACTAACTCTGCTCTTTTTAAATTTTCCACTGTATTTATCACCTTGTATTTCTGTTGTGCGTGGGCTGATTTAAGCAATATATCATGCACCACAGCTCAGACATAGCCTTCCCAGTGAGCTCCTCTGGACCACTTAGGTAAATACCACATGATCCTGATTAACAATTATTGTGTGGTTTGCATTTTTGTCTAGGCACAGAAGTCCTTGTATCAACCCTTCAGACTCTTTCTCGGTAAAGGACATCCTGGTATGGGAAACTCCATAAACTTCTGTGCAGCAAACAGTGAAGCCTTGGCATCAACATTAGGTTTTACACATAGATCATTTTCCAGGCTCACTGATTCTCTGGCATGTGTCCTGCTTTTGATGTTTGAAAAGTTTCTATTATTAGTTTTTAATACCTTTGGTAAATTGCGTGCTTCGTATTGGCCTTCCTTTATGTTCATCTTGACAGTGTTTATGATTTCTTCAATTTTCCTCTTAAAAATATTTCTTCTATTTTCCTTTTTCCTCCCCCAGTTCTGAAGAATGCGATAGCACACCTGATAGCTTTTGTTGTTATTGTTGGTTTTTTTAGCTGCATTGCTGTCTTTGTTTACTGACTGAAAAATTTTAACTGGTAGAGAATATTTAGTCTTCTAACATAGTGCCCCTAAACCTTTTTCTTGCCCTCATTCTCCCAAGTGTTAACTTACCCTGTTAGTTACTCCACCTGATTAGCTTTGCCTTATCTTTCACTGGCTTTTCTGAGATTCAGTGCCAAGGGTCTGCATTTCAGAATGTTTCTGAATTAACACGTTGTGAACCAGCTCCTGCTCACTCATCAGGCCTAATCCAAGAGCTTCACTACTTTGGATCTTCCACTATTTTTTTCAAATTGCTACTATTTTCATTATATATAATTTAGATCAGCCTTCTCTTGTGGGATATTTACCTCATCTGCAGCAGGGTGACTGAAATTTCCAGTTACTATAGCATTTTTGCCCTGACAGTTTCCCACACCTCCAAGAGTCAGTTGGAGTTTCTAGGATTCTGAATGTGGTTATTTTCTACAGCCTAAGATCTCTACAAGTGCTACAGAGCATAAGCTGTCTACTCCTGTCTAGTGTATTTTCATGCTTATTATATTCAGCAAAGCTTGAGGAAAAGGAGCTCTTCAGCTATGTCTCCAAACACAGTAGCAACCTCATTCCATGGATTCTGGTATCCTGCATTTAACAATGTGCAATTCAGCATCCCAGACAAAGGAGAGGCCCTGTGCAGTACTTCAGATGAAAGAATTCTTCTTAAAGATCTCCATATACTGCAACATGATCAGAGCCAAATTATTGTAGATTTCTACATCAACACTGAAACTGGTGAATTTTTCAATGTCTTTGCGCTAGAATAGGTTTTACAAAAATATCCAAGAAACATTCCAAAGCAGATTATAACAATCTTAGAAGGTCTTCTTTGAATATAAGAGTCTTGGCAAAGAACCTTTAAGCTTAAAAATAGCAATCTACAAGTCTTAAATTATTGCCTCTTTTTGCACCTGAACCTTGAGGCTGTGGTAAGACTTCACGATAAATTTATAAAGAGAGGGCCCATCCTTTGACAAGATTATCAATCATAGGTATCTCACACCTTGAGTAACTTCGTGTGAGGAGTGAACAGCATTTACTCATGTACTTCTTGGCACAGTACAGCTCCCTGTCTCAGTGTCACAGTTAGAGACGAAGGGAGAAAATTCAAAATATCTAGAAATATAAACTTAGGAAAGTGGGAAGAGAAATATTTAAAGACACGATTTCTGAAAGATAATAGAAGTTTCTCTCATATGTGGATCTAAACTACTACAGATCTAAATGGGGAAAATCAAACAAAAGTATTTTATTAACTGTTAAATTGAAAGCAAATGGACCATCCTAAGGAATTATTTTTACCATATGGTACCAGCTGTAATATTATATTCTTCCTTCTCCCCTCTCTGCATATAGTAAGCTATACCTAGCTCTTCACTTTCTAATCTTGTTTAATACCAGAAGGATGTAAACGCCAAAATGGCCTATTTCTATTGATGTCATTCATTCCCAATAAGTTCAGTTTTCATTTCAGGTACACAGCAATGATTGCACATCTGTTTTCTGTGGTTGTTTTACACAGTCCCTGGGATGCATCTCCACAGAGTCAGCAATGGAAAAGGGGGTGTGCACAGTGCTAACTTGCGAAAGAGGGAGGGACATAAAATGACAAAGGATGAGGATGCTAAGATAAAAAAACCAGACTATTTAACCAATAAACGGACTTTTTAAAAAAAAATCTGTTCATATCCAGTAAATTAACTTAGTTCCAGGCCTAATATCACAGATTGGAATTACTCTGAGGCTTATCCTGGGTCTCATTGCTTGGGAAATCTTTATAATGTAATGTCTTCTCTGCAGCAGTATTTCAAGCACAGATGTACTTCCTCTTCACATATGACAGTATTGTGCTATTCCTAATCCTGATGTCCCAGTAAAAAAACTTTATTTTTCCTGTCAAGAAAGTGCACTCCTTGCCTGTTTTAATCACCCTGTGCATTTTTTATGTCCACATTAAAAGTCTCTCAATTTATACTCTAAAACCAAATGGGTAGTTGAGACAGTATTTTTCAATCAACATCTCTTATTGCTGTAGGTGAAGCTGAGTGATAGGTTAAAGAGGACATAAAGGCACCAGATTCTGTAGCCCTCAGTAGCTGTGTTAGCTTGGGCTGAAGCTGATGGTTCCAAGTGCCTCGAGGTGACTGAGCTGCAGAACTTGAGTGCAAATATTTCCTCCTTGTACCTTTGCCAAGAGATCCAGTTCCCCTCAAGATCGGAGGAAGCAGCTGTCATATAACACAGTGGATGATTAGGCATTGTCAGTCTGAACAGGAGCTAAGTCTCCAGGTATCGTGACTATTGAGGGCTGAGTACAAAGCTGTTACACTCTGCCCCATTATGGTTTCCTCTTCCATGTGTACTCAGAGGTGTATCCTGTGGAAGCAGAGACTTCCCTGCCATCTTAAGCTCTAACAGGAATTAAGGTAGGGAAATGCTGAGAGAGCTGAAGTCCCAAGGACTCTGCCGTACTCCCCTTGTGACCATGATCACGTGCCTTTTCTTCCAGCACACTACAGAACACAGTCCATCTAGTGTGAGCCATCCCAAAGCATGTATGCTGTAAATTAGAAAACAGCTATAGTGGAAAGCTGCAGAGGGAACACATGAAGATACAGGATCACACTTCCTTATGGGAATTTTCCAGAGAAGGAATTGGACTTCAGAAGCGTGAACCCAAGGAAGAATTAACCAAAAATATCTGCAGTACTTCCACTAGCAGAGGATAGCAGAGAGCAACCCAGCACAGCAGAAATGTCACAGACCAGATAGCTAGTGTCATTCTGGTCAGGAGAGGTTGCCTTCCGGGAACCAAGAGCAAGCAGGCAGACATTCCAACAGGTGACAAGCTCTTGGCGAGCAGACTTGATGTCTGAGAGGCTGTCATCTGCATGGGTTTGTTTTCTTTTCTTTTAAGCTTTTATTTATAAATATGTTTTAATTTATCATCTACTCAAAATGTTATAAGCACTTTGATTTTCACTTTATCTTGGCCTGGATTAATAGGGATTTAGAGAGAGATGAATAACAAATAATTTCTTAAGCAGGAAGCATTAGACGACAGCTGTATGTATCTGTTAGAAGAGCGCTGGTCTGAGAAGCACAGATCGATTCAGAGACAGACCTGGTCCTCAGATAAGGGGAAAGATGACACAGATTTTTTAATTTGGATTATATGTTGTAGCTTGCATGAATAATTTTTACTCCTCTCTACTATTACCAAAATGTACATTTCCTTCAAAAAGCTTTACTTGGCTTATGCCCATATTCAGAGTCTTTTCTGTGTGGTGCCACAGAAGACTGCCAGGGAATCTCTGAGCCCAGCTTGAGACATTGCTACAGCATCTGCTGTAGGAGGTGGGTCTCTACTGCATTTTCAGGAAGGATGTACTCAGACTTGTAACAGTCTAGCTTTGACAGGCTGGCAGGCACTGTAGGATGCCAAACACTCTTCAGAAACATGGTAAATTAAACCCATGCCGTGCCCTCTCCTGCTGTTAGGAGAATGACTATGGACTGCTTTCTGTGTAGTCACTGCTAGCTTGGTACCAACAACCGAGTCAGATTGTTTAAATCTAGTTCAAGTATTTGTGCATAACATAGCAAGGCAGAAGTATCCAGGAACTCTCATTACATTGAACAGACAAACTATTTTATATTTTTAGTGGAAAGAAAAAAACAACAACCCCGCAGTCTAAAAAATATTTACATAGGACATTGCAATTATTGTTCAGAATTAATGAGTTTTATCCCCTCCTTTTGGCTTAAAGAACACAAAATCCCAATGAAAGGAAACAGATGTAGTTGTTTTAAGCATTTCCAAAGGAAACTGCAGTAAAGTCTGAAACATCACTGTATAAAAGCCTTGTGTGTCATGGAGATGTTCTGATATTGTTTTCATTTGCCAGCTGTGTGTAAAGAGGGAGTTATGTCTGTGGCCAATAGATCTTCCCACATCAGAGCAGTAACAACAACAAAGCAACGGAAATATTAGGAAAACGCTAACTTTACCTTCAAATACACTTGATTTTCCTAAACAAGAAACATGGATTAGGAATCAGTTCAAAGAAAAATGGCCAGAATTTATAACGCTCTACTGAAAAAGACAATAAAAGGAAGAAAGAGCATTAATAAAATTAAATAGTCTAAAGGGAGTTTGGCCAACAAATAAGATATCAGAATGTTACCTCCTGGCTCTCCTTGTTAGCTGTTGCTTGTCAGTCTCTATCCTCCAAGAAAAATATCAGCACTTTCAGTTGATCTGAAGAGATATGGCATAATAAACTAGCTAAGAATTTCTGGGACTGCAAATCAGATGGTTCAAGTCCAGCTCCTGCCTCAGCCTTTACCATTGGTGTTAAATGTTATTATCTTGTTATGCTAACACCTAGAAAACTCAGTGTAGCAGACATTTCTACAGCAGACCCATAAAAGTACAGTTTTTGCCCTGGAAACACCTGCAGCCTGGTGATAGAGACTTCCTGTGCTTTGGTCTTTCTATCAGTCAAATGGGGAACTTCTGTTTGACCAGGATGTCTGTATGACTCGACTGTGGGTTTCCGATTGATGTTCTTTTTCACCTACTGACCACTGTGCTGGAAAAACAACTGTTCGAACATGGCAATCCGCTGATCATAGGTCTAGTTTTGCATCCAACACTACACACTGCAGGGATATGTTCAAACCTTACTACATATGGAGTCCAAGATACTGAACACATTGGGGAAAAAATCAAACCAACACATCCAAGGGATAAAACTTCTTAAAATGCTTCTGAACCACAAGATTTTATGATAGCATGACACTTAAAATTACTGACTGCACTGGTTTCAGATGGGATAGTGTTAATTTTCTTCCTAGTAGTTGGTACAGTGGTGTGTTTTGGATTTACTATGAGAATAAGGTTGATAACACACTGATGTTCTGGTTGCTGTTAAGAAGTGCTTACCCTAAATTAAGGTCTTTTCAGTGTCTCATGCTCTGCCAGTGAAGCAGGTGCACAAGAAGCTGGGAGGGGAACTGAACTGGCCAAAGGAATATTCTATACCATAGAATGTCCTGCTTAGTATATAAACTGGATGAAGCTGGCTGGGGGCTGCTGATCGCTGCTCGGGGACAGACTGGATATCAGTCAGCAGGTGGTGAGCAGCTGTATTGTACATCACTTGTTTTGCTTGGATTTTATTCCCCTCTCTCTCCCCTTAATTTTTTTTTTTTTAAATTATTAAACTGTTCTTATCTCAACCCATGAGATTTATCTTTTCTTTCTGATTCTTCTCCCCACTGGCTGAGATTAAACCATGACACTGATGTTTTCAACTGGAAATGCAGTGGAAGTGACAAAATAACTCCTGTGAACTAAAAAAAAAAAAAAAAGCACAACTAATATAAAATAATGGCTAAGATCTGCAGTGAAAAAGACAATAGTTCCCTGTGAAGATCCTGTCTTTGGTTTGGTTTTTTTTAATGCATCTCTCTGACAGTGTCTTCCCTCAGTCAGTTGAAATGTTGACACTGATAGCCACTTCAGTAACCTATTCTGGTCCCCTTTTGCATTTCAAAGCATTATCCTTCAATTTCCAAGAACTACAGTATTGTCCTGACATCTTCCAGTTAAACCATGAAACTTTAAAAACCCCTTGACTCTAAAAACCTAAACAAAATTTTAAAAATCCCTAGTACCTTAATGAAAGAGCATATAAGAATAAACTTCTAGTGACCCAACAGAAAGAAAATATCAGAGAACAATAAACCTTTCAGGAGAAAATATTTCAGCAAGTACATATCCTGTTCAGTGAATACCATCTACAGTGTTAATGAAATACAGGAAGGCTGTCAGAGCTCCCTTGCTGGACAAAAGCTCTAGAAAAGGGAACTTTTATTTTTCCACCAACAGATGATCCTGTTTTCCATAGAGTCAAGAAAACATGGGTCAGTTTACCAACAACAAGGGCCTCCTCCCTGCACACAGGAGCCACAGCGAGAGATTCTACACAAGAGCAGTTACACAGACCAAAACCCAAAAGCGGATTTGCAGTAGCTTGTGCCATATCGGCACAATGTTTTCCATCCTTCATCTGTTCTGCTGTGCTCAAATTGATCCATCATCAAGGCCTCTGGTCCCGCCTCAAGGATGTGCAGCTGAGAACAAGACACTGATGACAGAAGCTGCAGGTAGCAGAGGCTTGGAGTAATGAGCCTGTGCAGAAAGGCTCCTCACACCCCTCTTTTGACAATGTCAAAAGTGTGTGTGGTTTTTTTGAAGGGGTGAGGATGCTAGAATACAGGGAGAGAACAAAGGTACAGGTAACAGTCGTCCTATATGCAAGGTCAATTTTTTTCAAAAGCCTAAAATAAACAGGAGTCATCCTATATTCATGATCTTATTCAGCAATAAAAGCAACATTTATTTCGTTCTTTCCCTTTTCCAGCCTTCATGACTGTTAATTTTAATTCTAGACCAAGCTCCAAGGCATCTTGTATTTAGTATCTGCAACTTTGTACGTCACCTTGACATAATTTTTTTTCTTAACATAATTATCTTTTACCTGTAGCTTGCAATTCTGTATTTTGGATCTATACCTGCATGTTTTCAACAGCGTTACCACACAGGTGTCCCCTACAAAGACATCAGAAGATTCACCTCTACAACCAGCTCCACCTTTCCCATTTTAATCTTTTGTATCTTGAGTACAGCAGGTATCCATCCCAGCCCAGGTCATATGATACTATTCTGGTGATTTGCATCTAATTAGGATGCACAATTCCAGCTTTAACAGCACCAGAGAACTGCTGCACTTTTGTGGAGTTATCAGCAGAAGCTCTGCAGAGCTGAGAACTTGCTTCTCGAGGAAGGCAATTAATTTTCAAATTAGTAACTTGTACACACATTTTCTCCTTCCTCCCACCAGTTTTAATTGAACAAAGTGCTTGAAAGTAACTCCAGAGTAAGAAACTTGTTCGGTTAAGACACCAGAGCCAAGTTCTTTCCCTACTGTGGACTTCCCAGGAGAAATTTGGCAAAGCTTGTAAACATCTCCCTTCACTCTCACTAAAATTTAGAAAGTGAGAAGGCTATAGTGAGAATAAATCAACTAACAACTGCTCCTAGGTATCATGGGATTGAAACCACATAAATTCACAGAAAGCTAAAAATCTGGAGGCTGGAAAAAGTGAGTAGAATATAATAAGAGACAGTGTCTTACTACTGTCCCACCAATGTGCCTCATTAGTATGGATTACAAGAAAACACTCAGAAATGAGAGGATAATTTGTCCCCAGACCCATTAAATTCTTGGCTTCTGTTTAGCAGAAGTGTCCAGGGAGCCCACGTCCTTTTTAAAATCTTTTTTTCTTTTGATGGAAAATGTTCCTTAGGATGAATAACCTTAAGACAAACTATGAACTTCACACAGGTCACAAATAATCCTGCAAGCTGAAACAGCTTGATCTTTACCACTTTGGTCTAAAGACACCTAGGGACTGTTCCCTTGGTTGAAGTCTTTGATCAGTCTTATTTATCTGACGTAAGTGTGTAAGCAGACTCTGAGATTAATGGAAAATAGAGAGATGTTCCAACAAAGACCTTGGAGGGATGACCCAGAATCTACACAGAAATAAGACATTAGAAACCTGCCCTCCTAAATACGGACCAATGCATGAAGTGGGCTGGGGATACAAATGAATGGTTTTGTTTGGCTAGGCACAAGCACAGTGTGTATATTGAAACTATGAGTTATATAAGGCAAACAAGGGGGGCAGAACCCTGTTCTGCTTGTTCACTTAAGCCCCAAAGAACAGACCCTGGTAAATCAAGAGGTATGGGCTTTTTCTAGCATAATGGTAACAGCACTCTCTTGCAGTGCGTTTTAATCAGCTTAACAAGCCTTAAAGTTTTATCTTTTTAACATTCAAATTTAACCTCCTATCAAGTTTACTTAGTTTAAAAATGAAGGCTGATCTCTTTTATACCAACTGAATTCCTGGTTGTTATTTACAACAAATAATTCTGACATTATCCTTCCAGATGCTTGTTAAAGGCCAGAGAAGAATATATATGGCAATCTGTCATACTCTGATCCTATATCTCATTTCCCTTTTTGCTTACTAGGCAGACTTCCTTTCCAAAGAAGGCTGCTGAAAGCATTTTTTAATAGATAGAAAGCAAGTTTCTTTGCCTGTGGTCTCTGGAAGAACTTCAGATCTTAGTGGCATAGCCCTGTGAAAGTGTCTTTCTTGTTGCTTGCATTTTCTTCTTCACTGGTCAGCACTTGCCTGCCGAATGCAGCACTGTAAGGGCAGTCAGCTGCCATTCAAAGTAGTGTGGATGCTGAAATGCTGTTAGCAGGGAAATTTTCTCTTCTTGCATTCATTCTGTGAGAACTTTTCCTTTGCTGTGTAAGCTATGTAAACAATAGATAGGGTTTTTGTAAATAGCATTCATATCTGGTATCTTCTGACCTTGTGTACATTATATTAGGAAAAAACATTTCTAAGTGGGTGTCTGAGATTTTGACCAATCACCCTAGGAGAAGTGTAAGCACTGTTCAATTGCTTTACAGAACTAGAATATATAAATGGTATTGTAAATTTAATAAATAATTCATTTCCTCGCTCTGACTCCTGCCTCGCTGCATCTCTGCACCCCTGCTTGAAAGCCCACAAAGTAGTGCTGAATGAAGAGCCCAGCCAAGCTGCAGCTCTACAGGACGCAGCACCAGCACCCAGGCAGAGATTTGGGCTTACTATGTTGATAGACTAGAAGTGACAAGGGCCAAGAAGAGAAAACTGTTGTGAGGCAGCAGAGAAACACGCTTGCCCTTAAGTGACTTTCCTCATATAGAAGGCAGGTTTAAAAGAGACTGTTTCCTTTTCATTTTCATTTTTCTTATCTTATTGTACTGTTCTTCAGAAAGATGGCAAAGCTGTTAATGTCCTCACATATTAAAGCCAAATATCTATACCTTCCAAAAGTCTCTGAAATTTAACAGATTAGCACTGGGCAGATGCCTGTAAGGAAAACAGTTCATTGTGCATTGAACACACTTGCACCTAGCTCCTCAGAGAAGGGCACAACAGTTGTATGCATACATACAGTCAGGCACATCTGAGGAACACAGGATCTTGATGTCTGCTTCTAATGTGTACACGAGGGATATTCATGTAAGAAGCCTGAATGAGCTGCAATCCCAGTAGGAAACCTTAATATGACTTAAGCCTACCTACAGTGGTCAAATTTCAATGTTGTGTCATAGGTGAGCAAAATGCGAGCACATCACTTAAACTGAGTCCTTACAATATATGTGTACTTAAGGCTTGTATAAGAATATTTAAGGAGTGTATAAACCCCATTTTGGCATAAAAGTCATTTCACATCTGGAAAGACCAGAATATGTGATTCAATCTGTTCACAGCTACAAGGGATAAACTGTATATGAAGATTGACTTTGAAGATTGAAAGGCTGCTAAGAGTGAACTCTTTTCATTATCTGTGCTAAGTATCTGTGTATCGGTATCTTTCCTGAGAAACATATCTATCCATTATTTCAGCTAGAACTTGGCTTCGAGCACGTATACTGATTCCACCAGGTACTGCCATGATAATACATTCAAGCATTGCCTAAGCATGTCACACCTAACCTACTCTCAGGACTTTTTAACAGGAAACTAGTAGGTCCAGAAAATCCCAGCTGTCACAGACAGAGGAGAAAGAGGGATGCTGTTCAGTGTCTCTTCCAGGGGAATCAAATAAAGCTACTAAAATTCCAGGTTCAAAATAAATCACAGAGGGTAATTGTTATTACACCAGGTAGATGAGCTGTGGAACACGTCTTTAGAAGACACTGCAGAAGCTGAAATTTTAAATGGGTGTGAAGGAAGACTGGACAAATTCATGTAAGAAGAACCAATCAAGGCTTATGAAATATAAAAAGTAAATTCTGCTTAGAAAGTCTCCAAAATAAAAGTGTTTGGAAGATCGGAGAATATTAGTGAAAACATCATATATGATTGCCTTGCTACATAATTTTCTAGGTATTTTGGCTGCTCTTGAAGAGCAGAAGACTGTAAGAGATGGTTCTATTGTCTAAGGTGTGACCCTTCGTAGCTTCTGATAATCCTCAGCCTCAGATTTGTCAAGCATGACAGACGTCAAAGCAAGCAATCCTTTATTTTATTTTGTAAGAAAAATCTGATCAGTCTTTGAGTTACAGTGTAACATTAAAGAATCATTAAAAAGATAAAGGCCTCAAAGAGAAATTATAATGCAAAAGCTGTGAGATTTTTTTCCTGCTTGCTTTATTTTAAAGCATATAAAGGGAGAAGTTGCAGCTAAAAATAAAGAAGGCTCACTGACTGGGTCTCAAGTGCAACTGATATAACAAACTGTAGCATCAATTGCTCCCACCAAACAAGGAAAATGGGAGAGTAACTGAATAATTGTTTTACTGTTGTTACATGAAAGAAATAGGCATGTATAATAACGGCAGATGAAAAATTTTCAGATGGATGTGTGATTTCTGTCTGTGAGGGCAGAGAATCACAGTAACCTAATGGAAGGTTGTAGAACCAGTATAAATGTGGCTGCTTGATCTGCTAGAGGCAGAAAAGTCTTTAATATCTTGGACAGTACCTGTGGCGCCTGTATATCGTCTGATCAAGCCTTTACTGGTATAGTCTTTCTTTTATTTTTCCCCTTAAGAATGTTCCTTCTCAAAAATAGTTCTGTCATTTGTAATGGCTTCTGCTGCCTGCCTAGACTTTTCTCTGATAAACCTGCATTATTTTTCCCACTACCTGATAAAAGCTTCTTCTCTGCTTCCCATCCCCACAGGATAGCTGAAGTGAGCAGAATCTAGTAGTGGCAGAAAATTCATAATATAGGGTGACTATCCTTTAAAAACATTTTGTTAAAGAGATTTTCTGTCTGTGTTACACCACAAATGTGTTACTACTTCCCTTCATCTTCCTCTCTGGAGGAACAGAGCAAGCATCAAATGATGGAATGGAAGAAGGCAATCATTCCTACACTGTTTTCACTGTTTGTCTCTTTTTTTCCCCAAACTGAGATTAATATGCTGTGGAGAGATTAGAATGCCAAGATATTTGTGGTTCATCTAAATGGAAGCAGCGACTGGGGGGGATCTGCTATATAAATGTGTCTGTGGACCAGATTTGCTTAGCAAACCCACAGCTGTACTGCAGTAACACTCATTTTCTTCCTGTCTTCCTGGGCAGTCACATGAAGAAAATATATGGTCTTTTCCATTATGTAGGTACAGCAGCCAATCTGGAATACTTCAGCAGATCTTGCAACAAACATCTGAGAGGGAAAACCTGGTATCGAGCCAACATTTTTCCTAGTAATCCTAATGAAAAAACATATGGTGATCTGAATTAAGACTTAACACAGAACTTTGATGCAAACTTTGCTGGAGTAGGAGGACATTTTCATCCAAATTTAGGTCAGAAGTTTGCAGGTTGTGACCTGTTTTTGTAATGAGACAAATCCACACATTCAGGGAGCAACAATATTTTCAGAAATTTCAATTTCAGAGCTTGGGTCAGTGATTGAAGATCCGTCATGGCCTGGCTACTCTGTTTGTACATGTCTAAGTGTGCCTTGAATTATTTTTATAACACTGTTTGCTGTAAAGAAATGATAACCCGCTTGTCAAGAACAGCATGTCTATAACATAAGAAATTAATCTCTTCATGCTGACTAACTGTACTTTGTAGCAGTGATCCCTAGAAGAACTGTTACATGTCCCTTTAGAAATATATTCTGTACTCTTTTATCACTGAAGGGAGAAGAAAAAGAAAATACTTAAGATTACTAGTGGCAATTAAGAATGTCTACTAAATAAAAGTAATTTTTTTCAGAAGAAAAAATAGATTATGAAATTACTATCTGGGTTAAAAATTGCAGTCCAGAAATCCTTTGTAATGTACTTTCCTTCCCAAAGGATTTATAAATTAATACATCATTTGTTATGTCAGTGTAGGTTTGTACTTGTTGGCAAAAGAAAAGTCCTGGAAAACAAAAAAGCAAAACTCCCAGTTATAATAAAATCTAACTTTAACTACCAGCCTGCTTGAGGTGGTCTCAACATGACAGATTTAAACATTAAAGTCAACTAGCATTATAATGGGAATGTGATGGGTTTGACAACTGGTATTGCTTACCAGAGGCACTCACGTGTAATTTTAGTTTACAGCTGAACAGAGATAATTAAGTCCTAAAGGATTAATCCAAGAATTTTGTACAATTCTTCATCCTACTGGAGTAACTTTACCTTTGATTTCTGATTTGTTAATGAACTTGTCCTTTTCGTGGATTCTTCCAGACAGTTTGACCTTGAGGTTTCTGTCAATAGGCCACCTTCATTACTCCTAGCAGCTTGGATTTACATAATCTGATTTTTAACATCTGCATTACTCTCTGGAAGTCTCTGTTGAATAACAGATGAGATGATGCAACTGTAAGGCAGCTGAGCTACAACTGGGTTCAGGAACTGCCTAAGAGAAAAACACTCCTACCATGGGATCTCCAGCAAGATGCTCAAATACGAGCAGGAAATATCCAACTTAATGCCTTTATTCTTCCCATATAGTGTTTTTCTTTTGACGGTAATAAATGCTGGAACAAAGCTCCTTACCTTATGTAAACAGTCACGGATGAGGGGAACAAACAAGCCCATGACACCTCCTGTGTGAAGTCCAGAGCAGGACCCTGGCCCCAGGAAAGCAACATTCCTTCACAGGTGAGTATCCACAGACCCACAGACAGACAAGGAATCTGTGGCTTCCCTTTCCTTGTTATTGCTGTCACTGGTAATCATCACCCACACTTTTCTCATGAGAATTGGAGAGGTCATTCTTCTTGCAGGGGCTGCCACATTATTGTCGGATTTTATTTACCCTCTATTTGTCTTCCCAGAATTGTCCTGTGAAAGGGGTGGCGCGCAAGGGAGGCTGGACAGAGAGGAGAATACCCACCCTCTCTCAGGGCACCGCCTGACCTCGTGTGATACAGCTGGTGCTGAATGGTTGCACAGCCCCACTCCTCCAAAAGAGCCAGAGGGCTTGCCACAAGCAGTTTGCCATGAGCTGCACACGGGCACAGGCAGGCCCAGTCCCTGCGCCAAGGGACTTGCAGTGACACCGTGCTGCAGCAGAGCCCTGCTGTGAAAGCCTGTTTGTCTCTGTGGAGGAATGACCAAACTCCATTATGCAATAGTGGCTTTTTGTTCCGTTTACTGCCTTTACTCCACTTTTGTTTCCATGGCAGCAATATGGAAAAATTAGCATTTCTACTGTAAAATCAAGGAAAGAGACCTTTTTATTTCCTGTCAGAAGCCCGTTTGTGATATACTGAAATATATCTATGACAGCTAAACCTAAATCTGTTTCATAAAGAACAGATACATTTAGCAGAAATGTCAAAATCAGGAGTTTTATTTCATTTGTTTCATAAGTCCCCTTCAGCTGGGGTTTATAGGATTTATTTTTATATTTTTATGCTCCAGCAAAGAGACAGTACTTAGATATAAACCCCTACATACCCAAACAAGATGGTAATTTCATAGCAAAATCTTCTGCTACTTTAAACTGCATTGCAAATTAACTTAAGGTTATGTAACACCAGAACATACCACTCCTGTCTGGCACCAACCTAAACATTTCTTAATATGTGTTCACATAGAGCCCTCCTGTGTTTGCTAGGTTACATTACAACAGACATTACATCTGGCAGACAATTTATTGACCTACATCGACAAGACTGAGCTCCAGAAGGGAATGCCAAACTCCTGTCCTCTCATATTTACACAAGATGGACTGTTAAATTCCACTTGCCAAATTCTGTATCAAGCTCCAAGAGGTGAAAAGTGAGAATCTGACACTACTTCTGTCTTAGTTACACCATTTTTCAGTGGTAGGCATCATAAATATCAGTAATTTAACTGTTGTTGAAAGTACTGCTTATGATTTTTATCACAGAATCATAGAACAGCTGGTGTTGGAAGAGATTCAAGATTATCTAGTTCCAACCCCCTGGCCATGGGCAGAGACACTTTCCACCACACCAGGTTGCTCAGACCGCCACCCAACCTGGCCTTGAACACTTCCAGGGATGGGGCAGCCACAGCTTCTCTGGACAACCTGTTCCAGTGCCTCACCACCCTCAGAGTGAAAAATATCTTCCTAATCTCTAATCTAAACCTAATATATTTCAGTTTGAATTCATTCCCCCTTGTCCTATCACTACATGCCCTTGTTAAAAGTCCCTCTCCATCTTTCCTGCAGGCTTCTCTCAGGTACTGGAAAGCCACAATTAAGTCGCTCTAAAGCCTTCTCTTCTCCAGGCTGAACCAACTCAATTCTCTCAACCTTTCCTCCTGGGTGAGGTGTTCCATCCCTCTTGTCATCTTGGTGGCCTCTGCTCCAACAGGTCCATGTCCTTCCTATGCTGGGGACGCCAGAGCTGGATGCAGCACTGCATGTGGGGTCTCACCAGAGCTGAGCAGAGGAGCAGAATCACCTTCCTTGCCCTGCTGGACACACTGCTTCTGCTGCAGCCCAGGACACAGTTGGGCTGCAAATGCACATCGCCAGCTCATGTACAGCCTCTCATCCACCAGCACCCCCAAGTCCTTCTTGGCAGGGCAAAATGATTTTAAGATTCATTCCTGCATCCCTTTTGTATGGAGATATTCAAAACTTGACCGGACATGGCCATGAGCAACCTGCTGTAGTTGACCACTTTGAGTAGGGCAGGTAGACAGAACCACCTCCAGAGATGGCTTCTAAATTCTATGGTTCTGTGATTCTATAACTCTTCACTACATTTTCTGTATAATTTTGAATAATACAGACAGTTCCCCAAATGGCATGGGAATAGGTGGTATCCCTCTTGTAATCTTAGTCTAGAAGCCACAGGTGAATGAGGAACTGCACCTAAAGTAGTTTTCTCTCCTGCTTTTGCTGTAGCCTCTTACCCAACTACACGGAAAAGATTACATGGTCCATGCACCCCTGTGTTTCTGTTTCTCTTCTGCAGCCTTTCCACCTGTAAGAATGTATGTGTTTTAGTGTAATGGTACTATCACAGGACACATTTGCTAGAAGCAGCACTTGAAAGAGAAAAGGAGAAGAAAGATGCTACCAGGCGAAAGAGCAAAATCAAACCCAGAAACCAGATGAGACAATGGGGAAAAGAGAGAACAGTGTAAAAAATGTAGGAGGTAGCAAGCAAATGCACAGATGGGCACGACATTGTGCTCTGCAATACTGAAAGACAGAATGGTATGTAAGAAACACATCCATTGCAAGGAAGACCTGGCATGCAGAACGGTAAGGAAATGCTACCTTGAGTTACCTTTCCTCCTCTGTAGGTCCGTCTGTAGTCTTCATTGATTATCTGTGCAGAGGAAGCAGATCTGTAAGTTTGGTAATTGCTCTTTGTTAAGCAGGTTTAGAGACAAGAAGATACATTTTGCAGCTTAAAAGAAAGACTTAGTAGTTGATTTACCTATAATTATTCAAAATAAAAGTGGAGACCTACCCTCATTTTCATAAATTCATTTCCCACACTAAGGGTAAACACAAAGAATATGAATTTTACAAGGAGGTTTTGATTCATCCAGACTGAACTTTTCCCACTAGTGTTTTCAGAGGATATGACGTTAATGGTAATTACATTTAAGAGAATTCACTACGCTCACATGATTTTACCATATGAGAAACAGTTCAATTATGTATCTGTGGATAGCCCAAGGATAGGTTATTAAAAACTATTTTTTTCACAAAATATTAAACATTTTCTTTTCATGAGAAAATGTTCCCTGAGTTCTTTCCTACATGCACTACAGTAATAAACGGTCTATTCTGGAGCAGAAGACAAAGTTAGAGTTTTTATCAAAATAAGTCACACAAAAGAACTGGTGGATTATTTGAAGTGAATGGATTTAAAGCATTCTGGTTTACAGGATTAAGGTGAAATACAAAGCTTTAGTTAAGTATTGAAAAATGCATGTGACTTAGAAAGGACTATCGAAAAGGAAATCAAGTGTTTGCTAAAGTTTTATCTGTATTTCAAAGGAAATTCATGAATGGGCCACAGCTAACTATTCTGAATGAACCAAGACATTCACTCTCTTCTAAATGTTTGTCATTAACTCAAAACAGCTGTTTACAATACAGTCATTTTTAACTACTACTGGCCTACTGGAAGAGAAATCTAAGCTCTGGTGGGAGAATGACATGGAACACCTAATGTTTGCCTAGACTTTTATGGACTTTATTTTTTTTTCTGGAAGGAAATGAATAAAAAGCTTTAAATGCAGGCAACAGGCTACAGTTAAGACTAGTAGGAATGCACTTTGTGAATGTCTTGTTCAACCCTTCTAAACATATTTTCAAAGTTTCCTAATGATCAGTGAACCCAAAGTGCACATCAGATTGTATCTGTATGAAGCAGCCCACTGAACTCTTCTTAAAGCTTTGAATAGCACATATTCACACAGAGGTGCAGGAGGTGTTTGGTTTTTTTATTAGAGAATAGAAATTTCAGTCACTATAGTGACTTGAAGGAGAATTTCTCCAGTCCACAGATGAAACTCTAAAGGAGATTTTTGCTACCTTTATCTAGAGTCCAAGACCTAATGCACAGATGTAGTCCCTGCAGGGGTAAAGAGTCTTTAGGCTCCTCAAGCAAATGGAATCCTGTTATCAAATTCTCCTTTAACATTTTAAAAACTATCTCACTGTTGTTTGAGAGCAAGAATTACCAGCTTTAACAGTGCTAAACGAACTGGAAGGTTTATTTTCTTTACTTCTGATGGTTACACAGAGAACAATAGAGCTTCACTTCTCAGCCACTGAGCACATGGAACATGGAACCGAGCTCAGTACCTTGGGAGGCCTTCAGCTGCACCCCCACGTGGCTGCCACACCAGTTTTGATAATCAGGTCATTGGAAAAGACTTACAAAAGTGCATCGTTTGGGCTGTTGCAGACACACACTGCAGCAGCATGATAATAGCGGATGTAAATAACAATTCAGAGTGGGAGAACTGACACCTCTACAGGGGGAAATAGGCTTTGATATTATCTAATCAATGGTGTCATGAGGTAGGGTGTTCAGATACATGACCGAAGAAATTATTCTCAGAACACATTTTATGCTGAGGAATAAAACATTGGGGAAATTCAGCAGATGTTTTTGTTAACTCCATGCTGCCATGAGGAACAAAAAAAACCTAGCAACTGAGACTGCTCTGTATTGTGTCTCACCCATAGTTCAAAAGAAGAGAGCACTGTGTAACAGCTTCTGTCCAGGCTTGCATTCCTGGTTCTAGCTAGGAGGCTAGAAGATCTACATATGCTCTTCTGAAGCAGACTAAGGGAAACAATGTTGAAAAAGGTTAAGCCAATTAAAAACAACAAAAAAAGTTATCCCTTCTCTGTAAATCTTGCTTCAGGTGTGCAAAACTATGCTGTCAATAAAAATGACCAAAAGCTTATTGATATCCTTGAATAAGGACAGCCTTATTGATTTCATTGCGTATTAGTGATCTCACTTCCCTGTTCATGGGTATGGAGTAGAAGCTGACACTTGGAACTACCAGTCATTATGAAATTTGGCAATCCTATAGAAAAGTGGAAAAATCTAATTATGCTTTCAAAGCTGATGAAAACTGTTATGTTTTCCTGCCTCTGTTCTGGGATCTATTTCAAACAGTATTTCAGTGAAAAACTGAAGGATATATGTTCATGTCAAGTTATGAATGCCTCTTGGCTTGGGGACCAATGCTACACATCATTCTATGAGGCACTGAGCATCTTGTGGATAAACTGCTGCAAAGCAATGAAAGATCCATCAAAAGCCATTAACACTGGATGGATTCTTTGCGAGGAATAGCTGGCTTTCTACCAGAAGAGTCTGATGTGAGAGTTTTCTGTGGAGAAAAATTCAGAAAAAAGAGAGAATGAAGAAAAACGGGAGAGGTTTCCAGAGGTTCTGGAATTGCAAAGCTGGAGCAGAAAAGGTGTCATGTTTTTAAATTATGTATGTGCTCTATCTTGAGCAAGTTACTTCATCAACAGAAAGAGAAGCTAAAGCTATGATTACACATTTATGATGTGGTACTTAAATTGACTTAAGCAATTCATGCCTGCACCATATATTCCTGCCCCCCTCTTTGTGCAGGTGTGACTGCTTGGTAAATTGCCAAAGGGAACAGAGCCAGCTGGGAAGAACCTAGCCAACAAACTGGGAGCCTAGCCCAGTAACAAACTGGCACCCAGAAGGAGTCAAGGTGATTTCGAAGTGGTTTGTGGTGAGGTCCCAGTCTCAGAATGGGAAATTTTTGCTCCAAAGGTTATCTTTCCAAGACCTAGTAACCAGCAGAATGAAGATATTTTTAATTGGAACAGGTTGCCAGGGCTGTGGAATCACCACCAGTGTAAAATACAAAATTAATAACAACTTCTATGAGACCACCAAAACAAGCTCTACAAGCATTTGTTAAGAGTGGGTCAGGCACTGGTGGTACATACAACCACAAGGTATGAAAGCAAGTTATCATCACTTGCTGATGCAGTGGTTGAGAAGATGAGGAAGTACCAAGGAGCAAGTCTAGGAGGTGACAAATGTCAAAAATACTGAGTTGGTCAGATTCCCATTGGAGCATGTGGGAAGTGGTGTGGTTGCAATTACAGACTTTTATCCAACCTTGGGCTCTCAAAAACCCAACACGAATAGGTGACTCAACTCTCCTCCAGAAGAGCTCTTTCCACATCTGTAAATACTGCACATTTATTTGTGAGTCATACATGAACTATTGTATAAAATTAATTTGACTTAAAAGAAATTACAATTTGAGGGTTGTCGTGACTGAGGGAAATGGATTCTCCCTTGGAAGCACAGGAGACCAGAGGGATAGTAGGTAGAGACTCAAAGGGTCTTGATAATCATGATGCATCATCTTACTACCTACTGACAAAATCAACCTGCCTTACCTATGTGGACAGGCCACCTTACTTAACGTTCAATAGGAGCACGTAAATTATGTATATTCAACAAACAGTGTGGAAGGCATTACGAATGATTCACATTGGATCATCCTACCAGAATATCCTCCTCCTCTCTCATGTCCAAGGAATCTGGAAAGCCAATTAGACATTACCACCTTCCCCCAATTGGGATATTTATAATGCCTCTCTTTATTCTCTGACATGTAATAAAAGGCATGTTCACACTGCAGTCCTCTGCTATTTAATTAAAGACAATCAGTAGGGAGACATAAGTCTACAGAAAACCAATCTTTATTAATTTTCCTGCCCTCAGAGTTATTTGTTTGCTTTCTGCCACATCCATAAAGACAGAAATGTCTGAAGACAAATGAGTTATATGGATTTAATGCTAAAGACAGGAAAAGGAAAGATACCAGAACACCGAGGTGCTGGCACTGGGTTGGAGTGATCACAGAGCACATTTTTGCATATGTTATGGGCCCAAAATTTGTCTGACCCAATCATACATTAGACCACTAGTGATGGCCCAGTCTGCCTGGGAGAAGAAATATGCAGATCCCTCTCCCTTCCTCCCAGATAATTTCCTCAGCATGGCAGTGAAACTGTATTGTAGTTACGACTCTAATTTCAGACACTAATAAATTACAAGGCAGAACTTTCCATGTTCTGCTGCCATAAAAGGGTACCAGACAGAGGTGAGAAATCCAGATACAGGAAAACTTAAATTCACCTTCCAGATCCAGTGGAGTAGCCGATAGGATTCGGCAGCTGATTTAAAGTAAATTTTTCTGCAGTCAGTCCTGACTTTCTGAAAGAACACAACATATTTATAGAAAAGTTAGAGTTTATTAAGAAACAAGTTTTAGCTATGGTTGTACTGATAGTTTCGTATAACTAACAAGAGTTCTCTGAAGGACACCCAGGCTGTCCTGATGCCAGGGCTGTGGGGGGACCCAGCCATAAGGGTAGAAGGTGCTGTCTCCAGCTGCTTGTCTCCAGCCTTTAGCCAGAGGTTATCCTCATGAAGTTTCACACAGGTGCTTTTTAACCCATTTAAGACAAATGAATTGTAAAGCTTATGCACCTTGTTTCTCCCAGCTTGATGCCTTTGGTTGCAATGGTGCACATGAAGAAATGCTGAAGATAGCAGACAGAAACGCTCTGCAAGGTGTAGCGGTGGGCAGATGAGGACTGGCTAGTGATCAATGACTTCTACTGGTACAGCTATTTACAGAGTTCACATCTACAGAGTTCACTCCAACTTCTATCCCTGTAAATTTTTTTTCACATTGTACCTGGTCATTTTTCAACACCAAATTCTAATTCACAGCCAAGCACCAGATGCTGTGATATGATCCTTCCCAGATGTAAAATCTCCAGAGGTTCCATGCCTACAAAATAAAAGCTACCCAAGAATATCCTATTTCATTTAATACTAGTCTTGGAAATCTTTCATCTGGTCATTCCAGTATAAAGTGTAACCAGACAGTGCACATGTGCAGTTTCACTAGAAAGCAAACCGATATTTACAACCCAGGGAACAGAGTAGTTCAGAAGCCCTAGCAAAAACAAACACACAAACTATAAGTCATTAATTTGGTGCTTCAGAACAACAGTCTGAGGTTATTCTTTCATTCAGTGCTGCTGTCTAGGACTTTATTTCCCCAGTTAACACAAGTTTATTTGAAAGGCACTGCAGCAAGTTCATAGTTATACGGCCAGATCTGTCCTGGCTGACACTACGAGGCAAAGAAAAGACAGACATGATGACACAGGAATCTTTCCAATCATAGCTTCCTCTGCTTTATACCTGCTACCACTGACTGCTTGCCAAATACCTTTTTTGTGTATGTATTATGCAAGACTAGCTATTTTCTCTCAGTATTCCCGTGACAACTCAGCTGCTTTTGAAAGCAGAAAACCTCTCTACAACCTTTTTCCCTACTTTGATCTAGGACACAGAATAATAGTATTTAAGATTTAGTGGGGATTTTCCACCATCTGCAATAGATGATAACCTCTCAAGTGCAATGCAAGAACCAAAGTCAGAAAATTAAGTGTCCATGTCATCAAGGGAATGTGGGAAAAGGAAAAGGAAGGGAAAGCAATTCAAACTTGTGAGTTTTATGACCACCTAGAGTAAAACAAATCACACAAATATTGCTTTTTTTCCCACTTTGATGTAGAAACTTGTAAAGCTCTGATTCCTTTAAACGGTATGGACTTTCAGAGAATAACAGAATCACAGAATATTGAGTTGGAAAGGACCCATAAAGATCATTTCAATGACTTCTAGACTCCGGGAAATCCTGCAAATTTAACCAGCTTCTTGCTTTGCTTTCTCTCTTCTGTGTTGATAAATACTTCACTTATCCAGATTACTGGAATAAAATAATGATGTCCAAATTTGGAGAATAAATACCTTCCTGGGCTCAGTGACTGATCTCTTACTCAGGGATGTTTCCCATTAACAAAACTGAGGCGTCAAGGAAGCTGGACATATGAGCAATAATAGAGACTTTAACATTTTTGACTCAGTTACTGAGTGTATAATTTGGGTATCTTGCATGATTGTGTGGCCTGTGTCAGCAACTCCGGTGTGCTTAGCCACTACTCACACCTTCTGCACCAGATCTGTGCGCGGGCCCGGCTGGAGACACCGTCTTGTTCCCACCAACACCGAGTCAGGAGATCATGCCTCAGCAGAACTGCCTCTGGAGGCTGCCTGAAGGCGGGGCATGCTGAGCTGCTCAGACTTTGGCCTGTGAGTTGCGCACTGCTAAAAAAACTGGCCTCCTTTTGAAAACCCCTGAGAAACACAGGTCTTGCTCATTTCTGTTCTGAGCTGTGTCCAGTTCTGGGCTTCTCAGTACAAGAAAGAAAAGGAGCTACTGGAGCGGGTCCAGCAGAGGGCCATGATGATTAGGGGTCTGGAGCATCTCTCTTACGACGAAAGACTGTGGGAGCTGGGCCTGTTTAGTCTGAAGACTGAGAGGGGATCTCACCAATACATACAAGTATCTCAAAGGAGATGTCAAGAGGATGGTGCCAGGCTCTTTCAGTGGTGCTTAGTGCCAGCATGAGGAGCAATGGCCACATAATGGAGTGCAGGAAGTTTCACCTCTACATGAGGAAGGACTTCACACTGAAGGTGGCAGAGCACTGAACAGGCTGCCCAGGAGACCGCAGAGCCTCCCTCTCCGGAGACATTCAAAACCCATCTGGACGCGTGCCTGTGTCACCTGCTCTAGGTGACCCTAGAGGCAGGAGGGGTGGAGCAGATGATCTCCAGAGGTCCCTTCCAAGCCTAACGATTCTGGGATTCTGTGTGATTCTGTTTTTATAAACCTTCTGTCGGCCTAGCACAGGACAGGGCTGTGCACGGGAGGTGCTCGCCGGCCCCCGGAGCGCGGCACAGCGCACCGCTGGGAACCCCCGCCCGCACAGGCCGCGCCGGCGGCTCCGAGCCCAGAGCCTCGCGGAGCACTCCGGTCACTTGCGGCCCTCCGGCCGCGGCCCCGGCGCAGGCGCGGGGAGCAGGCGGGGCCCGGGCCGCTCCTCCCGCTGCCCCCGCTGCCCGCGATCCCTGCGCCGTTCCGTAGCCGCAGCGCAGGGAGGCGGAGGAGCGCGGCCGAGCTCGGCCCGCCGCGCTGGCGAGATGGCGGCGCAGAAGATTAACGAGGCGTTGGAGCACATCGCGAAAGCGGAGAAATAGTGAGCGGAGGGCAGCGGGGCGGAGGGTGCGGGCTGGGGGCGGCTGGCGAGCGGCTGCCAGCTCGGCACCCGCGCTGTCCGGGCCGTCCGGCGCTCCTGCCCCGTGGAGGTGGCGTCTCCGCTCCTGGGCTGGCAGGGGGGCTGAGGAGACTCCCGTGTGCCCGGCGGCGGCACAGCGGGAGAACGGGAGGGAGGTGGCGGGGCCGGAGCGGAGGGAGTGGGGGGCATGGCTGGTCCGCCCCTCCTCTGCCTGAGAGCACCCTCGCTACGGGGTCTGGGTGTTAGAGAGGGCCTGCTGCCTCGAACCTGGGCTGTAAAGCGGCCCTAAGGATCAACAGTGGGGCCGCTGAGGCTGTGCGGCTCAGAGGCCTGGAGCCTGAGCAGTTTCCTTTAGGGCCTTGTGGCCTCTCCTGCTCCCACCCTGACTGCAAAGCGAGGGCAGTCGCTTCTGCCCTTCTGCCAAAGTTAGTGGGAGGAAGACAAGTCACAGAATCAGTTAGGTTGGAAAAGGTTTTTGACATGATCAAGTCCCAACTGTGTGACCCAGCACCACCCTGTCAACTAGACCAGGGCACTGAGTGCCACATCCAGTCTTTCCTTAAACACCCCTGGGGATGGTGACCCTATGACCTCCCTGGGCAGCCCATTCCAATATCTAATAACCCTTTTTGTGAAGTATTTCATCCAAACGTGGATCCTGAACCTCCCCTGACACATCTTAAGGCTACAGACAAGTGGGAGAAGAGAGTTACAGAGACTGTGTTGGATAAAAGGGCTTGACTTTGCTGCTGTAGTGTGTGTTTGTTTCCTACCCGTGAGAAATGTGTGGTTGTTGCTTCTTAAGTGGCTTCAAAGACCTGTACTGATGTTTATCTTGGAAAGCTTAACTTCTGTGATAGTCTGTTACTATGTATTTTAACACTGAGTATAGCCATTTTGCTTATAAGTCTCAACTGCACAGACTGCAGTATAAATGTAATAGAGCCGACTAATCCAAGGATGCCATAGTTTTAGTAGGAATAGTGACAGGACCTCTGGAAATCATGGATCAAAAGTATAAATTGGCATAGAGGGAAGACTTCGAAATTGAAAAAACCCAGCATATCTTACTCAAATTACTTGATCAGAAGTGCCCTCCAGCAGAATTAATTTTAAGCTTATCTGGAGAGCACTTGAAATAAAAGGCACTGAAACCTCAAATTGTATGTAGATTGTGTGTTTCAGCTTGATGTTTTTGAGACTCTGACTGTGACAAAAATAACACAATATAAAGGCTTGTGTTGGAGTTACACACTGTGGTTGTCATCCAGGTAAGTCAACAAGAACACCTTGGGATCCATATACAACTGTTTTGCCGAGTAAAGAATGTATTGCATATGATGTGTTGGCCTACAACAAATATGCAAGTGGACTGTAAAGATATGGTAATATTTTAATTTCTTTTAGAAATGAGGAAGTCAGCATATTGAATTCCAAATTGCCTAATGACTCACCTAATTTTCCAATGTTCATTTTCCCCTATGTATCTATGCCTACGTGTGACACCTTTTAGTGTCATGATCTATTGTAGACATGTAAAGGAAACATGATGTTTTGTGTTGGTAAGTAAATTCTTTTGTTTGTGTATGCATTGGAAAGCCTTTGATAATTCTCAGAAGCAAAAAAAAAAGTCCTGTAGAGGAATGCTGGAAACTTCCTGATGTGTGAAAAAAAAGTATTGTCAGGTGTCGTGGTATTACAAATCTGGAGATACCATGTTGGTGTAGGAGGAAGTATTTTTTCTTCTGCTGACTTCTTACTGCTGAGAAGATGGACTTGGGAAGACTGAGAGCAGTAGAAGCATGTTAGGGTGAGGGTTGTAACTACGGGAGATAACTGCAGTGCTTTATGCAATTCTTAACAGTGCTGGCATTTGTTTTTACAGTAGTGATGCTGCCATGTTATTGGCATATAGGTAATTGCTCATTTCCAGAGGTATTCTAAAGTTTTAAATGTATCTGAAGTGCCTTGAAGGTAAAATGTAAAATCTTTACTAATTATTTCTTGTGTTTTAGCCTGAAAACTGGATTCTTAAAGTGGAAACCAGATTATGACAGTGCAGCTACTGAATATGGAAAGGCAGGTATGTGTGGCTGTAAATATGGCCATATGGATTCAAAGTATTCATTAAGCTTAGTCCCTGATAATGTTTTACATATATTTATTACATTGCTGTATAAGTAAAACTGTTGTGAAGACTAAATGTGAGATGAAACAACAAAAAATCCTCTTGGTAGCACTGTAAAATAAATTTCAGGTTGTACTTGGAGATCTAGAACAGTTTCCAAAACCAATTTTTTTTTTTTTCAAGCTTACAACTTCTATTTTTTATATTCTATATGTGACAAAAATAAAGCTTCCTTTCCTTCTTTCGCTTGTCCACCCCCAAATCCTGTGACTTTATCTACAAAACAACAGACGTTCAAGCTGGTTTTAAAATTTTGCTTTATCATCATCTTATGAAATAAATCCTGTCAAAGACTGTCTCAGTAAGGTGAGATGCTGCCAGGTTGTTTTTTTTTTTTCCCAGGCACAATAAGGTCTCTTTCCTCCCTTTTTCCACTATGCCAAGTGACACACTGAATATGAAATCCTTACTAGTTGATTTCTTTTTGTTCTAAAGCATTTTCTTTTTTCTCATAGTAGTAATTTTTTGTGGTCTTTTGGCTTCTTGCTGTAGGCATTCCTACTTATTCAGCTAAGACTGAATAAAAAAAATGAACTTGGAAGAACAACTGGAGCATTTATACACTGCAATGTATTTTAAATCCTACTTTAATATTTTATCAGTTAAACGAGATAGAAATACATATTTGTGCCCTGAGATAGTTGTGCTGATGAAGTTATGGGTATGCTTTGTTGGTGGCACATTTCTGACTTTGTATAACTCCTAATCATTAAAATTATAGAAATATGCATTCTTCCATTTCTATATTACAGAAAATACTAAAATACAGCATAAGTGACTGATTTCAAAGTCCAGCTAAACACATTGAGAGCTATGTATGGTACTGTGGTGGTATGGAAGTGGTGCTGATAATAAATGTCTTTAATGGTAACTAAGTAACTAATGAAACAAGGAGAACTATCTGGGATTTTTGGGAAGACCTTGGTAAACTGTAACCGTTCATTTAAAGAGCCTGTTTGCATCTTTAGGTTGCTAAACTCTTCGAGCAGCAGTGGTAAAAAGAAGACAATGTCAAGTTGTGAATAGAATCTTTATTTGCTTTCTTACAGCTGTTGCTTTTAAGAATGCCAAGCAGTTTGACCAGGCAAGGGAAGCCTGTTTACGGGAAGCTGAGGCACATGAAAACAATAAAGCGTATCTTTTTATTGACTGAGATTCTTTCTTTCCAAGAAGCTGACTAGTTGCTACTTAGACTGGAGTAATGGGGATTGGTAGCAGGGTGTTTAATATAATTGCACATTTTGTCAGTGTAACAGAACTGCTTTTTAAAGGACTGTTCCTGTGTGCTCTGAGTGGGAAAACTAAAGAACTCTTGGTTAGAAAATCAATGTTGTTCCCAATAACAGCTGGCGGGTGCCTGAGCTATCTAGGCACTGCGTCAGAAATTTAATTGTTTTTTAATTACCTACTAATGCATAGTATAAACTAAATGAAGCTCTGACATTATTACAGTACTTGTAGTACTATTTAATAAGCAGGAACATATTTTAAATAAACGTGCTTTTTAGAACTTTATATGCAGCTAGACATTGGTATGTTGCATTTATTCTGTCCTTAGAATTATTTATTTTTGATAACTTGCCTGCAGTTATAGTAGGTTCGATTTGCCTTTATAGGGTTCCTTGCTTTGGAATTAGTAGTTGTGTAAGATGTTGTACATTAATATTTTTTCTGCATTATATTTTTATGGCTTTTGTCCTTGACTTTGACAATTTTATGTCCAGTCTCTTTCATGCTGCCAAGTAAGTATGGAAGTGCTAAGTAATCTGAAACAGATTTTTTTTAACATACAGTACAAGCATGAACTGTCATTTTGATCTCAGTGTAGTAAGTGTTCTGATTCAAGTAAGTTTGCTGCTTCAAAATTAGTTCAATGGAAGTGTGAGCTAGGAAAGTCTGAAAACTTGTAATGGCCTCCCTGAAGAAAAGATGATTTTGGCATTCTTCAGCACCTTTTGATAGCAAATGTTTTTTCTCAGATGAACTGCTCATAATTTTGAAATTCTCACTGTTGAGCTTATAAAGAAATTTTTAATGAAAGAGTACTTCAGAGATGACAATAATCCAAATATTGCCTGGGGATCGGGTTAGAATAGATTTTTACTGGGGAGTGTGGTTGAATTTTGTGGAAGATAAAGTTACATGCGATCTCTGTCATTAAATAAAACACTTGAAACATCCTCAAAGCATAAAATACTAACAGTGAAGATGTTAGACAGTCAATGCACGTTAACTCTTGCTTCGTAACTACAGCTTGCTGTAATACACCATCTCTAACCAAATTGTACTTTTTTTTCTCTGCAGAGCTTATGAACAAGCTGGCATGATGCTAAAGGTATTGTCATTTACTAGTTTTTATTTTTAAGTTCTGTTTTATAGTAATGAATATTGTGCACTGGACCATTTTACAAATATATGTAAGCAAATTGCATATTCAAGTAAAATTTTTTTGTTCACTCCCAGTCCCCACCTATACCTTCAGTAGATTAGGAAAGCAACATTTGTGTTTGGGAGGAAAAATAGTTCTCCTTTTGTAGGAGGAAAGAGGAGTGCCTCATGTCAGAGGGTAACAGAAGAGTGGTACTGCTTTTGCTCTAAACTACCAGAAATTCATGACTTACACAAAAGTTTAATACTTAGAAGTGAGTTTTATGGAGTTGGTGGTCAACTTTCAGTAGCCCTACAAGTTTGTAAATAAAAATTAGAATCTTAAGGTGTTGCAATTTGCTTTGATTTGTGTCCTTGTCCTTTGCTGACAAGAGTGTTCCTGTGACTGTTGCCTTGCAGGAGATGCAGAGGCTCCCTGAAGCAGTTCAGCTGATCGAGAAAGCCAGTATGATGTACCTGGAGAATGGGACACCAGACACAGCAGCCATTGCACTGGAACGGGCTGGAAAGTGAGTCTGGGTTATTGATGGCTAGAGTCTGTGCAGGGCATGGGTATGTCTGTGGTTTTCTTTTATGTCTTTTTGACGCTTTCAGGTAAAAAATATTTTCCTTTCATCTGAAGAGAAAGTGTTGGTGTTTCTTACAGGTTAATAGAAAATGTGTGTCCAGAGAAGGCTGTGCAGCTCTATCAGCAAGCAGCATCAGTGTTTGAAGTAAGTGGGGAGTTTCTGTGGATGTTTTTCATTTGTTGGGTTTTTTTATTTTCAGCTATGAAGTAAAGAAAAAGCCTACGATTAGGTTCTAAATTATGTTTCCTTCATTTTACATCAGTGACTGAGTAATGAAGCTGAAGGCTTCTCATGCTGTAGAGAAGGAGATGACAGAAGTTAGGAGTCAGTTTGCTTTGCCTTTTTCTCAGTTTAGGACTTGGTGGCATCTGAATTTTGTAGATCAAGTTTTCTGCCTCTTGTTGGGCAGCACAGAGGGCAGAGAATATGTCTGCTGTTGAGTAGTGGAACCCAAAATAATTTGAAATCCCTGAAGGCACAGAAGAAAAGATTTTGCTTGGTGGTCTACCCATTCCATGAGCCAATGCTTTGCCTTTTTGCAAGTGGCTTTGATGTACTTCTCTATTGTCAGTTGTTTTGTGTTTCGAGATTAGCAAATTTGCATTGACATTCCTCTGCTGAGCACATCCATACAGGCGCTGGCTGTGGAACTTGGGAGCACCAATACACTTCATGTTTGCCTTGAGTGTGTGAACTGCTGATCTGATAATTAACAGTTGTTCTAAGTTACAGGTGACACACTTAGATTAGGGTCTAGTGGTCTTAATTCTGTGCAAATGAAATAAGAATGCGTGAATTCTTTTTTTCCTTCTCTAGAATGAAGAACGTTTACGGCAGGCATTAGAAATGCTAGGGAAGGCATCAAGACTTCTGGTCAGAGGACGCAGGTATAGCTTTATCCCTTTCTGTTCTTTTAATGTAATTGAATCTTAAAATGTGATTTTGATTGTGGGTTTTGTCTTGGTGTTGTTGGGTTTATGTACTATTAATTCTTATTTGAGACATGCTTCAAACTAAGATCCAGTTTCTGTGGGATATGCCATGTTCATCCAGGAACCACCTGGTTTGTGTTCTGGGATGGGAGAATGTGAGCTGAAACACTTTTGCTCTGTGTTTGTTGAAAGCACATAACACCAGTTTTCATTAATTCTTAAACTACTTCAGGATTTTTTTGGGGGAATTTTTTTCCAACATTAATATATAGAAAATACTTGAAAGTCTTCTATAGCTGTGGGATATAAACCAGAGGAATTAAGACTAACCTGAGGAAAGAAATCTGCAGCATACTGATTCTGGACTTCTTAAAGAAGAGTGAATCTTGGAGTCTCAGTGAGACAAGTTTAATTGTAAATTGCTTGCACCAAATTTGACCTTCAGTTCATCTTAGATTTGCTTCACTGAAACATTTAGGTCCTTTAAGAACTATATTGCTAGTTCATGGATATCAGACTTACTGATAGCTTATGGTAACCTCAGGAAGTGTAGAAATGTGTTAGTGTATGTAACAAAGCATTCGTCTTATATAATGTTACAAAAACCAAGGTTTCTCTGAATAAATACCAGAGATGTTCTTAGCATGTACACAAAAGGAATTGCTGACTATATATTTACCTACTCTGTTAGTAAGATCTACTGCTGATTTTTAGTTTTGTTGCTTTTTGTTCCAGTAGACTTGCCACTGTATTAGTTAAACACTTTGTAGTTAGCCTTGGGTTCATTGTGCTGTATTCCAGGCACTGATACTGATTCTTTTTTTGGTTTTAGATTAGATGAGGCTGCATTGTCTCTTCAAAAGGAAAAAAGTATTTATAAGGAAATTGAAAACTACCCCACTTGCTATAAGGTAAATTCTAAGAGAAAACTTCCGATAATACAAAAATTTAAAAAATTGAAATGTAATTAACGACAGCTGACATCTGACAGATGATGGGTACCTCTTGATTAAGGGATAAGTTTGTTGCTAAGTGATGAGAGTTTGTGGTAGTGGTGTTTCCCCAAACTTTATCTATGCTTTTATAACTTTTAAGATGCTGTTATCTGCAGGAGCTGTCAAACCCAAACAATATATAAAAAATAAGGATGTTATCAAAAACAACAAACTACAAAAACTGTTACTTGGGACAACAGTTCATTAAAATGTTATAGGAGATAATCAATTTCATACCAGCTGAGGAGATGGTTCTCTACTTTTTCACTAGATTGTTCTGACTCACTTGTGTCAGTATCTTAGGATGATTGTGGCTTGTAATGACCTTTCTCATACTAGATGTTAACAGTCTACTATTTTCTATTTTTCTCATAGTTTATTGTTAATTTCTAAAGAATCATTAGGCTTACTTTTTTTTTGTTTAGAAAACTATTGCTCAAGTCTTAGTTCATCTTCATAGAAATGATTATGTTGCTGCAGAAAGATGTGTGAGGGAAAGCTACAGGTAAGTCTACTTTAATCCTATAATTTTAAAGTGAATGTTTCACTAGTGTAGATCTATCTTGCTTGACATTGTTCTTTTATAAATTTTTAACCTGCACTTCAGTTGACTTCCAGTACAATAATAATGTTCCCTGGTGTATGGCTATCAGGAATCTTTTTCACATATAACAGATTTAGCTGTAATGGCTTGTATTGGGTCTGATTAGCTGACAGCCTTGACAGTGCTTTGCATTAGTAGCTGGATAGGTGCTGATAACAGGGCAGTGTTTTGGCTACTGCCGGGCAGCACTGCCCCTCTGATGTTCCTTCCCCCATCGAAGAGGATGGGGGTGGCCAAGGTCCTGGGAGGGGATACAGCCAGGCCAGCTGACCCAAATTAGCCAAAGGGATATTCCATACCATGGGACGTCAGCTCAGATATAAAAGCTAAGGGTGAGAGGCGGAAGTGGGGACACTCGTGTGTTTTCATTGACTGTCCTCCGGAGCAACCGTTACACGTGCTGAAGCCCTGCTTCCCGGGAGGTGTCCGGACATCGCTGCCCATAGAAAGTAGAGATGAATCCTTTATTTTTTTCCTTTTCGCTCGCGCGCGCAGACTTTGCTTTGCTTTTTCCTTCATATTGTAATAAAACTGCCTTATCTCACCCTACTGGCCGTACTCCAGCTTATTCTCCCCTGTCCCAGCAGGAGAGGAGACTGATAGAGCGACTGAGTGGGCACTTGGCGCCTAGCCAGGGTCAACCCACTACATGGCTACAGTGATTATTCTTAACGAACCTAAAATACGAAGTCATAAAGAACTAGTTATGTGTGACAGGGGAAATGAGGAAATTAGAAGTTCTTGCCATGTTACAGGAGAAAATTTTGGTGTCAAAATATGGATTAGCGTTTAACCCTGGCAATTCTTCTTCAAAACTTTCATTGGAACTTCAGTAGCTAAATCTTGAAACAATACGTTTTTACTTAAACTGTGTTTTTAGTGAAATGAACATGAGTTAAATTGTACTTTATTTTTAGAAATAATCTTTCAAGATCAGTCTTTAAACATCTTGCTTATATTTTTGAAATATCCAGTTTTATATATAGAAACTCTTAACAGAATTTTTCTGTATGCAAAGTGGAGAAAGAGTTTATTGAGTAGTCAGTAAAAAGAAATTAAAAATCTAATATTCTTGTTTTGTCTTGAATATGACTGTGGGCTTGTTCTCAGCATGCAGACTAATATTGCTTAAAGTTTCATTTTTATGGATATGATTCATGTACCTGAAGAAATCAACTCTTACTTTCCTTCAGTATACCAGGATTTAATGGAAGTGAAGACTGTGCCGCACTAGAACAACTTTTAGAAGGGTATGATCAGCAAGATCAGGATCAAGTGTCTGAAGTCTGTAATTCTCCACTCTTCAAATACATGGATAATGATGTAAGTAGGCAGATCCTGTGATTGGGTTTTTTTTTCAGGTTAAGAGGGGTTTTTTTTCCTAGTAGAGGAAAAGAAGAAGAGCACAGTCCATGTATTTACTGTGACTTGCTGTCATGGTGCTCTGTGGCTGTGAGCTTCCTGTGTTCTTTTACTTTGCCTGCCAGTGACAGTGCTGCTTGCCTTTCAGCTGGTGTGAAGGATTAGGTGGAAGAACAGCTTGTTAAGGATTTGCTGAATTCGTTTAATGAGTTCAAAAAATTCAGTCATCTTCTGCTTGCTTCTTTAAGGGCCAGAACAGTTTGCTGCTTCTGCTTTTTGTCAGAAATACCATGCAGCAGATAAATGTGCATAAACATGAACAGAGCATGATGCCTACTGGATGGCATCATTGAATGTTTTTTTCTATTACTTATTCTTAGCAAGGTACTCATTCAAGAAAGATTTTGAATTTGGAGCAAGTACTTGTGTCTCTTTGCCCACCATTTTTTATTTAATTGAATTTGTAAATTGTAGGAAGTGTAAGATAGGAAAGGTGTGAAGTAATGGAAACATCCATCCCTGCCAAACCTTGTAACAGTATTGACTAATTTTGCTTTGTTGAATAGTAAAAATTAAGTCACTAGTCTTGCTGAACAACACTTGCAAGACTTTTTACATTATCTAATACTAGTTACTGTATGAAGAGCTGCGTACTGGAATTAATTTTCTATATAAAGCTTGAACCAGAGAAGCTATGTGGCCAGTTTAGTTGATAATAAGCAGCATCTCATGTCCCATTCTCAGAGTATTTGAGAGACAGGAAAATGAACCAATGTGTTAGTTTATTCCAAGCTGGAAAAATATACTCCGAGAGCATCATCGCTCTGTTTCTGTATTGAATGTTGCCTGCTTGCTTATCGTGAGCATCAGTCAATTCTTTGATAGTACAGAAATTAAACTTGCCTTGTTATTGTCAGTATGCCAAGCTTGGTCTTACCTTGGTGGTCCCAGGAGGTGGAATCAAGAAGAAATCGCCAAACGCTGCCCAAGACAAAGCCAGAGGACCAGCTGCAGTGGGCTCTCATGCTGATGAGGAAGAGGATGAATATTCTGGTGGACTATGCTAGCTACAGACTAGGTTGACTTAAATATCTGACTGACTTGTGATGCTGAGCATATCCAGAGGTACCAGATTTACCAGAGCTTCATTGCAATTGTGATATGGGAATCCTAATATTAACTTGGCAGCTTCTGGATGCAATGCAGGGGAAAAAGCATGATTGTACCCATCATCTTGAAACATCTTTGGACCTCATCTCTTACCTGGTAGGAGCTTCCTTAGGGCCCTACCTTCAGCTGATGGGAAAAAAATTGAGAAAAGTTTTACTAAAAGCACAGTTTAAAAGAAACCAAAACCTCAGAAGCACTGGAGGGAGAGTGATACAAAATTTTAAATGCTGGATTTCAACAGCTGACAGTACGATGTTTGCGGTTGTTTTTGGAGTTAAATATATGATCATTCATCTGGCTATTTATCTCTTGTTTGAGACCATTTAAAGCAGACTGTGCCTGGCAGGATTTTTACTAGTGTAAGCACTAGAGGGAGCATTCAGTTTGTTTTCAACATGTTTTTACTCCACTGCGGAATATTATTTTAATACCTTAGTTTTTACAGTATCCACATGAGTGTGGAAAACACTAGGCCAACTAGGTTGAAGTTATCTTGCAAGCTTAAAAATACACATCTCTCTTTCTTCATAAGAGATTTATTGACCTGAAGTCTTTGGAAATCAGTGTTTCCATAGTGTTTGTAATGTGCACATTAGGAAAGGAAGGAGTGAACAACCATTCTTAGCAGTGTTTCCGAAGTGTGCCATAACCAAAAAAGAAACTGAAGTTAGCAGGTAACATGCACTGAATATAAACTTCTGAAGACAAATGTTTAACAAAAACTTAGGTGGAATGTTTGAGTGATATGTTTGAGTTTGTGAGCGTCCTAGGTGTTTCTTTGCTAATCAGTATGCTAGTCTATGAAGACATTTGATTCTTTCGTATTTTTGAAGCATTGAACAGGTATCTCCTATAAGCAGCCTTTTTCAAACTGGCTTAGAATCCAAGGTAACCAAATTTTAAGGCATCCTCTCTGTTTTTATTTGGTTTCAAGTGATCATGTGTTTTGCAAGCTTCTTTAGTGTCTTAAATTTGTAATTATATACCATTTTATACTTAAAAGTTGTCACCTCTAGAAGTTGTACCTGTGGCTTGTTTCTTCAGCAGGACCTAAGGAAGATCTGCACTAGGGTGATATCACTTGAAATCCAGCAGGGATTTGTGTGTGATGCCAAAAGCTCTGTAAAAAAGAGACCAAAAGCACAGTGTTAAGTGTTGCGACAGTTTCTGCCATATTAAGGAATTGAATGTCATCAAAAATATCAAGCGTATGTCTGACAGAGTTGTGTCAGGTGTAATTGTGATGAAGGTTGAATTTTAAGAGGGCTAATGCTCACTTTCCTTGGGGTGAATAGCACTCAGTAGCATTGAGGTGGGAGCACAAACTGCAGCATAATTTGCAGTCACATTATTCAATTTAATGGGTGTTCAAAAACCAGTTTTGAGTCTTTGTCTTGTGTAATAATAACAACCGTGAGTTTTAAAGCTATTTAAGATGCACCTGTAGTTCTTCACTATCTGATGGGTAATTTTGCTTTGTTATTGATTATGTTTCGGCTCTATAAAATTTTTGGAAGTAAGTTTCTTTTCTGTGAGAATGCTTGCAGGTATACATGAAAGATGGTTTTGAAGACTTACCTAGAATTCTAGAACTCTTCTAGATTTTCACTCTTGGAGCAACTCACTTCAGTTTAACTGAAGTTTAACTTCTGCCTTGTGGATTTGTTAATCAAGTTAAACATAACATTTTATGGCGAGTCTTTATCACAGGTAGAATAAAATGCACGCATAGGAGCTCAGGCAACACTAAGTAATTTTCTTCAAACATTTCCTGCTCCTTCTAGTTCTGAAATCAGTTTTGTTGTGTGATGCCAAGGAGTCTGCTTTTTGTGTGTGTGAACAATTGCATATATCTGAAATGATGAGGTGCATAAGAAAACTGGGAACTTCGTGTGCTTCTGTGGAAGAATTTTCAGATTTATTTAAACTGTGCTTGTAACACTAACAGGCCCTTAAAAGAAATATTAAAATTTATGTGTTACATTTTTAAAACATCCTTTCCAGATGGCCAAAGAAAAAAAAAAAATAGATGTGCAACACTGTCTTCCCCCCTCCCTCAAGCTGTTTTTTTTGTTCTGTGCCAAGTGTGGAAAATCTGGAACAAAAGTGACTGGTACTAAACATGTTATGCTGCCACTGAATTGACATTTCTGATTCTTAGTAGTAGAATCTTAATCTTTAATTGCAATGTTGCTGCAAAGACCAAATCTGCAGAAGTGGAAGCATCTGAAAATAAGATGGTCTATTTTATATAAATTATTCTCCTATTTTAGACAGTGAAAGTGTGTTAGGAATGTTAACTGCCTTTTATTAAATGTTTAACTATAGAAGAAACTGTCTATATATTATGTGTTAGTGTTTGTTTCTATCATTCAAAGCAATTTGCACACTTATGTAAATACCATTTAAGTGATCTAAAATGGAAAAGATAACATTTACAGCAAGAGAATTTTTAAAAACCAGTGTTGACTGTAAGAAAAAAAAAAGTTAAATTGTGCATGGAAGCTGAGCAATGGCCGATGCAATGTATATGTAAAATCAGAAGATTTCTAAATTATCTGTAACTTAATACTCAGATGATAGAGTGCAGTGTGAAACCTGTGCTTTACTTGTTCTTTTCCCAAATCTGTGCTGTAATAGAGTACAAAATGTGTTTGTAACAGCTCTACAGATGCTGCCTCTTGAGAAGAGGCTGTGTTTCACCAACATGAAAAATAAAACTTGAAATTAATGTGTGTGTGGTAGCTTTCTCTGTTGTTGATCAGGTCCTGCTGAGGGCCACCATTTGAAAATGAATATTAATTGTATTAAATTTGTCACTGGGATAGATTTTCAAAGTGGTTTTTGGCATGAGAATGCAAGATTGTCATTATTCAAGTTGGATCCAATGGGGAGTTTGAAAAACAACTAGATTTCACCCAGTTTTAAGGATGTGAATTCTGTAGTTCTTTGGAGACTTTATAATTGTAGAAAAATCACCTTTTCTACTATTTTAAACTGAAGCTTGCTGGAATATTTGAAGTCTGAAGAATCTGGCACATAAGTTCTACAGTGTAACGGGAATTGTTCTGTAGATGCTGCAAACGTGCAGCTGTATAAAATTATAAGAACTAATCTGCTCTCAGGGAAAAAAAAAAAAGCCATGTCATCTAGATTTATAATAAGTAGTGAACTTTTTTAGATGCAGGAAATGGAAAAAAGAAGTGACCCCAACCTCTACGACTAGTAGTGGTAATAAAATCGGAGGAAGTAGATGCAACTTTAGAGAGCAGAAGGGAACCACTTGGGATCTGCGGTTTGGGTCTGAGCAGGGACATTAATCTCTGAGTTAATGGTCTGTAGAGGCCAGCGTGCCCAGGAGCTGGGCTCGTCTCCTCCTCTGCCTCCTTACCTGTTGGAGAGGATGTGCAGTGTTGTCTCTGACCACCTTCCACAAGGCTGGTGGGACTTTGTTTCAGAGCCGCTGCTGTTGCCCTTCCGCCGTGATTTCCCGAGCAGCCGTCAGCCTGGAAGGGGAGCGGAGAGGCAGCTGCAAGGCTGCACGTACGTTTCGAGAACATGTGGCTGTTGTGATTCATCCGCTGAGTCCCGTGGGAATAGTGGTAAGGAGCGCGGCCGGACTCCGCCGTGCGCGCTGCCAGCATCTTCACTGGTGGGCGACCAGCACGGACTGCGTAACAGAAAGGTTCCAGCCCTAGAGTGACAGGAGCGGGCCCCAGCATGTGCACAGTGGCAATGGGTTGCCATTAGTTGCCTTGCTTGTTTTCGATTTGTATTTACGTGCCTTTTTTTTGCGTTGTTTCTGAGCTCTGCGTGACCCGGCGCGGATGTGTTATCCCGGGAGCGTTGTTCCCTCTTAGCGCTAGATGGTGCCGCAGAGCTGGCACGGGCCGTTCCTCCGCTGCCGGGAGCCTCCGCTCCTTGTCCAGAGCAGCCTCTGCCTTTAAATGTGCTCTGCTGCAGTATTGGTTTGGTTAGAAGTATCCACACGGGAACCTGCTCTTGCTGCTGCTTCTCGTGGCTTGAAACACCTGCCTGAAGTCGTAGAAGTCAAATTATGAAGACAGCTTAGGTTGTGTTTTCACTTCTCTGAATATGGGCCTGGGAAATCGGGTGATTAAGAGCCAGGTTATGGATAGTGGGTGGCTGGGCAAATAAAACAGTAGCCAGTGTGCACTATAACCTGTTAAAAGAAATTTTCACCTCCAGAGCTGGCTGATTCTGCTACAACTGGCACTCTTACTGCAGCCACAAAATTTTATGAAATGCCTCGTGGACAGAAATCAGCAAGTATAGGGGGCAGGGAAATTAACTGAAAATGGAAGGAGTGAGGAAGCTGGTCATCAGGCAATGCTATGTTGATGGATGGAACAGAGAGCTCCTGCTGTAATTTGCTGAAAGGAGCTTGCTTTAGAAAAATATGCCACTTCCTGATTCATCCACAAGGCAGGGATGGAAGGATGAGGACTGGCATGACTGATCTCTCCATGCTGGGGAGAGGTTCTGCTGCTGCTGTGTGCCATGTGAGGCAGCATGAACACAGACACATTACATCCTTTGCCTGTCACTAACTGACTGGAATTCAGGAATGAAAGGTAAAACTTTATAGCAGCAGACAGGGACTTCTTTGTATGTGTAGCTGACAACTTTCTAGCCAATGCTTGCTGTGCTGCACTGCTCAACAAATGTCCCAGAGTAATTGTGTTGGTAATAATAGAGCAGAGAATTCATGAAGTGTAAAGACCTATGGTACCCCATGTGTTTTATGGGTGCCAACTATTTTGTTTAATTGACCACCATCCAGTAATTTTGTGGCTTCTCTTGTGTCAAAGTATGATTTTCCAGGCTGAGTAACTGGAGAAAGAATGAGGATCTTCTCAGCTGCACTGGAGCCCAGAGCATAGGTTGGGTGTGTAAGGAGTGAGTGGTTAAAGCTGGGTGGACTTGGCGGGGGTAAGGCTGCAGTGCAGCAACACCAACTGAGCAAAATATTTTAAAGCTTTAGGAACAGAGCTGCAGAAAGAGTAGTATATTTTAAAATTCTTCTCTAAGTAAGGCATGACCTGGTAACTTCTGCTATTGCCTTAATGTTTATTTTCCCAAACTTAGCAGATACTGCACCTCGTGGGAATTCCTGAGAAGTCATTTTCGTTGAAACACCATCGGAAAGTTATTTCTCACAACTTTGAAATACTTCAGTCTAATCCTGATGCAAGACATGAGTGTGATGAAAGGCTGTGCTGCTGAGAAACATTGGAAAATGAAAGAAAACACCCTTGTTTTCTGTTGATTCGGGATTTTCTTTTTCTTTTGTAGCTCACGCATGTTAGTATGCAATCTGAAATTCAAATAGCTGCTTTTCTGTATCTGTCATCCTGCAGCCATTAGGGAGCAGAAGATTTCTTGTGACTGAGATGGGGACAGGGAAATCAAGAGAGAAAGTATGCACGTGACTGGACACACTAGTCACTTTTTAGTGCTGGATGTGCTAACACACCCATGATCTCTTCATGGGTAGGCTGTCAAATGGCTTCACATCTATGTGATTTCACTACCTTTTTTTTCCCTGGAGATGCCATGATGGTCTTGGAACAGGTGTGAATGCCTCATGGCCAAACAAAATCTGGTGTTAATAACATGCAACCAGGGTAGTAAGTGCAAGTAGCAGCCTGATTGCACACACATGCTTTATGCTTATCCCTACCAGTATTTAGAACATGATAATTTTTATGTTTTAGGAGGTCATGGATATCTAAATCAGGAACCATATTTCAGAAGTAGTATTTCTTCACAAGACTGAAGTGCAGTAATGGGATGACTTGAAATTTACTGAAATTTGGGCTATGCATTAATTGCTTCAATGCTTTCAGGGAGGTTTCTGTTTCCAGGACAAATTTCAATGTTTCTGTTTTGCAGGAAACAGATATGGGGAAATACTCCACATCTGTGATCACTCCACTGGAATCTGCAATAGTTTGTTAAAAATGTAGGAGGGAGGAATTCAGAGTAATTTTTTTCAGGATATTTCAGGAATAGTGCCTGTTGGGTTTTCTCTTTCTGAGTTTGTATTGGGGATAATTCCACTGATGACTTTATGTAGTATTGTATTGCTATAATAAAAAAAAAATTGGCCACTTTGCAGCTACTAGGACTTTGATCTTTATGAACCAGAATGTGAGAGATGTTAATCAATACATTCACTATGACTGACGTAGAAAGAGACTAGGAGGCAATGTGTGATGGAAAGGAGTGAACTTAGAGAGAAGAAACCAAGGAGGATTCCAGCCCAGTGCTGAGTACTTATGCTCTCTTATGATTTCCTGATCATAGGCATGAAGAAGGGTGAAGGAGCAGCTGGAGACATAATATATTGTTTGACAAATAACAGAACAGCAAGATGAATCACACATCTCATAGCTTGTGTAAATCACAGAAGTCCCCATTTTTGTCAGGCACTTAAGGGTACTTTGAGCATAATCCTGATGCAAGGCAGCAGGGGAATGCATTTTTTATTATGTCCCTTCAATTAATGTCAAATTTATACTATTCTGTTCTCATGCATTTATTCAGTGGAGTTTCTAGATGCACAGCAACTGAACAGAGAGTGTAATAAAGGGGATCCAGTTTGCTGTATAGCTTCCTTTCCTTTTTAGTTGTGTGCCTTTTTTTCTTTGCGGCAAGAGCAGGAGTGTTCCTTGAAGACTTTGCTGTACATCACTTTCGGGGGGGGTTATTTTGGGTTTTTTTAGTTTTGTGTGTTTGGGTTTTTTTGTTTGTTTTTGTTTGTTTGGGCTTTTTTTGTTTTGTCTTGTTTTGGTTTTGGTTTTTGAGGTTTTTTGTAATTTTTTTTCCAGTTTATGCTGAAGAGAAACCAAACCTTTGCTTTGGGTGGATACTCCAGTAAGTTTTCACCCTTTTGACCATTTTTTGATGGGTTTTCAGCACCTTGTTAAAATAATTACTTTTTAATTGACAAAGTGCTGAACTTGGTTTGTGTCCATTGAAGAGAAACAGTAGTAGAGTTAATGTACTATTATGGATCTGGAGCAGATAGAAAAACTCATGTTCTTTGTCGGGAATCCAGGATGTGCTGTGTTGGTGGCAGAAAGGCTGGCATTTTGTCACTGTTTTCCATTTTATCTTTGACCAAACATAAATAATGGGTGAATATGACACAAAATCATTAGATTTAGGCCATGCCCATGTTGAGAGTTGTGGTAGATAAAATGAAGGCTTGAATTTCAAATGTACAAACTATTTTTCCACCCTGAAGCAGATGTTTAGGGGCTCTCACTTGTCACCAAACTATTTTTCTTTTGAGTGTGGAATTCATAGTTCTTTAAGTTAACTGTGGTGTGGCTCACTAGTATAGTACATGCCATATGATACAGAATTATAGCATTTTGAGACAGCTGGGTTAAATGTGAATTAATTGCTTAAAATTGGAATACTATGTTTTTTGTCAGTCTTCTAAGTTATTTCTGTGTAGTTATTTGTGTCTTTGGCTCTCTTCCCAATTTTCCTAAACTTCATTGCTAAGTAATTTTTAAAGACGTTGATATTCCTGATTTCTATAGGAATGGTTGGAAGTATCTGGCAGTGATTTTCTCTTCAGATGAAGGTTTAAGTTACTCCTAGACAGCTGCGGTATATTTTTGTTCACCTCATCAATCTATATATTACATTCGTCCCTATGGTTCACTTTGTTTAAGGGATGCCACGTTACATATCAACCATGTGAGTCAGACCGTCTTACTTTATGGCTTTCAAAGTGTTTTGGGCTTTTTTTGGATGGATGACTGGCAGCCTATGGACCTTTGGCAAACTCTGATAGCCAGGCTGTAATCAAATTGTTTGGAGCAGGAGTCTAGGATGATTCTTGATTATAATCTTGTTTCTGCTAGTTGAGCTCTTTAATATAAATGTCTCAATGGTAGGAAGGAGAGGTTCCATGAAGAGCCTGGAAGCTGCACATCCCATCTGCACTGAAGTTAAAGGAATCAAAGGGTGAAACTTTTGTAACCAGCAGGAGTGGATGAAACAATGCGATAATCTGTGCACAGATCCATCTGCACCCATGAGTGCATATGCCTTATAAAAAAAAATCGCTTTCAGGAAAGGACAAGAAGTAACGAAGGTAAGGAAATGGCATTTATTTTTTATTCCTTCAGTGATGCAGATTTTTTAAAAAATAATTGTGGATGCTTTTATAGCCAATATTGCAATCACAGAGCTAGAAGCAAATTCTGATCTCTAGTTTCAGATCTGGATCATCAATTGAACATCCCTGGACCTCAGTGTGGGAGACAAGTTCGAGTCCAGTGTTCTCCAAGTGCATGTTAAGCAGTAAACTCTCTCTCCTTCTCTCTCTCTCCCTCAATCTCTCTCTCTCTCTCCCCTGTTAATGTATTTGCCTACAGACAGAATACAGCAGATCCTCAGCTGTGCAAGGTGCGCTGCCTTGAGACAGCCAACTGTACCCAACGGCCAAAATTCCTCCAGCGAAGGATTGCAAACTTTTGGCTTTCCATCCTTTCTCCCAGACAGGCCTCCGTGGCAGGCAAGGGCTGCACTGAGACTCCCGTATGTGTTTACCAGCCACAGACTCCCTCTCTTGGGGGAAAGATACTCACTTTCTTCTTCTGTCAGGGTTTCTAAATGCTGGATCGTGCCTGCCAAGGCACTGAGTGGAAGAGACAAGTGGACAGGGAGATTGAGGTCAAGGATGACTTGGAGGTTGAAACAGCATCTCCCATTTGTCAAGGTCATTAGTTTCAAGGCAAATTGTCTTTGAGCTTCTTGGGGCTGTTTGAGTTATTACTGAAATGCAGCAGTTTCCAGAGCAGAAAGATCCACAATGTAATAGTATGCACAAACCTCACAGGGCAATAATATGAAAAATAGTTCTCTCTAAATACTACTATAGTATGGATTTAAAATAGGAATTTGATGCTGTTTAGACTAATTGCTGGACTGGTTAGCCTTCCATCATCACTTCTGGTTCTGCTACATGCCTTAGTTCAGCTTTCTCTTCTGTCAAGAGAATTTATTGTCACATATTGTGGTCATGGTCCTGTTACACCCAGTGATCCTATACTGGCTTACTCTTCTTCTATTTGTTACATAAAAATTGCCATGTTCCATTCTGTTGGTTTAACAGACTGTTAATTAGACAGTTCCTAAGGAGTACTGCCAGGTAGGAATAAATCTGCCAGACAGTAATGTTGCTCTCCTGTTATAGTGAGTGGGTAACCTCAGTTCAACAGCATTTGTATTCTGCCTTTAGTGAAACCAGGGCTGAATGAAGAGTTCTGGAAAGGTATAAACATATCTGAAGTACTGGCATTCAGAAATATGAAAAAAACCTCTGAACATTATGCATGGAAAACTTTAGCACAATCTGATATACTGTCTATTACAGTCAGTTCTTAGTTAATTGCTGACATTAAAATACTCATAAGACCTGGAGTCTGACATTTTTTGGCTTCTTCCCCTCCCTGCCTCCTCCCCTTGCCCCCCTCCTCAAAAAGAAAAAAGAAAAAAAAAAGCACAGTAGTTCTCTACTCTATAAGACAATCTCATAAATAACTGTGGTGGAGTTAGTTGTCCAGCTGCCTGTGACCTGCTGGGTAGTTGTTGGGAAAAAAAAATTCTAAGAGTTTCATGTCTTAATATGAATGATTCTCCATCCTAAAGTTTGGACTGGATTGATTATTCCCCAGTTTAAAATGTTTTCCTCTTTCATTCCAAGAGTAGTAACATTAACCTAATCCCAGGGAACTTGTCACTCAAAATGCAGATAGCATTGGAGAGACAACATAATTGGAGAGAAGAGCTGGCAATTTGCCCACAATTTTAAAATGCTCTTGGATTCTGATCACCACATTAAAAGGAAGACAGGTTCATCTCATGCAGGACTTACTAACCAAGAATGGAGTTAATTTTAAGAGAGAACATTTGAAAAACTGTTCAGCCAATGCTAGTGTTGATGTTGTGTTTTCAGTGGTAAGAAGAGCTGGAAAAACACACACATTGCTGCCCCAAGGTCAGAACTTTCTGTGAACCTGCAGCCCAAAGCTGTGCAGCACAGGACAACCAACTCGTACCTTCCACAAAACAGGAAGGACACTTATCAGCAATAATCTTGCTTCTGCCTTTACTTTTTATCGTGGTTCATTCAGTTTCATCTTCTGAGACATGCATTTATGATGTTTTAGATGATTTAAACTGGGAGTGATGGTTGAGAAGCAATCCAGCCAGAATGAGGACAGGGCAGCTAGGGACACAGTCTCCTCCAGACTTTCTCTCTTGAGGTGAAAGATGTACCATTCATTTTAATCCATCTACTTCTTCAAGTAAAGCTGCAAATAATGGAAAAAGGATGACCCACAGAAATTGGGAGAATAATGCTCTGGTGGCTTCTCTGGATATAAAACATGAACTCATGGGACTGACCAGTCCTTTTCTTTTGCTCACCCACTTCATTTTACCTCTCTTCAGCCCCTGGAAGGAGATAGAGCAATGAAATCAAAGCAGAGTATTGTGAGAAACTAAACTCTTCGTATAGGGCAGCTGAAGAAGTCAAGCATCTGATAGTAATTGGTTAGTAAATTAAATTTTAACAACCTAGAGGTTGCATGCAGTCCAGTCCTGCTCCCCTAATATAAATCACTCAGATTTTCAAATATGAAACACATGTTTTCTGTCTGACCTTGTCTTTTTTGGAGCAGTGGAGATTGCAAACGCAGATGCTCAGGTTTGTCTGCTTTCTTGGCCGCCGAGGCTGCAAATGGCAGCTTTGCTCTCGGAGCGCACGTGACGCTGACATTGCTCGGCACGCTGGAGAACAGATACGGCTGCAGGCAGTAAAGCTGAGCTGGACCCCGTTCAAACACTGTCGCTCCCTTTAGGCCTTGCTCACCCAGGGCGGGACTATGACCTTGGGTCGCAGGCCCGGCCTCTCTCCCTTCCCTTGCCCGGGAGGGAGGGAGGTGCCAGCTGCGCCTGTGGCAGCCTTCTGCCGTCAGCCACCTGCAGCAAAATGCAGATTTTACCCCTTTCCTAGCTGTTCTGGCTTAAGCCCAACAGCCATGGAGCACTCTGGCTCGACGGTCTCTGATGGCTTTCCCCAAGATTATTCCCTGGAGCCAGAAGCTCCAGCACCCACTTGAGCACTGTCACCAGTGCTCACCCTTTTCCCAGCAGTGTTCAATGGACCTGCCCCGTCAGTTTTCCCTTTGAGGGCCAAAGCCAGTGTACTGTTATTCCCCAGGAGGAAGCTGGGGCTCCCTGCATACCATTTCTTCCCTCTTTCTCATCAGAAGGACATGTCCCAATCTGACACCTAATTTTTAGCACTGCTATTCTGGAGCTGAAGGGGAAACTGCATCTTTAAAGCTTCAGATCTGCTCTGACTACAGTCAGTGGGAATTTTCCTGTGTAGGTGCTAAGTATTATTCAGTGTAAGCAAAACTTGGCCCGTTAGTTTTAAGTTTTTTCCATTATAAATCAAATACTCTCTTTAATTTTTGCTTGAAATCTTTCCTCCTAGAGAGAAATTTGCTGTAGCTATAACATTGCCATGAAGTATTCCAGCCACGAGAGCTTGAAAATAGTTTTTTTCTTTTCTAGATGTTTCTTAGGCAGTCTGACTTGGTCTAAGACCTCTGTGATTTATTGATGTATTTTGACCCATAGAGTGATGTTGTTGGTTGTTGGGAGAGCAAATGGATTTAGTCCTGAGGGCAGCTTAGTAGTCTGAGGGGTTAAAAAAAGCTTCTGATGAAGCACATGTTTTTAATGCCCGTGTATCACTGCTCCTTAGGGCTTAATAGGACAGCTTGAAAAATTAAAGTCCTGGGCTTGAACTTCCTTATACCACCCAAATAAAACAAGCCTTGGCTTCAGGGGGAGCTAGGGTGTGCCTGCCCTCAGATGTGTTACAGCACTGGGAAGGGGCACTGTGGGACTCTCCTTCAAGGAAAGGACAGTAGACCTCCCTATCTTCAGTCACGTTGTCCCATCAGTGTGCTGGTGATCTGTAAGACCCTGTGCTGGGGTCCAGGAGAGGAAATAGAGGCAGTGGGGGTGAAGGGAGTAAGAGCCAGAGAAATGAAAATGTGCACAGGCCAAAGGCTGGAGCAGGACCATCCTTTCAACCTTTTGCTTTGAGGAGACAATGTTCTTAAATAATCTCTGAGAACTCCTATTGCCTCCTGTCCACACCTGTGAACAGGACAGGACAGAAAGGACACATCAGTGGGATAAACAGTCAGTACCAAGGTTCTAGCACTGACATCATGTGTGATTTGTGTTTTTTACAGTGATCTAACTCTGGCCTGGTCCTGTGCATCATCGTTTGTACTTCTCCATGACCACCTCTGTCACATCTCCTCCCCAGAAGGAAAAGGGCTGAAATCTGGTCCCAGAGACAGAATTGCCTGTTAGGGATTATAGCACATTTAATACGCACCTGCAGAACACCCTCTGCATTAGATTCAAACAGAACAGGTTTGCGCAATGTGCTACAAAACCACCTTATAACAAAAATCAGTTTGGTAAGAGGGATCCTCTTGGGAAGCTGCCCTCAGTCCTGCACTGCAGATCCGAACTACGATGCTTCTGCTGTGGACACACGACTAACAGGAAAACAGACATTTACATTTTACTGCAAAGAGCAGTCCCCAGAGAGCCCTGTGATACCTTTGCACTAAGCAACACCTAACAACATTTTCTTCTAGATATATTTCATAGCCATATAATATCTGGAGAATTGCTTTGAGGTGGGAGGGAATCCTTTAAAGCACTTTGGTTTAGTTGCACGAAAGAATTTAGTCATGTGGCCAACAGTACAGTCTGTAGTTCTGCATTGCTTTGGATGTTCACTGATCATCTTAAATCTTAGTTATATTACTGATCTATAAGTCTTGCTGATTACATGGGGCATGTGAAGCTGCCTTCGTGCAGACTTCTATCAGCAGCCTTATACTCTTTCAGTGCCTGTTTTCTTGTACAGGATCCTCAGCATCTTTTTTTTGTGTGTAGTTAAGGTTCTTTTATATTATTTTTAAAGGCTAGAGTTCTAATTTCCAAGCCGATGAAGTCCTTATCAAAGTTAAATGAGCCTTTGGGGTAGTCAAGTAGATGGTAAAGGTGGAAATTAAGTTTTCACCTACTGAAAGTTTTTATTGTAAATGTTTTAGCATAACATCCCTGCACTAGCCACTTAATACAGACAGTATATGCTGATGTCATTAATGTGTATTGTAATGTAAGAAGCCCTTTCCAGTCATTGTAGGGAGATGACTATGCTGTCATTTCTATTAGAGGGCTACAGTGCATGTAGATTGTAATTTCATGTAGGAAGTACTTTATTCTCCAGAATAACAGGCTTATTTTATTTGAGATAGTGTCTTTATCACTTGTTTTAGGCTTTAAACCTGGAGATGTTAGTTACTAATGCCTATTACTGTAAAAACTAAAAGCTAAAGCTTCTGTATAAATTGCTGTTGGTTGACAAGTTCCTGCATTTCAGTATCATTTCGATTTGTGTGTTGTTACTGTCTGGATGTGGTTTCTAGTTCTGCATTAATTTAAAGTAATAGCACTGGAGCGATTTGTTTAGGATTCCCCCCCCCCCCCCCCCGTTTTCCTCGGAGGGAAAAAGTGTTAACAGCAGTCTTGGTTATGATGTGACCAAGAACACAGCAGCACTCTCCAGTGAAATTCCCATTTGCAGTGATGTTTGCAACCAAGTATTCTTTTATCCTATATTGTGCAGAGCCACCAGGCTGATGAAAACAGACCTGCAATCCATCAGATCTGAGCTGTACTGCAGCCTTTCATGATTGCACAGGCTGGTTTCATCACCCTGCTTCAGCTGACTTCTTTCAAACCAAGCATCATATTCTTTTATTCAGCAAGCAAGCCCTTCCTAGCAGCTACAGTGCCTCCTGTTAAGCCTGAGGCCAGCTGCAAAGTTGGCTGTTGTGCCAAGGCTGCACTGGTCTGATCTGTGCTGTGTCGGGTTGTGGAGGTGTTGTGGCGCTCTCCAGCTGGATTGTAGTAGGGCTGAACCATCCTGGGGAAGAGGCCATGACGCCTTGCATGGCAGAGATCTGCAGCTGTTTCTGTGCACTAACTGACAGGGAAGGAGGAGGACGGGTCTGAGGGGAGATTTTGGAGCCTTGCATTTGTGTAGAGTCCTTGGTACTGCTTTGTGGCCACCAGAAGCTGAAGGGCTACGGACTCCAGGCAGATACACAGGCTTGTGGAGTTGACCTTGGAAACTGAATCCTTTGCATGAAGAGTGAATGATCTCTGTGTGTCTGTGGTATCTGCAGCTTTTGGAAAAGGTGGCAGATGTGAGACTCTGTAAGCTTGCAATCTTTCAGTGCATTACCTGGATCTTGCTTTGCTGGTCTGGCTAGAACCAGCTGTTTTCTAACTGCTGCTGACACAGGTCACTGGAGCAGGGGGACTGCTCTAAAACACTTCTGTTAGGGATTCTCCCAATAAAAAGGAGACTCAGCCCATCCATTATATTCTTAAATATGTCCTAAGCAATCTGTCTTGAGGGAACATCTGAGTTTGGTTTCTTTTAATCACAAATTACTTAAAGGTCTGGTTTTGCTGAAGAAAGCCCGTTCTGTAAACCTGCTAATGTAACAAATCTATACACAATATCTATGTGTGGTTTTACATATGATTATATGTAAAATATACAAATATATGCATTGCATTAGCTGATACAACAATTACTTGATGCAGCATCACTCCTATACGCCATAATGCATATAAGTAAGCTTTAAATGTGTTTTTTTTCCAGATGTGCTACATGGCTGTGAATCTTTGTGTTTCCTGGTGGCTACATACAGTATCTAATGGGAGAGATTGCACAGACTCTGCTACAAAGGTGACTATTTGGAGGGGGATTTCACTGCTGAAGGCTCCCATATTGTTTCCTTTTTCCTTAATTAAGACTGCTGTTAACACTTCTTCCCTCAGAAGTGAGATTTAAATCTGAAGTGACATTTCCCCCACTACCTCTCCAGTTTGTCTGAGAGCACAAAGTTCCTACAGCAAATGTTGTGGTTTTCTCCTGTAAGCACCTTGAGGCCCAGCAAGTTGCTTATGGCCACAGCTGAGCTGGGATTGGCCATCCTCCTGTGGCAGCAGCAAATTCCACTAGCCCTCCAGTGCTCTTCTCTCTGTGTTGTATAATTACTCATCTGCCTAAACTTACATGTATTTTTCCCTTTTTATTCCAGCCCCTGGAGAATTAGGGAGTTAAATTTTATTTAATGTCAGTCCAATTGTCTGAAACTTCTTTGAGTGTTAAGTGGGAAGTCCTTGGGAGAGGGCTGAAAGTCTTCCAAACTCGTAAGACCTGCAGACCTTAGGGAGCTCTTGCACAAAGTTTTTCATTTTGGGTTTCTTTGCCAGATCGGCTCTAAAACAGACTAGAGATTGTTGTGATGAAAGCTAAAGAAGGCTGAATGCTAAAGAAAATATAGCAGCTGCTGGAATGTGCAAAAGTGCGGTCAAAGCTGTACCTGACGGTGTAGAGAGATCCTAAATACAGAAGTTCATGGGCTACAACTCACTGAAATATCAGTTAGTGGACTGTACAATGTAACTTCTTCAGAGGCGTTTGTATATTCAACTACCTGAAAGAAGGCTGGGCTGAGGTGGGGGCTGGTCTCTTATCCCACGTAACAAGTGACAGGACAAGAGATAAGTCTTGAGTTGTGCCAGGGGAAGCTTAGATCGGCTATTAGGAAAAAATTCTTTACTTAAAGGTTTTTCAGGCACTGGAATAGGATGCCCAAGGAACTGATGGAGTCATCATCCCTGGAAGCGTTCAAAACAATGTGCGGCTATGGCCCCTGGGGACATGGTTTAGTGGTGGATTTGGCAGTGCTGGGTTAATGGTTGGACTTGATGATAGTAAAGGTCTTTCCCAAACTAACTGGTTCTATGATTGTATGCCAGGACTTCAAAAGCTAAATCTCTTTCTAACCTTCTCAAATCTGCATTCAATTTTTGCCTTTCAGAAGTACTGGTTTGTGCTGTTGCCTTCTGATCTTAACTGATTCCAGTCCTCCACCTTTTCTTTGCCTTTCCTTCTGTGTATGCATCTGTCTCATGCTCCCGTTGTTTGTGTGTTTTATAGAAAGGTCTGGCTGGGGCTTGGATCACTTTCCCTGTTTTCCCTACAAGACGATGCCAGCCGCTTCATGCAGGCATAACCTGTTCAGTTGGCTTTAGCTAGGACCAGCTCTAACATTTCACCTCCGCATGATCTTGTTTATCTCACTCAGAGCATGGCAGCTGCAAATAAACAATTTGCTAGTACTGAGCACAGAGACTTGGCCGTACAAACTTGTTGGCTCTGAAAGTAAGCCTGAAAGTTAAGTAAGCCAGAAGAATGGGCAACCAACTTCCTCTACTAGCCCTGGAAAAATGCCTGCCCAAAAGGGAGATCTGGGCATCTCTTCTCAGTTGCAGCCTTTTTGTTAAGGTCGTAGAAATCCAGAGAGTTGTTTCTAACTCAGCTGAGTGATCTCTGGGATCCACTTGAAAATAAACAAACATGTCATCCAGCAATGTCTACTTTCCCTGTTGCTTGCTCATTCCTCTTTTGGGGAGTTGCCCATCTTCAGAATGCTGAAGGTCTACTTTTCCCCTGATTATTGCAATACATCCATAAATAATACATTTCCCTCTCTAAATTACATTAAATTATTCTGTCAAGGTTATTTCAAGAGCATACAGTGATCACAGGTAAAATCCATATCCCCCTTTCTCTCTGCCTCTTTCTAAGATCTCCTGTTTGTTCAATTAGGAAAGTTGATCTCTGGTTTGTAGAGGCTGTATCTGCCTCCCAGCAAGAGACAGACAGCTTTACCTAGGCAGGGATCTGCTTATCTTGGAATGTTACCTCTCCCTTTCACTTGTAATTCAGCAGTTCAGAGGTAACTTCTGCCTTATGTTACCGAAGTACCAGAGCAGAAAGCTTGTTTTGCATGACTCACATGTTCCACATTTTCTGTAAACTTTATTTCCTGTGTGGCGCTTGCCTGATGCAATGAAATCACTGCTTACCTGATGCGATTATTTTGTCCCACCGGTGCAAAGCTGTAAAGACAATCTAACCTTCAACAACTGAGACTCAGACATTGCTGCAGCACATGGTATTTGTAATCCTACCACCTGATTAGGTGCTGAATGGTGTCTGGAGAGGCATATGTGCTAATTCAGTTAACTTGAGTGGCTCCATTTGAAAAAAGAAAGAAAACTAACTAAAAAAAGGAGAAATTACATCATGGACCTGCTCCCTAAAATCCATTTCTGTTTAGGGACTTCCACCTGTGTTAGATACTTTAAGTAAGCAGCCTTCAAGCTTTTAAACCATGTGTTGAGAATCAGTGTCGTAACAGCCTCCAAAGAGTTTTTTAGGAGTCTTGATTTTGCTTTTGACAGGCACTGCTAATACTGAAGATGTGAAGAGAGAGGCAATTCTTGATGTGCTATGCAATCATGCGACCTTAGTTAATCATACTTCATTCGCCCTCCCCGTGTCAGTTCTGAGCAGGCTCCGGTGTTTCTGGTAGTAAGGCTGTGTGTAGCGCTCAGACCAGGGCCACGGCAGGCGCAGGAGGGCCGCGGCTTCGGGCTGTGGTGGCGGGGCTGAGGAGCGGCGGGGACGGCTTCGGGCTGTGGTGGCGGCGCTGAGGAGCGGCGGGGACGGCTTTGGGCTGTGGTGGCGGGGCTGAGGAGCGGCGGGGACGGCTTTGGGCTGTGGTGGCGGGGCTGAGGAGCGGCGGGGGACGGAGCAGTCTCCCGGCAGAGAGCAGGAGGCAGCTCCCCTCCTGGCAGCCCCCTCCCCGCTCGGCCGCCCACGCCGGCATGTCTAGACTGCCGCCCTGCACGGGGCAAGGACTCTGAGCTCAGCCCTTTCAAGTCGAGGAACGCTCCCGTTGAGGGAATTTCGCCTCAGAGACGAATGTGGGCTTATGCATCCAGTGGGTTTATAAGCACTTTGTGTCCCTAGGCTCTCCGTGCCTGCATTTTGCTGGCTCAAAGCCCTGAGCGGGTCAGTGCTTTGGGACATTATTGCTACCGGCTGGCAGCTGGACAACTTGTGTCTCATGAAGAAATTTCTCTGCCATTTCAGACCTGGTTTTGTTCTGACCCGGGGTGAGACGCACAGCTCCAAAGAGTTTTATGGGACAGGCATGCCATAAAAAGTTGAAAGCCAAAAATAACTCCCCCTCTCCCCCCTCCTCTTTTCACCCCCTACCTTCCAAGCCAATATTCACGAAGGGCAGGGAAAGGAAGGGAGAGGCATGAGAAGACTGGCAGAAAGAGTAGTGCCTGTAAAACCTTTGGGATGGGCTGCAGTGTCTGCTTTGGTTGCTGAGTCCTGAAGCATTTCATCAGTAATGAAGTTTCACCCCAACTTTGTTTTTGACAGAACTGTAACTCCTTTTCAAAACCACCCTCGAAGGTTTTATCAGCTGTGATAAGCACAGGGACGGATTGAAGAAGTAATAGCTACATCCTAGATGCAAACAGCGCTCTCCATGGGAATAAAGTTTGAAGAAATAATACTTCCCCAGGAGATGGTGATAGTGTGTTGCAGACATGTTTACAAACAGAGTCTGATGCAGTCAAAGAGAGGGAAGTTAAGTAGAAGAGTTTCCCAGCAAGGTGCTGGACTTGAATGTCTCTAAGGACAGAGATGCCCCAAGTTTCTTTATCCTTTGTAGTTAAAAAAAATTGTTTCTCATATCTAATGGGAATCTATGTTGGGACTTGTGTCTGCTGTCTTCTATTCCATCACAGTGCACCTTGGAGAGGAGTCTGGTTCCATCTTCTCTAAAGCCACTTATTAGGAGTTGAAGGTGGGAATTCCCTTTAATCACCCCAAGTCTCTCTGTCTACTCTTACTTGTTTCCCAACACTGTTTAATGTTTTATATTGCTTCCAGAGACCAGACTGGGGGTTAGGAAACAGCATTGATTGTAGGTTTGCCTCACAAGCTGTATCCCAGTGAGAAGCCTGGAGAATGCCAGAATTGGAAGGAGAGCTTGTGGGAGGAAGGATGTCATGAGGAAAGTGTGGTGACTCCTGTTTTAGACCTTTGGATTGATCTGCATAAATATTTCCTATGGCTTGGAATTGAATGGCACTTGATAGTGAAAGTCTGAAAACTCATGTTAGTGATCACTGCTGGAAGGAGTCAGATTTTATGCTTTATAAAATGTTGTTAATATATGCAGTACAGTTGTGTCTCATAGCCATCCTTTCTGTAGAGAGGTTTTTTTTTCCCTGATGTGGATGTTTTTCAGGAAGTGTGCATGATGGAGGGCCAGCTGTATAATAGTGTACCAGCAGAAATGGTTTACTGACTGCAATGGCTCAGTGTGGTTTTTGATCCTTTTCTTAAACTGTTTCTCTGCAGCTGCAGGAGGTGGTCCTGTGGAGAGGGTATGTGCAGCAGATACTGGGAACTCTCCTCCTCTTGTTTGCTGACTGGGAACTGTTTGTGAGAGAGGGTGAAGGTAAAGGGGTACTTTCCAGAAACAGAAACCATGGTTCAGAGTTCAGTTCTTATTCCACTGGCTGAAAGAGTCTACTTTAAAAAAAAGAAGATGAAAACTTGAGTGGTACTCTCTTGACATTCAAACCAATTCTTTTTTGGTTTTATATGAAAATGGGACTTCTCTGAGTCTAATTTCTCAATCTGACTATTCCATTATACATTTATGTTGAATGAGGCTATAAACACCCGAAAGAAAATCTTTTAATTGTTATATCAACAACATGAGCATGTATGGAGGGCTTTTTAAATAGCATAAAAGACCAAATCTGGTAGTGTCTTCCTTTGTGAAAGTCAGGTGCACCTGGGCAGAGGTGTGCCTTCCGTCAGCCTTGGAGCCTTTGTGGCAGTGATGCTGCTGCCACAGCAAAGTTACACAGCACCCTTCCCTCCACGGCATCTGTAGGGTTAGAAAGGGACAGGTGCAGTGTAGAGTCCTCCTCAGCTACGTATAGGTGCAGCTGCATTTGTCACCTCCAGTAGTCATCCCCAATTCACCCTCTCTAAAGTTCTCGCCCCTCTAATTTCCCCTTTGCCTCGTTTTTGCAGGGCTTATGTGAGTCAGGGGTTTTACAGGCAAAAAAGGTTGGGTTTCATCTGTAGATTAAACTCAACCATGGGAAGCAGGTTTTTCAGTCATAAACTAGAGTGTTGGCTCAGGCTGAGTCACAGTGTCTGAATCTTGGTGAAGTGCAGCCAAATCGTGCTGTTGATTAGGAACAAGAGTCTTTGATCTATTTTGATCCATCCTGATAGGTTTCACAAGTATAGGCTGGGAAAACTGATGAGTGAAAAAAAAAGGTTCAGTTCCTAGTCAGCAGCAAGATGCAGTGCACTGAGAGCTGGCTAACCTCTCTGCTTTGTGGACCTTCCAGACAAATTTGTAATAGTGAAGGAAGAATGGTTTTGGAAGTAGGTGTTGCCAGGTAAAACAGAAAACACATTTCTGTAAACACCACTGGTTGCAATTGATTTTATTTCTCAGAGTTAAAACTGGTGATTTTTCTTTAACAATCCCTCGTGTCTAGTCACCCTTGCATCATTTTTCCGTATTACCTGTTGCCATAGTATTCCAGAAATGGTGCCAATGTGATTTGAGATGAGTGAAATCGCACATTGCTGTGTGTTTACCTTTAAGTTGGACAATGAGAATATAATGGAAAACTGCACCAGATGTCTAAAACTAGTGGGGCTGAGAACTGTATTTGGGTGAATATATTCACATACACAGCTTTAGGTCTATCCTTTAGCTCCCTCGTTTAATACTTCCAGCCCTTGCATGGTCAGTGGAGAGAATGCACCAGTTCAGGGTATGCACGATCTTCCTCATGCATGTTCTTCTTTGCCCTCAACCATATAGGAAGCATGAAACTAAGTATTAAATCATTTTTCTGTGCTGTTGCCAAATGACTAAACCTTCTCTTCAACAAGTGAATCATTAGAATCTGTATGTGTATGCGTGTGTTTTTCTATTCTACTCCAGATACCATGTTGAACTTCCAAATGCAAGCAAAATTATTGTCTTCTCTTGCCCATATGCCCCATACTAATACTGCAAGACGAAGAGTTGTAGTAAACGAAGGCTTACAACTATTTACATGTTGAATAGTTCTGGTGAGAGCCAGTGCCTGACTAATAAGGAAAAACTTCAAAATGAGTACATCCTCTACAGATCCCTTTTAGAGAAGTTAATTCCTCTGTTTGCTTCATTGCACTTATTCAGCTCCTGACTTGTGAGGCAGAAAATCTCTTTCCTGAGTTACTGAGCCCTAGGATAGGTTTGCCCCTTTTCAGTTGGTTGTGTAGATATCATGCTTCCCCAAATCTTTTCATCCTTATTCCTGTAGTTCATATTCTTGTAGCTGGAAGCAGAGGAAACCTCAGTGAGCTGTGCTGAACTGCAGGAAAATGCTCCAATGTATCCCTCAGAGGCTGCTCCTGGGAAGATGCCCTTTTCACTGCTCTGCCTGCCCTGCTCTTTACTTCATGTCAAGGAGCTTGAGCTCAGGGCACAGGTATCAACAAGCCTGGCCACAGGAAAAAGGGACTCTACCTTAGAATGCAGGTGTTGAAATTGGCTTCCCCAGGCTGCAGCCAGGACATTTGGTTCAGAGGTGTTTCCTATAGAGTTCAGTGGAAGGTGGCACTCGCTGTTTGGGGCTGGCCACTTTGGCTGGTGACTCCAGCCTCTGCCCGGGAGACATTGAGAAGTGTTCAGCATAGGGAGCACCTCCCTGGATATATTTGAAAGGAGACCTGGGGCCATCTGAATCTCTGCTTGGTCAGCTGAAAAGGAAAGGGATGGCTGTAGCAGGGGAAAAGAGAAATGCATCCACCTTCTGCTCCAGCACAGCAGACTAAGAGTCTGTCAGAAACCCTGGTGGAGACCAGTGCCCTTCCTCTTCTTTGGACTCCGAACAAGACCACCACCAATTTTTTTTTAAATTACTTTTTTTTTAGCTGAAAGTAGTTGAAGTAGCTACATAAATCCCACAGACCTGGTGGAATGGCTGTGGACTCTTGTCTAAGCTAAACAAGCAGGAGAAATATCACTTCATCAACAAAGTACTAAGGATATGTTTTGAATCCATACATCATGAGCTAATTACCAGATGAGCTGAATACTGTAAAAGAAACAGCTCAGATAGATAAACAGCTGATAGATAAAAAAGGATGATTCAAAAACCCATCTGAAAATGCATTTTGTCTCCTTGCTCACAAATAACCTTCAGTCATTTTGTTTTGCAATGATGTACTTTCAGGTTTGCTAGATTTCCTCAGTTCTTTCATTGTGTCTTTTATTAGGGTGGGACTACAACTGTGCCATTTCAAAGGCCAGCCTTTGGTGTCCCCCAGTGCCTTGTGCTAGTGCAGGAGTGGGAGAGGCTGGACTTGGGCTGGAACCACAGGGTAGGAGGCAGGGCTGGCTCTCTACATCAGGGCCCTGCCAGCTGTGAACTTATGCAGGTGTTTAGGGCACAGGGAAGGGGATCTGTGATGTGGCACACATGAGACCTGATGACAAGGGATGGAGCACAGCAGTAAAAGCCATGTTGGTTGCAGTAGGCATGAAGAAGAAGACGAGCAGAGTCAAACCATCCCAAAATGATGATTTTTGACCTCTAGGGGCCCCATTGAAACAATCTGAAGTTATATACTTTGTTTATTTGTCCTTCAGAGCAATTGGTAGATAGAAGCATTTCTTGAGGTTTTTTCCCTCATATAACCAATTTGTTATCTGTTTTCTTTTTTTTTCCTTCTCCTTTGAATAACAAGACCACAAGCAGCTGCTCATCTCCAAAGCCATCAGCTGTAAGCACCATGTTTCTGCTAAACTGACAGTGAGCTATGGAATAAGAATAAAAACAAGTGGGATCTTTTGCAGATCCCACTTGCCTTTTTGCAGGCCAGGTAACATGGTGTTGTATCAACCTTGGAGTATTTGGAGTTCATCCTTATTTTGTGACCATTTTTGAGGAAGATTATTTTGAACCTCTAAAATACAACTTTAGAAGGCTTTCTGTGAAAAGGAAAAAGGTACAGTTCAATTTTTGTCCAAATTTTCCATGTGTTTCCTTTTGATATGCAATGAACTTTACAACTGGCCTTCTCTTTTCTCTCTCTGATCCACCCATCCCTCCCTCCCTCCTGTCCCCAGCATTGTTTAAAATAGGGAAAATTTTATAGCTGGATGAATATCTAGTTAATACACTACCTTGACCTCCAAAGTTTAGACTCTACGAGGTATTTAGAGATGTCAGCTGAAAGGGTTCATAAATATTTTAACTGCATTACCTCACTCTTGCTGCCACAACATTAAAAATGTGCTTTTCCTGAATGCTTGCTAGAGGAGTCTGATGGTCACGTCTGTGTCTGCTGGCAGCTCCCTCTTCCGCCCCAGCACGAGCTGCAGGAGGCAGCAGCTTGAAATATTAATGAGAGCTAACACAGCAAAACTGTGCTCTTGGAAAACAGAGAGAGAGACACACACACATGCACAGATACACACTGTCCGTGCATGCGTGTGTGTGACGTATGTGAACGTGCAAGGCAAGGCGCTAAAGCTGCGCAGCAGGCATCAGCTTCTGTCCAGCCATGCAGCACATCCAGCACAGCTGGGCTGTCTCAGGCCCTGTGGAGGTGTCAGATTCCTCACAGTAAGACCAGATTCCCTCTGAAAAATGATAGCACCTCGTGAAAGCCTTTGAAGGAGGTTTGGGTTGCAACCACAGCACCGAGAGCTTTACGCTAGGAGGGGATCCTCATACGTTGATTTGTGGCACCCCACACCAAGGAACTGATTGTGTGTGATCTTGCTAGTGAGCAGAGGCAGGAAGAGATGGTCACAATACTTCTGAGCTCTGTGTGTGATGTGTGTTCTTCTAGATAACCAATCTTGGTTTGGGCTTATGATCTGGTGAGTCCAGAGCCTGGGCTGGGACAGGGTTAGTATTTTCATTTTGTGCATTTTGTTAAGCATATCAATAATTTCTGCATATTGAGGAGGGACAGTTTCCTTCATACGTGAATACTTCTCCAGTTACTCTTGACAGAGGAAAATCTGCAGTTTCCCTGGTCATCAGTCATTCTCCAACTAGTTTTCCTCATAGCAGAAGATGGTTTTCATTAGATTTCTGCTTTAAAAACAGTTTTAAATGGCAGTCAGTGGAACTGGCCTTGGGAGGTGCCTGTCAGGCCAGGAGAGGCAAGAAGAGATGTTTGGTGGTCCCTTGCACAGCATTCTACTTGTACAGCATATTCCTCAGAAAAATCTTGATGCTATGGTGTGAATGATTTCTCATACCGTGGACTTTATCAACCCAAAACACAGGATTGAAGGAGTTCCTTCCATCATAGGAGTCTCACTGAATGATTCTGAATACTTATTTCTTCTTCAGCTCTTCTTCTGCTGTCCTAAGTGTCCACCTTAATGTAACTCTTAATGTGTAACTCTTAATGTAACCTAAAAAAACCCTGTACCCTTCAGTACAGTGGATCAGAGTTGCAGTGTGCTTCTAAGTCCTGCTCCCTTGGCCACTAAACAGGGAATTCACCTTTCCTGTTGCATTCTCACAGGTGGCTTTTCTCTTGCTTTCCCCAAGCTTTTAATGAAGCTTTAGATTTCCTCTGGTTTCCCTCCTCTCAAGAAGGAAGCAACAAAACCTTATCTAAAATAGCCCATATGCACCCAGAGTAGAAACCCTGTTTAAATATCACACAGTGCCATGCAAAGCAGCAGCAGTTTTATCTATTTATTTATCTATTAATCTATTTGTATTATTTACCCAGGGATTAGCCCGTTTACCAAAGCAGGGAAAACTGTGAAAGCTTTGACTACACAAACAGTGCAAGCTGAACTTTTTGCCTTGTCACACAGGCAAGTGAGAATTCTGGGATGCCTGGCGGTACAGCTGGGTGTGTTGTCAAAGCACTTGTCCTTGCGCTGACTTACAAACTCGCACCACTGCCTGCGTAAGCACATGCAGGTTTCTAAATAGAGCTGAGGGAAACAAACTGCAGCTGAAATCTGCTTCTCCTCCTGCTTTACGGAATTATGTCTGCACTACTGATAGGCAGAACAAGAGAGCTAATGCATCCACAGACAGGGAAAGCACACCAGCAGGTTACTTTGCATCTCTGACAGAATCTTAAAATCATGACATAATTCAAATTTTAAGTGACATCAGGAGTCTTCATATCAAACCTACAATCCAAAGCATGGCCACTTACAACAGGTTGCTCAGGGCCAGCCTAGCCAAGTTTTGGAAACCTCCAGGGCTGAGGATCTCACAGCTTCTCTGGGCACTTGCTCCAGTGTTTGACTACCCTCATGGTGAAAATAATTTCCCTTTCATTTAATCAGATCTATCATGCAGCTCTGCAGAGATTGGCTCCACCTTTTCTGTACCTCACCATCAGGCAGCTGTAGACACCAAAAAGCTCTTCCATGGGACTTCTCTGTTTTAAGGCTGAACAAGTGCAGCTCCCACAGCCTCTCCTCGCACGTTGTGCTCTTAGCTGCCTGCTCAGTCCAGTATTTCAGTATCTTTCTTGCAATGGAGCCCCCAAAGCTCCATGCAGTTCTCCAGATGTGGTCTCACAAGTGCCAAATAGAGGGAACCAGTAAGTTTCCTTGACTTTCAGCCATGATCCTGTAAGTACAGCCCAGTATGCTGTTGGTTTCCTTTGCCTCAAGGGCACACTGAAATTCCCACCCCTGGTCTTGGTTCTTTTTATTCTAAAGCTGTTCCCAACCCATCTACCTAGTCTGACTTGCTGTAAGGGTTAGTCTGCCTCAGAGGCAGGACTTTGCTGCATTTGCCTGAGTTCATGAAGTACCCGGCAGATAATTTCTCCAGCATCCTGGGATCTGCCTTTCAAGGAAGTCCTGCCCCCGCTGTTGCAGCTGCCCAGCCCGTGCCCCAGGAGAGCAGCTGACACACTTGCATGACCACAAACCTCCCCAGACCCAGGTTCGGTGAAAACCACACACTGCTGAAAGGGCACTCTGTCGTGTCTTCCAGGACGTTAATAAAGATGTTAGATGGTACTGGCCCCAGTACGGACCACCTAGAATGGCCCTGGAATCTGGCTGCCAGTTCAACTTTATCTGGACAGCTGGCCTCAAAGGATGGTCTGGTGCACTTCTCACCTGTTGCAGGTAGCTACCCAGTCCAGATCAGTGATTTGACTATAGGCTGTTTTAAAAATAAATAAATAAAAAACCCAACAGAAGAATCCTTTTATTGTCAAAGTTTGATCAATCCGTGAAAGAAAGAGCAGCACATTTTTGCAAAGCCCAAGTAACTGTACAGCTCGTTCTGAAGACAGATTTTTCTCAACAGAAAGGAAGTGCCTATTAAAGAGAAGGAATCAGGAAGGGAGCTGGGACCAACTGTGGCCAGCATGGTTCTGCTGGCTGGTACCTTTAGAAACACACTACATCCTTCACACTTCTCCTTCCAGTGTTGGGCTCCTTAAAATCACTGAACACCCAGGTGAGGATCCATCTAACTATAAAGGACATTTTAGCATCCCTGACTGCTGTGTCAGGGCTGCCCTGTATATTTCAATTTTCATTCACATGACCTATGGAAGAAATGGAGCAAAACTTTCCAGAGGGGAATGCTGCCTGGCTGTATAAGCAGCCACCTTTTCACTTCAGAGGAAATCAGGTTGTCTTCCAGTGAGTTCCAGTCACCAAATTATTTTATTGTTACAATATCATGAAGCAATTTTTATTTTGTGCACGTCAAGGTGCTCAAAATGTTAGTTTTCACAGTATAGAATGGATGTGACAGCATTTGTCATGGAAGCACTCAGCAGAGTATGTTTCAACTTCATTTAGTTGTGCTGTTTTATGAAGTTCTGCAGTAAAATGTGCCAGCAAATTATGTTAGTTTCTTTCTGGTGATTAACTAATCATTCATATAATAAATAGCAGCTAACTACAAGAAAGAGATTTATTTGTCACAGAATTAGAAGAATGTCAAACTTTTCCCATTTCATGTAAAAAGGCAGAGGAAAAAATACTTTTAAAATTACTTTGCAACGTGCTTTATTTTTAAGTCATTACTGAATCAAAACTACAAGTATATCCTTTTAACATACCCTACCCACTCAATGATTTTTTTCTCAGTTTTTTTTTTTTTAACATGGAAAGAAACCTACATTGCAATTGTAAATTTTCATGCTGCAATGTTCTCTAAGGAGCCACTTGTTTCACTAATAATAGCAATTTAAAAAAAAGAGCATTTTTCAAGCTCATCTGTATGTCTATATTTGGGAACTTAAAAAAAAACCTGTCTCGGATGTAAAAATGTGACTTGGAATATGTAAACATTTCTGTATACCTGAAACACTGGAAGAAGAATATCAGCTAACAGCAAAACACCAGTTGCCTTAAATCATGGAAATGGGAAAAAGCATGTCATGGGGAGCAGAGAGAAGCACACACTACTCAGTCTTTAAAGGGTTATAAGAAATGAAGTAGCTCATTAGGTCATCCATTTCACTTTCTATTCTCATCCAACAGAAAGCAGTAATGCTGAAGAGAATGGCCCAACAGAACACCCCATAATTCACCATAATTATTCTAGCCATTAGTTAATCTTGACGAAGTGTCAAGTTTCAGTTGCATTTTCTTTTTCCTGAGAAAAGTCATTGATGTTTGGTGGAAATGTCTCCTGTGACTGTACAAATAAAATAAGGCATTTCAAGAGATTGTTACTTGTTTTCTTTTTGCTGACAGAGGCTTGTCCACAGTGTCCTTTGTACATCAAAACCTCTGCTTTTCTACAAATGGGTATGGCTAGAATGTCTTCAGTTCCCAGCATGGCCCTGGGTGGGGGGTGTCCTGAAGGCTCATCAGTGTCCCATTACTGTAGCTTGAAAGTCAGCGATGTACAACAGCATATTGCACAATCCAAACTGTGTGGCTCCAGAAAGGATTAAGAAGGTACACTGGAGTCATCTGTGGGTTCACTCCTTTCATTTCTCTCTAAGTTGTAATGGTCGTCTGGAAAATTAAATTAGCCAGACAAAGTTGCAAACTTTTTGCTGATTAAATTACAAAGCAGTCCCCAGATTGTAGAGGAGTGGCACATTAAAAACAACAAATCATTCAACCTTCTTCACTGTTGATCCTTAATTTGAAAGGCAGCATGGATTCCTAAGGCCGTAGCTTCCAGGATTCCTTCAGTGAAAAATCATCGCTACCCAACTATAAAAGGCTTAGCTCTTAAGAGAATATTGTGCTTTTTTTCTTTTTCCTTTAAAATTCAGATTTAACCAACTTGATTTGCAGTGCGATGCCAAAGAGATCAATTAGTTTTTTCCCTAGTCCACTTGATCATAGTCTCTGGTGAGCGATACAGGAATATTAGCTTGGCATACAGGTCTTCTTCTAGTTCCAGTTCTCCAGTCTCTCGCACTAGGAAAATGTCAGTACACAGCTTCAGGATTCGGTCTACATTGGGTAGCTCCTCAAACATGATGGAGTGAGAGATCCCACTGAAAAATTCACGGACGAACTTCCCTATCACCAGGACAACTGAGGCATATAGTCCCATAATGCTGAAAAAAAGAAAGGAAGAGTTCAAATCGTGCCTTGTAAAAGTGCAGCTGAGTGTGAGGAAGCTCATCTACAGGGCTAACTGTAGTCTGTCAGCTGGGTGAACATTAATTTCTGATTAGGATCTTGTTTCTGCTGTGCTGCAGGATGAAGGATAAATAAGATCTCTTCGAACACCTCACAAATCTGGAATCATAAACAGCTGAGGCTGCTGACTTAAATTGTTTAACCCCAGTGGCTGATGGTTGCATGTCCTGCCTGCTACAGCTTGGAAGTCCCAATTGGAAATCTGACAGCAGATGGCTGCTAAAGGCAAATAATCTGTCAGGTTTCATATCTAATATTTTTTATTAAGGTGTATGTAACTGATGACAAACTAACATTTAGCTGTCCCCCCAAATAATCCTTCTATGGGGACTCCTCCAAAATCCTACCAGAAGGGTGTATCTCCTGGGAATGCCTAGTCTCCTGCCTTCCTCTGTCTGTGGAGATGTATTTCATAACTCTTTTACACTCAGGCTGCCAGCTACCCTAAGATTGGGAAGGTCACCAAAACCAGGCAGAGTTCTGACAGGACTTGACCTGCAGCTAAACTGTCATATTTTCAATTATTTCTCTTCAATAGGAAATTGGTGTGAAGGGTGACTCTGTTTTTATTCCCAGTGGAGAGCAGTTATCGGGGGTAATACTAACCTTGCAAATATTAATCCTTCTATAGATAATATTAATAGACATGGATTTTAAAATCTCACAAAATTCCATTTCAAAATGTTGTAATGTTCAAACACTACAACGAAAAAGAAATAACTGCCCAAATCAGCAAATAAAGTCATCTCTACTTCTGTCTTATGTACTTTATTTAATTTTATGTAAAGATTCCTTCTTACCCATAACCAGCCAAGAATCCAAGGCTTGGTGGACTGACTTTATCACTGAATATGAAGAGTTCAAGACTTTCTTGAGGCGTTTTTTGTCTTTTTCCAAGCTGATTCAAAACCCACCACTCACGGACTCCCTCTTCAGATATATTTTTGACAAGGGAAACTGTAATATTTTCCCATTTGCAGTCTGTTGAAAAAAAGAAGTGTTAATATATATACAACAAGAATTGCAAAAATCAAACATTTTGAGAGAGATAATTTAAACATCTGCATTATAAAATGACTGACCAAAGCAGATGCAAAATCCTCCTAAACTCGATTTTACATTATTTCTGTATACAAAAGTATAAAACCCAGACTTCTGCGTTTTTTCTTCTACAAATCTTATCTGAATCTGCATTCAATAATTAAAATATTTCATATCACCTACATTCTCTTCTGTACAAATGTCAAATAATTTTGGTATTTTCAGGCCAAAATAGCACTCATGACATCTGCATTTCAGGCCTATAGAAACACATTTAACCTGGAAGGATAGCAGTCAGCTTCTGTATCTCAGAGTGAAACTATCACCGTAAACCATTTATGTGTGATAAAAAAGATACTATTCTCTTGTATCAAAAAAACGATACTATCCTGTTTTATGCATAGTGATCGCACAGACAGGAGATGAACTCTGTATACATTAAAGCCCTTATGAAGAGTCTCAAATTAGGGACCTGACCAATGACAGTGAAGCACTCATTGCTACTCACAGAGCTGGGTTCAGCCTCAAGAGTTGTTTTTCCCAATGAATCTAACCACTGAATCTTGACAGTAACATACCACATAGCACTACTACTATCACATTTGAGCTCCAAATTTAGCCTCTGCTGAGAAAATTGCTCTTAGATAAAGACTTGCTCCTACTCTTCCAACCCAACAGATTTTTAACACGTGTGTATGTGCATGGGTGCACGTATTCTGTATGTCTGTGAGTACCTGTATGGATTCTGATTGGGTAATAGCACTCTGAAATTCAATTATTTATCTAAAGTGGATTCTTTGTAGCCAGTAAGGAAGGAACAGCTTTAAAAAAAATTAAAAAATAATGTAGTGTCATTATTTAAGCTGAGGAGCTGCATTTGCAGACATGCAACACTACTGACTGTTCACAGTAAGGTAGCAGGAAGATGTGGAGAAGTGAAACTTGTGATCACTTACACATAAAACAAAGGAAAACAGTTTCTAAAGCAGACTTGAAGGAAGGGAGATGGACTTCATCCTTAGAGTCCTTAATGTTAAAACCAAAGCTAAAATACATGCAGATGCATTTTCTGCCTTATACTGTATTACCTTATCTCTCCTCAAGCTTGCAGACACCAAGTAGAAACATTTTAAGTGCATTTCAGACTGAGGTGCCCCGTAACAGCTGTGAATGTACAAGTGTGAGTGCTGCCTTGCACTTCTTTAAACCATACTCTGTTTTCCATGGTCTGGAGACATACCTTTCAATAGCTGCTTTATGGGTTTTGCCAGAGAATCACTAGGAGCCTTGATGTAGTATGGGTACACTTCCTCTAATGTTCTGGAAAAAAAAGAGAAATCAAATATTTCATATTTTTATACCTCTAAAATAATTTAGAAATACCTAACAGTGCTATACACAGTTCCTAGTAATTCTTGGCTTAAGTTATGACTTTATAGTGTTCAGATGTCATATCAGAAAATTAGCTGGATTTTTCAGCTATGTTTTGTCAGAACTTCAGCAGAGAGTTCCATCCATAATGTCACCACTCCCACACCATGAATTCCACGTACCTGGGGCATGTGTGTTTGTAAGGAATGTAGACTTTATATTTTGTTTCCCTTTTTAAAAAAGCTGCTTTTATAGTCAGCTATACAGTGTATAATAAAGGCAACACATCACCAGTAGTAAACAAGCTAGAAAAATATGTGGTGAGCACAGCTATTACTTCAGAATTGCAAGGTATTTTGATAATAACACCTAAAAAGAGTGAGAATTTTTGCCAGAATTTTTCATTGGGAAATATTTTCACAGTTTTTAGGAGGATTTCAAACTTAGAAATAAAGACGTTTGTAAAAGTTCTTCCACTGGACTCAAAATCAAATCATCTTAAGTGGGAATAAATTACCAGTATCTAGAGGAAGACACATTTCATCAAAAGCAGAGACACTGTCCTAACATTTGCCTCAAATGACTGAAAAATTCCAGGGAAGAGGAGCTCTCAGACAAGTCCTGTGACACTTGGCTGCATTGCATACACCAGGCTGAGGAAGAAGAAGGGTGGCCAACTGAAAATCCCTTCTGATCACTCCAGCAGGTCCAAGAAAAGGTAAGAGCTCAGCAGCTAAGTTGTCTCAGCAGAGGTGGTGGCAGAAAGCTCCCTGCTGAAGTATCTGAATGGCTAATAGCTATCACAACCATTTTTCCTTTATGACCAAGTAAAAAAACCTTAAATCTACAAAATTACTGCAAGACAGGCAAATGCAGCTATATCATCTATGTTACTGCTTGCCTCCTGCAAAGAGAGAATTATGAATGAATTACTTCTTCCCACAAATGAGAAAAATCTACCCTCTGGGGGCCTACATCACCTTGGGAAATATTGGTCTGTATCTTCACAGAGCAGAAAAGAGGCATCAAGTATTTTTAAAGTGCAATGATCCCATGCACAATAGCAGTCTGTTTGGATGTACAAGTGTGTGTGAGTGCAGAAAAACAGCTGTGCATTGAAAAGGCAAATCTGATTTCTACCTACAAACAGGTAAGAACCTCTCAGAGTTTTCACAATCCCAGCTGGTCTCAGCTTAAACTTTTCAACTCCTGTGGCCACAAATCAGATCAAGCAGCCTTCAGGGATGATGTGTTAGCTTAGCAGTACTTAGAAACTACTGCTGTAAAGTAATCCCCAGGGAGAAGGTGGAAGACGGAGAGCCAGACTCTTTTCAAATATAAAAGGAGGCACCACTGCTGTTAATGCTATAAGGCTATATCCGTAGAATAATGTTTGATATTCATATGAAGAGCATGCCTTGTGAATTTCCATCACAGGAAAAGATCTGATGTCAGAAATGACTGCAGATGTTACCCGTTGACCGCAGTGATTTAACACTTCCTTGCCATTCTAGTACTATTCAAGAGTAACAATGTGATATACAGTCTGGATGGTTATTTAGAACAAAAAAATCCTCAGTACAACATCCTCAGATCAAGTTGAACTGATGTAACTCAAAGGTGAGTTGAACTGTGAATATACTGAACTGGTGCTTATCCAATAAATCAAAGAAAAGTTACTAAGAGTTTCACCATGCTTGTTGTTGATGATCCAGTGTTCATGGTCCTCTCAGCCTACATTTATAATAGGAAACAAGTTTTTACCTTTAATATTACTATTACTTGGCTTCTATGCTGTTGGCATCTGTTATAAGAGGGGGATAGATGGGCAGACAAAAGAAACATTTGCACAAGCTTGACCACCTTAGGAAATCAGGCTTTAAAGGGGAAAGTTTTCATATATAAATAGAAAAAGAAAATAACTTACACCTTTTCCGGTTGATGTCCAGCCATCATTGTAGCAATATGTCTTCTAGTATGGTTTTTTAGTGTAAAGGTAAGTTTATCTGACGCTATTTCAGCTTTGGCACCAAGGGAGAGATTTCTGTTGTAAGTAAAAGGGAAAACACATTGACAACCTACAACGAGAGCACAAGCTAAGCTGAGGGAGGCAGCTCCTGGGCTGCTGGGGGCTGCAGAGAAACACCCCCGGCAGATGATATGCAAAGGCAGAAAACGTGTATGCTGCTGCTGTGACACAACAGGCCCATCTCACTGCTCCTTGTGGCCTCCTGACCTAGATGAAATTCAGCAGTTAGGTAGAATGTCACTGTGGTAAGTGTGTAACACTTTTAGTCATTCATGGTCCCAGTGTAATCCACAAGATACAATTTGAGGGTGAAAAAGGAACAGATACACTCTTTCCACTAGTGTATGAATGCTTGTAGTTATGAAAGCATATGGGCAAACTGAGTAGCAGTACTAAAAGTTAATTATTTTTAGTAATTAAAAATTACTTTAAAATTAAGGCTCAGAAATGATGGAGTGATGTAATTCACTAGCTAATAGTCTGTGCTTCTGGGAAAATAATGGGGGGGGTGTGGTGATGCCAAATAAAGCTCAGTTAAGTGTGCAGATTCATTACAAGCCTATTTCTGACTGTGGAAGAGTGGGCACAGCACGTTCAGAGCTCCCACAGTGATTCAGCTGACCTGCTTCTTGTGCATAGTCTTTTCTTACAACAATCCAGCTTCTACTTCCAAGGAAACATGTAAATACGGAGGGTGCAAAGAAACTTAATTTCCATGAAGTCATGACTTAACTCCAATTTAATCCAGCAATCTACAGGAATCCCATCTGGCAGACAGTAGCCAGCAAATGACCTTGATGACTGGGTGTGCTCTAGCCTGTGTGCAACAACTTTATATTCTAGGCTGTCTCTTTCGAACCCTTCATTGTAAATTTAGTTCACTGGGGCCAGTGACATCTCATGTGAGCTTACAAAGGTCTCAACAAAATGGATCTGTGCCACTGTTACAGTATTTGCACATAAAAATAGTTTGTGTCAGTTCCAGACTCTCTTAATAAGAGGACCAAGAACTTCTGTTTGTATTTCCTCATGGGTTTTCTGCCTTAACTAGTTCTAAGTATTCACTTTCCATAAATGCTAGCAAGGTTGTTGTTAAGGGCAGTTCATTTGAACGTCTTCATCTAAAACTGGCTAAAATATTCTTACTTTTTTTTCCTTCCCATCAAGTCCCATTGAGAATTCCACTTGGACATTTTAAATAATCTACTTGGTAGTGGCTCCACTTCTTTATTTTTTGAGAACTGCAGGCAACAAATGTTTTCCTGCGTAACAAAAGTGACTTCTCTCTGTCTCTCTCCCTCCTACTCTCAGTTTTTTGCTCTGCCATACAATAGAATTTGCTAAAAAAGTAAACCAAAAATGCAGCATGGAACAGTTCTACTGAGCTAATGCTTGGCAAATGATCCATCCACCTCATAATGGCTTTGCTTAATTACCTCTGAATGGTCCATGAAAGAACTACAGTGAAATCAGCATCAAAGTCTAGAAGTCCCTGTATCATTTTCTTTCTACTGGGAGGACTGATGGTCCATAAAGAGTTTGAATTTCCCTCTAGATCTGCTCGAGTTATATCTTCTCTTGCATAGCCCTCTAGAAACTGCAAAGCAGCCTGTAGATGCAGAAGAGGAAAAGAAAATTTCAGTGCAGTGATATTCAGGAGACACAGAGCCACATTTCCCAGTCAGACAGATTTCTAAATGTTTGATTAATTTTAAGTGCAATGGTGTGCACTGTTTGTTTTCCTCAGGTACCAACTGAGGCTTGAGATAGGAAGGGGAATCAATAAATTGTAGCCAAGCTAAAAGGGTGAGACAAAAATGGCCTCATTGTTTGATGGCCATGTTGGCCAAAGTGAGTCTGAAATTTCATGAAGTAAACTCCGTAGTGTATATTAAAACTCAAGTTACTCAAAATTTTACTCTGTCTTTTGTTAAGTATCTTTCTGCATAGAGAAGTGTCTGCAAAAGATAAAGCAACCTGAACCTTGCAACTTCCAAGTGGATCCAGGTTACAATACTAGTGCTATTATACATGGGCTGTTTGGTAGGATCTAATACCAAATTCTTGAATGGGCTAGTAGCAAGCATTTCTTTTAAAGTTATAACTGATCAAATGCCAGTTACATTAGCAATGCAACACCTCCTACTAATTACTAGTCTTTTTGCTGCACAAACTTGTGAAAATTTGGCGTGTTGCTCCATGAAACACTGAGACTATGCTTAGATGCTTATGTTTTGACGTTTTAATGTCAAAACATTTCTAGACTACACACACTTTCTTTTGACAGCACCACCACTCCCCACTGGAAGGTGAAAGATGTGTGTGCTCTAGGAAAGAGCGTGGGGCTTAAAAGTGCATAAGACACTGTTGTGTCCCCACAGCATGTTTTTTTTGGCAGTACACAAACAGCATCACATCTCCTGAAGGTTTCTGTCATTCAGAGCGGAGGGTTTTATTCAGACAATGGAACAACTGGGGTTTCTGCCTTTCAGGGTTTTGTGCAAAGATGTCTACATTAATGGTAGCTTGTCTCACCATAACCCAGCCCTGTCCTGACAAATGACGTGTCTGAACCTTTATTCATGTAAATCTTCTTTACAGAAATATCTTCCAACTGATGACAGCACTGATGACCACTTGTAACTACACAAACAAGACTCACGAAAGGCCTCCATGGAAACATGCACACATTTTTAAGTAATGAGATATTCTACATTTCACTTACAGTGTTACCCCTGTAGCTTCTCAGAAATTCATTGAACTCATTCGAATCCAAACTTTTGAGCTGATTCTGCTGAGCACTCATGGTAAAAATAGGCTGGGAAACAAAAGAACACATGCTTATCACATTTACTTCACATTGGCTGCTACATACACAGTACAGCATCCTGTGCATCACAGTCCAAGACAATTATGGCACTCAATTCAACAAGAAAAGATTATAATCCCATTCCACTGAGATGCAAGCTACCTACAATTATCTTGCATCTACCATGTGGACCTGTAGGATAATTTTTTCAGTTTCCACTGCCGGTAGATTCTGGTTCTAACTTGAAAATGAAGATAATATTTTACAGCAGTGATAAACTAACATTTTTTAACCCAAAAGAGGTCATTTGTGGAAGCTTGCCAGGTACCTTGCATAAAGCAGGAGAGTTCAATTCAATGAAAGGAAGAAGAAATAGCACAAGGAAATATAGTGCAAAAAGCAGAGTTTGCTTTTAATGTTTCTTCTTCTTTACCTGATAACCTCCTAGAGTTATTGTGATTGATACATCTAGAGGCTTGTTGGTGATGCCTGCAACAGATTTGATTAAAGACATGAAGAGCAGTGGGAACCAGACAATACAAATCAGCAAGACGATAATCATGCCACCCATTCCATACTTCACAACTTTCTTTTTCTTCTGGCCTCTTGGTTGGGGATATCTCTGCAAAAGCAAACAGCAGTATGGTAACATGTCTTCTATCAGAGGTACACTTCATATGATTTGATGGGTGTACATATAACAATCTTAAGGCTTTCCATCTCTTGTGGTAATTTGCTACTCCATGTCAGGCCAGCTACTTTGAGATTTTTTTAGCCAAACCTACACAGACATCCAGTTTCTGATGACAACAGAGAAAAGTGACAAATGAACTCAAATCAAGTGCATGTCCAGTGTGAAAAATGTTGTAAACTTTTGTGATATTGATTCTTCACAACCATAAAGAAGAAAGAAATTAGGTAGGTTAATTTGATTTTTTTTGTCTAAGTACAAGCATGAACTCACAAGAGCAAAATATAAAATAATCGCAGAAACAGTGATACAACAATTTGTTCCAAAAACTGCTATTGTGAGGGACCCATTTTCTTGTATTTGCACTTCCAAAAAAGTTTTATCTCAAAACTCCTTAAGGCAGATTTCCTCTCAGATCTTGAAATGCTGCAAACTGTATATTGTGGGGGATGGGGAGAGCAGGAAAATTGTTTGCCATCAACTGACAGATAATCAGTAAAAGTCTGATATAGCACTACCTCCACATTCACTTCACACCACACTTACAGTATTTCTAAGAGTTCACAGGCTTGATCCAAACTGTTTCTAATGAATTCCACACCAACTCCAGTTAACTAATGTTTAAAATTTTGTTGCTGTTCCTCAAATCTTGATACTGCTGATGTAGCATCCTTCTCTTTCTTAGCTTCTGAGAACAAAAGTGACTGCTTTTCTTCTCCCTTCAAAGCAGATCACATGGCGTGTCTGCTCTGCCTTGCCCGTAATTCCTGTCCTCTCTTATTTGCCCTCATGACTGAATATTCTTAATACTTTCACCATCCTGTAAAATGTCTTACTTTCACTGCAATTTATTTCGGTGTAATTCTCTTACAGGATTTAACTCCGCAGTGTTTAGTAGCCTGTCCTCCATGCAGTGCTTACCACATGTGCAAAATAAAGATGCACTGTACTGCACTGCACCTCAAACACACCAGGAATCTGGCTTTCAGGAAATTGTTCTTGCTTTGCAACATGAATCCATAAAAGCCCTATGAGAATATTAAATTTGTAATACAATGCTATATTTAAAACAAATTATTTACTTTTCAAAAGCAGTGTTTCAAGTCATTTGTCTCGTGCTACAGAAGATCATATTCATTAAAATATCATATCAAGATCAGCAGGGGTATATCATTTGTCTGCAGGAGATTAGTTCAGGCCCTTTTAATGATGTTATAGAACATCTCAGAGAGACTCTAGCAGTCCAATTACTTAGGCATACTACTCAGTAAGAGAGAGAGAGAACCAAAGTACCTTGAACAACACTCGTAAAGTCGTGACACAGTTATTTTGCTGTATGGCATTGGCACACACATGGCAACTTAGACATGGGAATCCTCCTGTGTCAGATCTCTGCTACACATAATGTGAGTTGTAGCGTAAAAAAACTGCGGTGAAATGGAGAGTCAAAGTAGAGCTGGGTTGCTACTTCTTTGACTCTGGAAGTTCTTCAGAACTCCTTCCATTCATGGCAGAAGTGGGAGTCATAGAGAAAAAGGCTATATGAAAGATTTGTGTGCACTTTAGCTCTGAGTTAATCTAAGGGACATACTTAGAAAGTAATTGCCATTAAGAGACAGGATTATAATAAAAGTAGAAATACGTCAGTAACACTTGAAAATAAATCCATTTCAATACAGATGTAGAATTTCTGACTGGTTTGGTCACTCTTCAAACAACGTTTAATTTATTTTTTGAATTGGCAAAATAAGCAAGCATATGGTTGCAATCTTTATAGCAGTTATGAAGAATCCAGGATTTGCAAGTTTAATTTGAACTGAAGCTTAAATGATTTAAAGAGACTGAAATTTCAGTGAGACAAATGGTGGATTTATCTGGCCTGCACTTCAGTCCTGGATGTGCAGGAACTCTCCTGAGATAAAGGAGCCAGCTGAGTTCCTTCTGCAGTTACATGAACCTGGGACCTGCACTGTGGGGCAAGAGCTCTTCCTTCTACAGACTTTTCTCCTCAGCTGCAGCTTCCCTGCTACTCCAGGTTACTCATTTAGATGTATGTGAGACTGTGTGAATACCAGCACTTCCAACCCCAGCCTTGAAACCCAGGCATGCAATTAAGCCAGCAGGCACATGCTTGTGGAGTTCACGTTAATGGTGGAAAAATCAGCTGGGCACAAAAGAGAAGCCATTTGAAGTTTCACTTGTGGTGGCTGCCAACTAACATAAAGTACCCAACAGTCTGAATATTTCTGAACACAAGTGCCAGGCGTATCTTCCAACAAACTTTTTATGGTGGATTTCTCAATTATTTAGGGACTCATGATTATTTATCTTCCCTTCTGCACAGGCGAGAGAAGGCCTGAATCACTCATATGGGGTTTCCTTACTTTTTCTGACTCTCGCCAACACTTCAGGATGAATATATGAGCATAGATATCTTCAACACAGATCCAGCTGGAAAGACTGAGAGTGGTATCAGTCCAAACCCAGTCCATTACTGCTCTCAGCTCGGTCAAAAATGGAACTAGGCGGAACCTGAAAGGAGACCACGGCAGATAACTTGTCAGAAACAGAGGCATCACACCAAACAAGCACAGCAAATGTATGTATGACAAGAGGGAGAATTATGACAACAGGAAAAGAGCTTAACTGGGGATTTTGTAAACACAAATACAATCACATCCTGAAATTGCCATAGCTCGTGTTACTCTAGATCTCCTTTCCAGGCCATAAACATGCTTTTGCATCATTATGTCCAGTAATTGTGATTGAGCTGCTGATGGAATAGTACAAGACTTTCCTGTATCCCCAAGTTCCTCTGACCTGGGAGTGGAGCATGTGTTTTCTACAGGACGGTGGGAATTAATTTTATACCTCCTGACACCAAGTGTTGCATGGCATCTTTGCAGTAGGTGGGCAGCCCTCAGCTGCACATGGAACTGGGCTTTGTGACTCAGGATTAAACAGCAGAAGAAGGTGGAAATCAACAGGAAATCGACATGCAGAGAGCAGCTGTTCAAAGTGCATCATCCCCTTTCCTAGTCCCACGCTTTCCTGATCAGCCATGTCTCAAAAAGTGTCTCATTTCATGTGAGGAAATCTTTCTTCTGTAATTTTTCCTTGGAACGCAAGAAGCCCATGCTGCAAATACTGTGAAAAGGCTGAAATTATTCCACTTTTTCTGTGAAATACATATATGCTTCAAACTGGCTTAATCACAGGAGCACTGCAACAGTGTAAGTGGAGGGTGTGGTCTGCCTGTGTAAAACCACCTTTCACTCTGAGGTGATGCTGTGCCTGTTTCTTGCACTAACACTTCCAACTCCTAAAGAGTTTCAAATGTGCAGCACTTCTCAAAGCAATCATTTCGTTTTGTGCTTAGAAAGTCTGTTTCATAGGGAACTGATTGGCTGACTGGTGTATCAGGCTTCTGGTTTCAGACTGGGAGATGGAATTTTATGAACGTGCCTTCCAGAAACAGATTTTTCTTTTTTCTTGTGGACTACAGGGGACATATGGCATATACAGAGTGTGCTGTGCAAAATTTACTGTCTTATTTTACAGCAGCCTGTGAAGAAAAGTAATGAATAACCCCAGCATTTCACTATAGCAGATCCTTATTACACAAAAGAAATAAGAAAGGCAGTAAGTCTATGCTTACCCTTGAAATAAGAACAGGTTGACATAGTTATAACTTTTTGTGAGGAAGTTGCCAAGAACACGAGTTGGATATCCGCAGCGTATCTGATAAGCTGATAAGCCAAAATAAACACATTTCACAAAATACCAGAGCTGGGCAACTGTGTTCTGGCTAAATTTCCTGTAAAGGAAAAGATAGATAAAGGAAAATGATGAGTTTTGTGTCTGTGTATGATCAAATTACCTTGAAATGTTTTTTTGCTCCTGGCAGTTTCCCCTTCCTGAGGTCCTGTGAAAAGCCCTTGTTTGCTGACCCCATGGCAGGGTTAAAAGAGTATTGGAAAGACACTGAATGTGAAAGTCTAAAACCAGCATGCATTGCCACCTCAGGGTCATTGGCGAGACCCTGGGAATAGGCTGCCCAAAGAGTGAAGGCTTTGGGCAGTGCCCTCTCCCTCTGGATGCTGGATGTCCCTTGCTGCCCAGCACAGACCAGTCTTCCTCGGCCCCCATGATGGCACAGCCCTCTGTGAGCCCTGGGTGGGGGCTCAGCCAAGGCAGCTTTAGTGGCTATTTGTGTTCACAGCAGCACCTCATACAGGAATTTAAGATGGAGTGACCTCTGAAAACATTTTCCACCCTTCCCTGCTTGACTCAAGTCTTATTCCAACAAATAGTTCAGACAGATCTTCACTTTCTCTTCTCCAGACTGAGCTAACCGTCAGCCTCTCCTCACATGTGCCATTTCTGGTTGCTATTCAACAGCACAGTGGATCTGCAGCAGATGCCTCGTGATGGACAGGATTTGTCAGCCTGCCATAACCCAATATTTTCAATTAAATCCCACAGAAGTATTTTAATTAAGAAATTTGCAGGGGTTTCTAAGACTCAGTCTGACTTAGAAGGAATAAAGGGCATTTCAGATGCAGATTTGAGATTAACAACTTGATATAGATTTCCCAAAAGCACAAAGTCAAAATTATTTTATTTCATAACAATTCTCAGTGTGCAGTAGATAAGAGATCCATTTGAAAAATGATTTTTTTTTCCAAATTTGGGCACAATTGCTACTGCACTGAGGAAAAATAAAACATTTCTTTTTGAGAGAAAGTGAGACTTTTCAGTCTTCCTTTACACTATAAACCTATTTCATCTTTCCCAGTAAAATAACTTGCCTGTTAATGAAGTGTAAGGTGCCCAGGTGACACACTTAATTTCCATGGACAGTCAATGGAGTGAGGGAAACACTTCAAGGCAACTTAAAGTAGGAAGAGGGGAGTTAGCCAAACACTAGGGAGGGAACCTTAACACCTCTGCATTGCAGAGTGCAGTGGTCAGTGCCCTGAGCCATGAAATGAGAAATGTTAGATTTGGGAGTAAGCCTGACCAGGCATGTGACACAAAATTCCACGCAGCGGGTGACCACCTCCACATCATCTCCAGAGCCAAGTGGCAGGAGCATGGGAGGAGAAATTTGCTTTTCAGAACAGACACATATTTGAGACATTCCTCAGTTTAAGGAGATTTAAATCCATAGTTCACACATTTCAAGAAAATGCTAAGCTGTAAGTTACTCTGAGGGAAACATTTTCTACTCACTCTTCTAAAGCAGCATGCAGCAGTCTTGGGAGCAGGGAATTGGATCAGAGGCCAACATTGTCTCAGCTGAAGGCTCTAATCACTCAATTACAGGCAATTTCTCTTTCACCTGCTTGCATTTTGGCCTAAATTGAGAATATTTCTGTACATATATAACTAATTCTTCCTCAAACTTATATTGGCCACAGTTACTGCTGTGGAAATGCATTCCAACTTTCTGCTTAGAAATGAGGCAAAGAAGAAACTTGATCATGATTCCAAAGCCTAGTTATAAACATCTCCAATTTAAATACAAACAACTTGGTAGAGCATCAGTATTCCACCCATATTATTTGTTTATAAGGCTTATACCTTTCTGTCACTCCAGGCAAGATAAAGAACATCCAGAAATGTATTCCGAAAACAAGGATGACCTGGAAGATGACTTTTCCCATGACAGTCTTTTTGAGGTACAGTGCTCTATCTACCACCATGGTACCAAACTGAATAAGCACCATCACCAAAAATGCCTCTGGGACCTGGTCCTCTGATAATGAAGAGGTGATATCTGCTGCAGCAGAGTGTTTCTGAAAAGCAAAATATAAAGGTGGTCAAGGAAAAGGGACACTTGCATGATATTTAGCATCTACAACACGTAAATCCTGCTGAGGATTTACAGATAGATGCCCCTGTGACGTACCCCAAAAGCCCAAAATCCAAACACGATGATGATGAAGTCCACTGTATCTGCGAGGAACATCAGCACGTACACATCAGTCACTGCACTGTAGTCTGGATGAATAAGATTGTAGAAAAACTGTCTGATGGGCACATACACTTGGAGAGTCCTAAAACAACATAGACCACAATCCGATTTAATAACACATAACTTGCACTGAAGAAAGTAAAGGTTGAGTGTGTTATGATTAATATTTTTAAAGATATCTAAGATCTACTCTGACAGCCTTCACAGGACTGTAGAGACACCAGTCCTTTGTTCTGACTGCTTCTAAACCACTGTATTAGGATTTGTTCAGTAGAAATATACATAACCAACCAAGTTCACATGGGATATTTAGCTTTCTTATCAGGCAGATGCTATTTGAACAATTGCTGATTTGTCTGATGTTCAGCTGGTGGGACATCTGCATACAACGAACACTTGAACTAACATCAGTAGTAGCCTGCTCCCTTTAAAATGCTGGCTTATTGCTTTACTGTTTGGAACCTCCCCCAAACCCACACAAGTCCTCATATTGCTCACTTTTTAATTGTAAAAGCCTTGGCTTTGATCATTTGTTCTCGAAACTTTTCCATGAGAAGCTCTTTTCTAGATTTTTGCTTGATGCTTAACACACTGCTTCCTTTCTGACTGCTGTTTCGTGTACTGGTACTTCCTGGAAAAAAGGAGAGTGAAAGAGAAGTCAATTAAAAAGAAAAGTTTAAATACTAAAGCTAGAAATTAATAAATCTTGAGACTTCCATCTCATATGACTCCCACATTTGAAGGAAGCTTTGAAAGGAATTCTTCTGCTTTTTTCCCCCAGTATGATAAAATCTTGAGAGCATCCAGTAAAGGTTTAATCACTGGCAGATCAAAACTTGATTAATAGCTATAAAAAGAGAAAGAAGATTTGTGATAGAAGCAAGTATTTGATTGATCTGACTCAGTCACCTCAATTGGTATTATATACATTTAGGCTAGAGTACCCCTGCCCTTTTTACAAGATGGGACATGTAATCTTTTTCAATATAACTAATAAAAACATTTTCTCAATTCAAGTGTCTACAAATGTAGATATGAAAAATACATATGCTTTGCATTCCCTCTAGCTGGAGATTATGCTGGACCAGAATTTCTGGATCTGGACCACTGAGCATTCCTTTCCGAGCTTTTGGATGACATCATTTAAAAAACATAATGGATCACAAAGTATGGTTCTCCATTTGAACTTTAGGAAGGCTTGGAGTGTGCTCAAACATGAAGATACATTGATTCGTATCCTATTTCAGCACTGAGAAGCAGCAGCACTCAGCAGCCCCTGGGAGCTCCACAGCAACGAGCCCAAGGTTTCAGTAGAACGATCCTATGGGAAATGAATATTTGCCTTTCAAATCTCAGAAATGCCATGATGTTTACCTCTCTTAGATCTGTGTGAGGAGAAGCTGGACCTGTGAGAAAGCTGGGATATGCTGCTAGAACTCTTCCTCCTGATGGCAGTCTGCTGCTCGGGGAAGTGGACATGGATGGACTCCACGGATGCGGCAAGATTGACAGATTTCAAAGAGGCAGAAGAGTCTCTCCTGCCTCCTGCCAGAGAGAGCTCATCATCAGTATCCTCTTTATTACTGGAGCTGTCTCCTTTTTCATCTTCATCCCACAATCCATGGCACTAGTGGAAAAACAAGAAGAGAACATATCAAGCCTCTATTTCCGTCACAGTATTTATCACAGGCATTGTTCAGCTGAATCACGTGTTCACAAGGGAGAAGACAAATTCAGTGTGTCGGGATATCATAGAATCACTCAGGTTGCAGAAGTTCCTTAAGATAATGAGTTCAACTGTTAACCCAGCACTGCCAAGTCCAGCACTAAACCATGTCCCTCAGTGCCACATCTGAACATCTTTTAAACACTTCTAGAGATGGTGACTCAACCACTTCCCTGGGCAGCCACTTCAAATGCTCAATAACCCTTTCATGGAAGAAATTTTTCCTGATATCCAAATGAATGACTTTCTTATATCACATGAGTGATTTAAAAAATTGAAACTAAAAATTAAATATAAAATAAGAAACTACCTAAACCCAGATTACCTTTAAAATGGATCTGTGGAAGAATAAAGCAAGAAGCTGAACAAGATCATAGTGCACATAACCCTCTTTCTTCTCAATGCCAATAATATTGGGTGGATGGTAAGGTTTATCTTTTGTGTAATCCACATGTTTATTCCAAGGAAAGAAGCCAAACTGGAAGAAGTATTTGATGACAATGGCCACCTGTTCGGAAACACAACACACTTGGGGTGTTTTATAAGCATGTCAGCTATAATAGCCTCATGACAATAAGAAGGATAAAATATGACTACTTTGTCAGTTTTATGAGAACATAAACAAGCATATTCATTACTACAGAGGAATAACACTTCACATTTCTTCAGTAATAAAATCAATCAAAATTCACCAACAGATGATACTCAGTGGTACTTGAGATACCACAAGCAGTGAATTCTGTCTCTTGATTAACCATTACATAGCAACAGTTTGCAAATGGTCTGTTCTTATGAGAACTGCTTTACATGCCAGGAAGGATATTGCTCATTGCAATGAAGGAAACAACAAACAAGATCTTTCCATACCATAAAAATTGCTGAGGATTTAGCAAATATTTGTATTACTATGAAGGGCCAAAGGCCCAACCCTGATCCTAGAGCTCAAAACCAGAAAAGGGACCATGCAAAGCTTACAACTTCAGTTTTCTCTGTTAGACATGGGCTTGCCAAACCAGCAGCATACCTCAGTGTAGACAATGGCTGTCATCCAGAAGCGTTTGCTTGGCCGAGGAACCGACAGCATGGCCCACAGGAATATAAGGATGGGAAGCACCAAAGTTATCATGGAGGCAGAGATCATGTGGTTAAGGATGATCACAAAATAGCACACCATTTCTGACCGGGCCACCAGCGTATTGTACAGGGCATAAATAAGGAGCAAGACTCGAGGCTGACCAACATAGAACTTCTCTGACTCCTCCAATTCGTCATCATGAAACATCCTGTGAGGAGCAGAGTACCACAAATGAACTGAACATGAACTTCACAAGAGCTGCTTTTCAAATTGTTACTATTTTTCCTTTTGAAAAGTATTAAATTCTGCAGCTAAGTCCAACGTAGGGAAAAGAAAAAGGGGGTGTGGGGTGTGGGAGGGATTTGGTATTCTATTCAAATAGCCTGATTCTAAGCTCAGAAAACAAGAATTTCAAGCTAACTAATCAGAAGCACTGTTCTGCTGTTTTTTAATTTACCCAGAAAGACAATCAGCCTGGCCTAAGCACTTCTACAAACACAGCTTTCCTTCAGCTGCCCAACCAACCCATCTCATGCAATTCACCGAACAGTGATGTGGATTCCCATCTGATTTATCAACATAGATAGGAATTTGGAGAAAAAACAGAGGTACATCGTGACACCTATGTTATGAATCGTCCAGGGGCATAAGATTAGAACACAATAAATGCCCTTGAGCATTAGATGTGTCCAATCTTATCATTATATAGCTCAAATAAATATAAAAGGCAGTGACTTTCATATACATTCATAATTCTCTCTGCTTTTCATAGTTTCCAGCCCTGAGAAGAGATCTTACTGAAAAGCAAAAGTTACTATGGAAAACCAGAAGACAAGACACTGCATCTGACAAAGTCAGATCTATACACCCTCTCTCTCTCTCTCCAGGTGCAGGCAAGCTGAAAGGCAGTTCTGTGGCTTAAGATTTTGCCCCTGCATTTGAGGAAGCTCTCCCCAACTGAGTCAGGCCAGAAAGCTGGAGATGTGCAGTGGCACCATCCCCTCCTCAATGCTGTTTGTGCTACTAAGCACAGTGTCTGAGGGGCAAAGAAGGGAACATCCTCTCCCTTATGAAAGCACCTAGCAAGGTGGTGTTTCTCCATAACCCTCAGCTCCCACTGGCTTAAACAAAAACTGCCAAAGGCCACAGTTTCCCTTACAGTAATCCAAAATAATTAAAGGAGAAACATTTTCCCAGATAGCCCTGGAGGAAACTCATTTGAAATCATAGCTGCCTGGAGAAGAGAAGCCCTCTCCACAAAGAATATTTAGATAAGCCCTTGACCTCAAGACAATTGCAGCACAGAAATTCAATGCTAATCGGAACAATTAAGTATGGTATCTAGGGAGAAAGCAAAGATTCCTTCCAAGATGAATTTGAGTCACTTTAGAAATCTGTAATTAGAACAACTGCACAGGAAATGAGCTTCTTCCCTTAAACCAAACTTAGCGCAAGGTCTGTATCAGAAACTGTAGGCTAGTTCTGAGACAAAAACCCAAAGTAATGACAAAATTTTACACATTGTGACCAACAATTTTTCCTGGTCAAGGATTCTTACTTGTTCAGGAGCAGCTCACTGGCTGTTAGCTCGTGCGTCAGTGGGGGCAGAATCGTGTCGAGTTTGTCCGTCCGACTGTCATCCGGGCTCACCATCATGAGGCTCTTACCAGCTGAGTCATCTGGGGAGCCAAAGGGAAGGTGTTCAAAGCTGACAGCTTTGCTGTAGGAAGGTGGAGCTTCTGCATTGCTATCCACTGTGGAGTACAATGGCACATCAGTATCAGGAGTATATGCAGCTCCTTCTGAATCCAGGCTATAGTCTTCCACCTCTTCTTCCTCCAATCTCGATGCAGAATGAGCTCCTTCCTCCTCATGCTCCCCTTCTACCTCCTCAATGGTTTCTGTGGTCCCCTGACGGGAATAAAGCATGGTGACCTGCGTAGGTTCGCTGTTGGAGATGGATGAAGAGAGTGAGCTGAGGTTTGCAAGACTCACGATCAAGCAAAGTTTGTTAATTGTACCTTTATGCAGGCAGCTGAGCAACCTCATTGCATTCCCAGGCCTTCAAAGTTCATATGATCTGGTAAAAAAAAATCATCCTGATCTCCTCTTACACAGATGGAAGATCTGGGTCCATCTGTTCCCTGAATGACATCCCACTGAACTAACAGTGATTCACCATCTTTACACACCAGCTAAGGGCAAATTAATATTATCAACAAGAGAAACTACACTACCTTTCTGAAAGTAGTTCAAATATTTCTGAACAGAGTAAACATTTGCTATTATTTCTCTTTAAGACATGCTCCATGGTGAAAGATAGGATTCCTTCTAAACATCGTGCTTTTAACAACCACTGTATGAGTTTGTATACAACTGGAACATGAACTGAACATACACATATCAACTCTGATTCAAATAAAATAACATGTAAATTGCTAGTACGAAGAAATACAAACCAAATTACAAATCTGTTCTGGTAACAGGGTATCTTGCTTACCTTTAGATTGCCCTATGTTCTTCAATACTGTCTTCCCTTTTACTTTACCTGCCCGCTTTACTTCTGTGTCTACCTATTTCCTGATTCAACTGTCTGATGCACTCTGATCAGTTCTTTGCTTGATTCACTTTCACTTTTCTACTCTTGGCTTTGCATAGACTCATAGAATGGTTTGGGTAGGAAAGTACATTCAAATCATCTAGTTCCAGCTCCCCTGCCACGGGCAGGGACACCTCCCACTAGACCAGGTTGCTCAGAGCTCCATTCAACCTGACCTTGAACATTTCCAGGGATGCAAAACCCACAGCTTCTCTGGGCAACCTGTTCCAGTGTCTCACAACCCTCTGAATGAAGAATTTCTTCCTAATATCTAATCTAAACTTGCCTTCTTTTAATGTAAAGCCATTTCCCCTTGTCCCATCACTTCATATCTTGTAAAAAAATCCCTCTCCAGCTCTCTTGTAGCCATCCTTTAAATACTGGAAGTTCGCTCTGCAGTTTCCCTGGAATATTTTCTTCTCCAGGATGAATGGCTCTCTCAGCCTATCTCCATTGGAGGGGTGCTCCAGCCCTCTGATCACATTTGTGGCCCTCCCTCTCAAGTACTTTTTTACCTCTCCCCTTGAACATCCTTCTTTCTTTTTTTAGTCTCATTCCACTCCTTCTCCACAGGCTAGACAACGAGCATCAACTCAGTGTCTTTTGGCTGGCTGCATATCCCTGTGTCTCAACAGAGACAAAACAAGATTTCGTGTAACTACCATCTTCTGCCAAAATTAAAAAATTAAGTTTCCTCTCTTTTTCTTTTAGACTGCTTCCAAACTTATTGTGGCTATGTTAGAGCATGTAATTTGTGGCAGAGTTTTAATTAGACCATGTAACACTTATGATGATGGGTGTTTGGATGATTCACAGTAGCACTCATCCTGGTTAAAATGTACAAAATCATAGAATCCCACAATTTCAAAACTGATTGACTCAAAAAAATTGTCAAACACTTTCAACATTGAAAAATAATGATGATGCAAAATGACATAGAATTTCAGATTTATAATATTTATAAAATGAGTTGAAAAACTGATTCCCAATGTCATGTAAATCCCTGGGTTTTATCTGCTAAAAAGCTAATGAACAACTCTGAACAGTTTTTTCTTGCACTGGATATTAATATTATTTGCTATTTTTTCATAGCTATTTTCCCTTTCTTAATTCCAACACCTTACTGTAAATCAATGATAAAGTAATCAAAACATATTTTGAAATAAAGTAATCAAAACATATTTTGAAATCTTTCCTATACGGACAACAATAAAAATTGAAAAACTGGCACAATGGTGCCTATCTTAATTTCTAAAATTACACATCTTAGTCCATATTTAGGATAACTGATTAGCTGAGAAACTTAACTTCCAGCTTCCAATTTAAGAGCAACCATCAACTCTCAGTAACTTAGAAAATAAAACTTTTTTAGCTGAATAAATACAGACTTTAGCCTGTTTTTATACACCCAGCATAATGTTATGGGACAACTTTAAAAAATACATGAATTGAGGATGAAAACAAAAAAACCCAACCAAACAAAACTAAAAACCAACCAACCAAAACAACAGAACAAGAAGTGAAACAGCAAATGAATCCTAGATTATGATCCTGAATTTGAATCTCAGAACCGTGCCACCACGCAGGAGGGAGCGAAGCTTCCTTTAACCATGCAAACACAGATCCATGTACACTGCAGTCAGAATAATGGTATGGGTAAACGAGTGAACAAAGCATGCATGAGTTAAGCACCTTGACACTATACTGCCACTGTCAGCTGATGAGGAGGACATATCCATGCTCTGCATTTTACGAAGCCTAGGTCGAGCACGCTCACTTGTTTTAGGAACAGAGTCTGGTCCATCTAAATCATCAAGGGTTGACTGCCTTGAGAACAGCATGGTTGCTTCAGTGTAGCAGCTACAGCAGCGCAAACAGTTATAGAGACAGTGTTAAATACAAATGGTATTATGACACACATGGTTCAGTAAACAAATATGCTCGCCATGCAGCTAAACAGTGGCACAGAGAAAAAGGGTTCACAGAGAAGATAAGGATTTTTTAGAGTCATCAAGGAAACACATTTCTATGCACACGTTACTCATGGTCAATTTGATATAGGGGGTATAGAAGGCCGTCTATTCACTATTCAAGCAGATATGGAACCTACATAGTGCTCTACATGCTTTCCAGGGGAACAGACTTACATGTGCGAGCAGGTTTTATTTTGTTTGTTTACCCCTGAAATCTCCAGATTCCACAAGGATGTTTTGGAAAGGGACCTCCTCTGTACAAATTCTACTTTATTAATGATATGTTGTGCTGAACCTTTTTACACAGGTACAAGTCAATTTCCTAAAAGAGCCCTTAAAACTGAGAAAGCTCATATTCCACAAATAGAAAAATAGCTGTCAGACATTGGCTAATCCTCTTTCCAAACCAAAGAGCCAAATCGGATATGTTACTTAGCCAGTAAACGCATGCCAAATATAACCTGCTCTGCATGGGATGGCTTTTATTTTGATATTTACTAGGAAGCCCTGATGATTCTTTCCAGAAGACTTCATTTATTTCAATCACAGCTCAAAAGTATTTCAAAATTGGTAACATGCGCATCTTGAAATAAAGAACAGATATAATAAACCCTTATCTCCTTTCACTTATCAAATACAACAGGACACCAGAGACATACACCATACATTGAGCATTCATGTGTAACTGGAGAAAAGAAGAACTGGATAAGTTATGAGAAAGAAAGTACATAATTAAATACAAGCATTTAACAGAGCAACAGGAAAGAAGCAAATACATTAATGACAAATGGTAGGTAAAAAGATTATTTCTCCTGTAAAAATCCTTCATAAATGCAGATGTCAATGAAATTATTTGAGTGGCCTGGTGTTTTAACACATGCAGTGACCTGCCTGAGTCTCTCAGATAGAATGAAAGAAGAAAAGACCCCAAAATTCAGGATTTATGCTCTACTTTTCTTCTTTTGACTCCAGACTCCATCTGTGTTATACCTGAGAAGTGGCAGCGGGGGATTTGCTTCCTTGGCAAGTATTATGTTTGTCCAGGGGCACAGAGAATCGGGAAAGAGGTCAGAAAGGAAGGGCAACGGTGTTTTCCACATTAATTTGGTCTTGCTAGCTTGAAGTGAGGAAAAAATCTGCTGGCATGAGGTTATAGTCTGCAATTATTGCCTTTAGGAAAATGGGGAGGAAAGAGCAAAATATGTGGAGAGAAGAAGCAGTTATTCTTAGGCCTACCCTCACTGATGATCTTTTTTGACAGAATGGTTTTTTTGACTGAGGCTAAAAGCATACCTTGGCCTTTGAACAGAAGAAAAGAATCACCAAGATACCAAAGGTATTGTGAAATATTTTCCTTAAGAGAAATATTCCGTCTCAATGGCAGGGGCACCTCTGGCCTGCCAGTTCACTTGGCCAAAACCCTTTAAAAGCCACATCATTACGCCTGTGTGTGCACAAAGGCACACAAGGCCCTCCAGACAAAACCTGGAGGGCTGTCTGCATGGTGTACAGCTCATGTATGGCATCAGGAGGTCTGCCCTGGAAGCGTGATTCGGCAGCATGGCAGTTCAGCTGAAGCTCGGTGTTACTAACTTGGGGGGCTCTTGAGGGAGCAGGTTTCCCTCTGCACATACACATATGGAATACAGCCAGGCCGTTGTTCTATCAGTGAGGTTTTGGAAAAATATGGGAAGCTGGCAGCAAGTACACAATACAGTTTTCCAGATGACCTTTATGTCTGTGTGCTATGATCTTGCATGCACGTGTCATTTTAGATCTTAAGAGCTGAGTTTATTCTTTTGAAAGGCAGCACCTAATAATAAGGTGTTGAAAGATTTGAAATGCAGACATAGCTCAAAGGGAATCGTCCAAGGCCCTCAAGTGGAGCAGCTAGCAAGTGGGCAGTTTATGTTCACATGCCTATTTATATATTTTCAGTGGAAGAAACATATGCCAGCTGCCCTCTCAAACATGCCAGCTCTGACCTCGCTCCCAGAAAAAATCAAAGAAAAAACATCTATTAATCCCAATAGATAAAAACATTTGTCCGGATGAGTGCCTGCAACATTTGGTTTAAAATGGTTTTAAATGAAGAATGAATCATCAGAGTAATTACTGACTGAGCAGCTGCACTGTATCCTCGGATATCAGGAGATCTGTATGAGTCGACACCTGTAGCACAGTCTGTATATTCTTTATGTGCTTTAGGAACATGCTTCTGAATGTGGAGGAGATGAGAACACCAATGAAGTAGAGAGATTCGCACTGAGCAAAACTGATGTTGACTCAATGTTAGGACTATCACATAAATTTGATCCAAGCATATCTTCCTAAGTGACTTTTAGAATTTGTGTTGGAGACCTTGAAAGCGTTAGCTTCTTGAAATCATTCAATAACTACGTATTTTCAATTGAATGCTCATTAAAAGCCACAAGTTCAAACATTTTATATAAAGTTGATCGGTATCCATTTTCCATAGGGATATATATATATATATATCTCAGAGATGTTTTTCTCCTCAGTGAGCGAGAAATTTTTAAGTTTGGCTTCCTTTTTGCTAAACAAACTTACCCTTCCCAAAGAGTTTATTAGCTTAGTGGGTGAATTACAATTTTTTCTGATTTTTTTTTTCTGTCCATAGGCTAACTCCTGACTGGCATTATCTGTTTGAACTACTACTACATTCCCCGTGCCTCCAAGAAAAAATCACAATAAAGGCCTAAATTGGACTTTAATCCAGCCCAAACAGGGGTTCTCCTTCCTTCCACCTCCCTAGGCAAAGGTTACCTCTCCAGTACTCCCTGCCTCAAGCCCTATTCTCCTTTCTAGTGAGGGAAGCACAGATAAATGGTGGTGTTCTTAAACACCCTGACAGGGATTCCCTCCTTCAGCTCCTATAAAGGGCTACACAAAGGTAGAGTCAGGAACTGAAAACGTTATTCATTTGTGATGGACAAAAATGAATACAAACTGAACTGAATACAAAAACTTAGATAACCTGAAATCTGACTTAGGACACGTGTCTAGCTCCTATCACATAATTGTAGGCAAAACCCCATAAAGGCAGCTATTAATTTTATTATTTTAGTAAGTTCCCAATAATCTTACTGAAATTCACAGGCTGTTTAACCTAATAAGAAGTTCATCAGTCAAATGGAAACAAACTGCAGCAAATGCTCTGCCATGCTAGATCCCAATCCCTTTTGGTGGTGTTCCTCAAAGAGCTTGGTAAGGAACAGCATCAGTCCCTTCTCCTGGCCCATATGAACTTTGCACTTTGCCTTTAGGATACATGAGAGTATTTATACATAAAGAGAAACCAATCAAATACCTTATGAATATCTCATACTTTCTACTGTGTAGAAAAATGACTGAGAATAAATGACAGCCTTACTAAAAGAAAAAACCCCACAAAGGACACTCTACAAAAGTCCGTTTAGAGCTTTATCCAGGCTAAGAACGACATCCCTGGATCAGACTCATGAGGGTCAGCCCTGAACTTCACAAGAAATTTACAGTTCCTGCAGCTGATCAGGAGGGTTTTTCTCTCTGGCTATCCAGTGTTTACCTACAGTAATTCCTGTCCTGAGCACAGAGGATTATGTCTTATTATAATGGAATAGCTTTTGTGCTTCAGCATTCCTGTGTGCTTCCAGACATGTTCACCTTACTCAGGAACTTAATCTCCACTACAGAATTTTGTCCACTACAGAATTTTTAGTAGTGCAATCAAAGGATAACCAGAACAGAAACCCTCTGCCTCTTCCCAAAGATTTTCCATTGCAACCTGAGATCCACAATCACAGGGATGCTTTAGATTTAATTAGTGGCTTCTACATTTACTGGAAACCATTACTTTAAAATACAAACTGCCACCTGCTCTTGTTTGGGCAATTAAAAAAAAAACCCAATCAATAAACTCATTAGAAGTCTAAAACATTTCACTTTTCTTAAAAACAACATAGGCACTTCTGTAATCCCTTGAAGAGATATGCAAGAGTGCCCCAATAGAGAGATGGCATTATCATTCAATCAACAGATTCATTATTGCTTCCTCTGTTATTATAGGAGATGTCCACAATTCATAATACTCAGTACAAGAATATTTGATTTTTCATTACCAGAAGGAGAATTTGAGATTAGAGAAATCAGTCATAATACTGCTTTTGCTATTCCTTTGTTTATAAACCCTGTGACTTCTTTGAAGGAAATGGAGATAGAAACACGTGAAAGATTTAACTTTTTCTGTTGCAAAGCAGCACCACAGAATCACTGAATTCTCTGAGTCTGAAAAGAGATTTTAAATGTGCAAGTGTGCTTAAAGCAGGGTGAAAAAATGGGTTATTCTGAAAAAAAAAGAAAAAGACACAAGTAGAGCTCAACATTAGATACCATCTCATTGAAGAGGCAGAATCTATACATTAAAATAACTAGATTTGTTTTTCTTTTTTACAATTAATTTTGGAATTGGCTTCCTTTTGTTTATGGTTAAAGTTCCTGCTAATGACTGTAAAGTAATGATAACTTCTATCTACAGTCAAAAGAGTGACCAAAAAGTACTTAATGAAAGCAGGACTGATACTATTATTCATTCTTTAGGTGAGACTGAACTTTGTGGAATTAAAATCTGCCCTGCAGATATCAAAGTGGGTCCAAGTGAGCTGGTAACAGAACTTGACTTTACTTTTTTCTCACATCATCTGACTCCTGTAAAACTTTGAGACAAAACACAAAGGTGTTGCTCAGCTGGGCAACAAGCCACTGAGAAAGATTTGCTCAGATTTGGTGTTTTTACTGGAGTGAACCTCTTAAAGGCCAGTGCTCGCTGAAGAGCTATTTGTGGATATTTTGTTGAAGCATAGTACTCACAGGCACTCTCTCACTCTTGCTTTTCAAGACCATCAGAAAGGAAGACAACTCCTCGTTATTTTCAGTCTGCTGACATCTACCCATATGTCATTAGTAAAAGGTAGGCATAATTTACTGTACACAGAAGTTTCTGAATTTGCTGGGAGTATCAAACACAGTATGATACCGCCACAGTTCACAGAAGAAAAGGAGACAGCAGAAGGCCATAGATTATGAAACAGCTGGATTTCCAAAGCCCTCCCTTCTCCCCCTCATGTTATACAAATTCTGCAGTATCTTAAAAATCAGGAACACCAGGGACATGGTGGGAACAGACTGCCTCTGTAAGAGAAGGAAGTGAATGCGTGTGCCTCCGTGTGCATGAAGCAGCAGGAGCAGGCAGTAATTTCGGCAAGGGACTTGACGGCATCCGTTTTCAGAAAAGAATGAGGAAGGTGGTTTTCCTGAACTAGTTTGGGTATTTGATTAACAAACATGTAGCTCTGCTGGACTGTAATCATGGCAGTTGGGAAACCAGGCTCTTCAAATGGTTTTTGCCCTGAGGGTATGAGAGGAGATTTTATTCTTTCAAATGCAGAATCTCTTTCAATGCAAAGCCTTTTCTGATTTGTGGACAACAGACAACAATTTATTTTACAACGACAAAATATTCACAATGAGTGATCCCTCCCCAAATTATGTGCTTGAATTCCTAAGCCATTATCCCAGAAGCATCCTCAGCACCTCTTACGTTCCATTGCTTCTCACAAGAACAGAATGCCAATGACTCCTAATTCTAGGGGAAACTAAAAGCAGTGGGGTAGTCATGCAGTGGAAAAGAAGTTAAGCCAACAACTGAGTCCATTGCTATAAAGGGATAGTAATATATAACAGTTTTCACTGTTAAGATGGCATGGGAAAATCAAAAAGAGAATTCAACACTGATTAGAAAGTTCATCAGTACTTAGACAATATCTAATATTACACCTACTGCATGATCCCTCTGTTTTTCACAGAAAAAGAGTTAAATCAATACCTGGAGATGCTGTCGTGAGACGCTGCTGAATCTAAACTATCCATTCTTTCAGATGCTTGCAAACCAGAAGCTTGACTGGGATTTTTATCAATTGAGTCCAGTCCTGACTCCTCAGAAAGTTTCATCATATGGTTCTGGTAATACAAATGGATGCTCTCCCGCGTTGGAACATTTCCCTGCGGAAGAGAGTAGAGGTTGACACACACGAGCAGGGGCAGGTGAATTCTTTGAGGAAGCAGTTTCTTCTGTCATTTGGCAAGTAACAGATTAAGGACTGTGCAAACACCTTCTTAGTAAATAGCAAACTCCCACCTTTCCAGAGTGCAAGTCAGATTCTGACTTAAACTACCGTGGCCCGAAGTGTTTGTTTTTCAAGCAAAACTGGAGCAACCCACGTGGTTCAGGCTGTATTTAGCCACCAGAACTCTGCTGCATGGACTGCAGATCCTTCAGCACGGGAATGAGGAGCGGACTGTGCCCATGACTCAATCTGTACTCCAGCAACTTTTGATGGATCTCTTTTAGATAGCTTTACTGACTCTAAGAACAGTCTTTAGTGTCCAGTAGCAGAATTTTTAAACAGAAAAAAACCCAAGAAACAGCTCATGTACAAACTGATCTAGATTTTCATTACTGTCCCAAAATCAAAATTTACTCATGAATTATAGACATATATGGAAAACTATGAAAAAAACACTGAAGACCTTTACTCTTTCTCTGTGACTTCACAATCAAGCAAGTTCATGAAAGGATAGTTTTATTAACTGTCAGACCAGATCTGGGCACAGAATCAAGTCTTTCTGGCTACGATACTGTAATCAGAATTTTAAAGGTGTATCATAAGAATAAAACTGAGAATTTTCTCTTCTTAGACAGAAATACATCCAACTCATTCTGCTAGTGGTTGCACTGACTTCAGATGATACACTGAGAGGAGAGATTGCTATTCTCAAACAGTAATTTTTCTAACTTATGATGAAGCCTTATGCAAGGACTTTTTCAGCTAGGATAATAAAATTAGTCTAAAATATTGTCTGTATTTCCTTTACTAATTTTAATTGTTTCTAGTACTTCTAACTCTAGTCCTCTACAGTGTCCCAAAACTACAATACTCAAGAATCGATGTTTTGTGAAAAAAAAATTAAGAAATCTTAAGAACAAAATTTGACACTCAGGTTTTTAATTAGGTAAGTGTTTGTACAAGCTGTGTTGCTTCTGCAGTGGTAAATGTTGGTGCTATTATGACATCCTGACTCTGAAATGATGGCACAAGCCTGACATAAAGGCTAAGAGTTGTATCATCTACAAAGGGTAAGAGTTGTATCATCTACTTGCATTTGGAAGACCTAAACACATTTCTAGTTACACTAAAAACATTAATCTCTGCTAAAAATGGGTTTTGCTAATATACAGCTAGCTTGTGAAGGACCACATAGCTTCATTCTCACTGAAGAAATGCATGCCTGTGTGTTGTCAGTCATTTCCAGTGCAAGTTGATCTAGGAAGAGTGAAATATGCAGACTGAGGTACTTTTTGAGCTGTTTAAAATGCCATGTCTTTTCCTCCCTTCTTGAATCTATTGTGTCCCTTCAAAACCATACTATACTAGAGAAGTATTTCAGCCAAAACCTTACATCAACCTCTCATAGAATTACTTTTCCCATAATTTGTTTTGTGTCCAGGTAATAAATCAAATAATTTATTATTTATGGATTTGTAAACCAGCAAGCAGTAAAAAAGCCCAGACTTATTTTTAAAATGCATGTGTATGTGAGATTTTCATACTTTTCCTCCTCACTGCAGTGATCTGAAAAGACAGCCTTTCACTTTTCACCAAGATGGAAATGGCATTAGCAGACAAAAAAGACCGAAGGTGTTACCTTCTTAATCTCCCTGGTCAGCATACAGCGCTCGATCCTTAGCACAGTGGAGATATCGATGTGCTCTCTGGAGATGGAGTTAAGCCAAGCTGTGAAACTGTCCAGCGTTGCCAGGAAAAGGACCCAAGTAAACTTCAAGATATTAAATATCCTCTTGATGATGTTATCTAATGGAGAGCAAAAGCAACAGAGAGTTAATGAACACAAATATCTTTTATTGTACTTTTGCCTGGAGTTAGATTCATTTTTCTTTTATTATCTAATAAAAATAATCCAGGCTGTGAGACCTTGTCATACGAAGGAATCTTTGAAGATGGCTGGAGGCCTTTTGGCTGTCTGGACCATTTTCCTGACTGTATGCCTAGGCTTATCATCTGGAATCCCTTTTCTACCCTGTAAGTCCTTGGTCCTGCCATCATTAGTCATAGAAACAGTTCCTGATTTTAGAGGGACACTGTATGCACAGGTCTGTAAAATGAAACCCAAGGATTTGGGCATCTCCTGAGAGTATTCAGCATCCCCAGGTCCTGTGATCTGAACAAGTGCTCAGTCAGCATGTCGAGCTGAACCTTTTCAGTGTCTAACTACTTGTGAGTGTTTCTCTCTGCACAAACTTTGTCTTTTGTGCTTGAACCTTGCTAAGCTGAGCTTTAAAGTCTAACCTGCCTAAACAGTCTTTGAATCTGACCTCATATCACTTTGAATCACACTTCTCTGTATTTACTGTTTTCAAAGCCTTTGTTTCTCTAAGTAGGCTGCACTGTGCCATCAGTGATCTCAGATCAACAAGCACAACTAGGACAAATAATAATTTATAAAAATTTATTCTTGCACCATTTTGGCAAAACAGTGCACTTTCCCATGAATAAGGCTTATGGGTGTATAATGACAACAGTAGCTTTATTTTGCTCAACACATCTGTCTCAAGTTAATTTTTCATTTCAGTAGTTCATTTGGCATTAATAATGGTATTTCTCATCCAAAAAGCAGCACTTTCAACTTATTTTTTATCCACTCACAAACATACACACCCCACTAGAGCTCTCATATAGTACTGCAAGTGTTCAAGGCCAGGCTGGATGGTGCTCTGAACAACCTGGTCTAGTGGAAGGTCTCCCTGCCCACGGCAGGGGCGTTGGAACCAGATGATCTTTAAGATACATTCCAACCCAAGCCATTCTATGATTCCATGAATCTATGAAATAGTAAAAAATTTCTTTCCAATAGCCAGTTCCAGAGCTAGTTGTCCCTGCTCGGTTCCAAAGCCCAGAGCACCGGGTGTAAAGATGAATCTTCAATTAATCAGCCTAAGAAATAGTTGAAAACTGTCAATAATCTGCCATGCACGATGCTCTCAACAACCTCACTTCTTAGCTGTACCACAAGATGGCACGCAAAACTCTGCGGAGTGAGTGCACAGCTCCTTAAAAAGACCGCAAAAGTGAAGCTATAATAAAGCAAAAGATTTCCCTGTTCAGGCAGAGTTGTTGTATGTACATTTATGTGGAGAGAAACTATGGGAAAAAACCATTAGTGGTACCTTCCTGGAAAGTGGGTGCTGGAATGGCAGTATGTCCCATTTACCTGAGCAATGCCATGGGACTGGTCTGCTGGCAATGAGCATAAGAGCATTTAGCACCATTCACTTGGTCATATAATTATTTCAATAATATTTTGCCCTTTTTTTAGGCCTTTTCTATGTAATTTAGAATTAGAGATATTTTTATGAGCTATCCACTTAAATTTTATTCATTCAACGTGCAGGTCTTGAAGTTAAGGAAATCCTGCCATTAAAATTTAAATGTAAAGCTGTTTCTACTTCAAGGACCATTCATTACTTTTGAATTCCAGACAATATTATGAGTAGGTGAAAAAAGAACAGCACACATACAGAAAAATATATAGCATATATTCTTTTTAAACCCACACTCTTCCTGTCCAGTATGTAACTTCTGCTACTGACTTCAGGAGAAGTCACTGCTCTCAGGTTAAAATTAATTTTACTGTTGACCATCACTGGCCTGGCATAGTCTCACCATGGTGCCAAGTACTTCCAGTCTAATCTGAAAGGTCATTTTTCTCCCTGGGATGGAGATGCATACATTTTCTAATGACACTGTAGCTGTTCTGGCACCTTTCTTGTTCTTCAAAACTTTCAAAAAATAATCTATTGGGGATCAATTGGATCTAAGCATCTTCAAAAAGGGAAACAAATATTTACCTTGTGCAGAGAAGACTTCTCTCTGCCTGAGAGTGTGAGATAGGATTCAATCCAAGGTTACTAATGATACCAATGATTTATTGCCAATTACTGGCGAATTTCTCTAGCCATATTCTTTAATAATTTTTACCTAGGAATGGCTAAAGTATTTCAACAAAAATATAAAGCACTTTAAATTTATTATTCCCAATATAAATTAATTATAAACCTCCATCTTTTTCCCCTAAGTCCTGTGTAGCACCAACACTACATCCCTAGAGATGCATTTGTGTGATTCACTTCAGTGTTTTAAGACAGATAACTGCAGTGCCAGTAAACAATAAATAAAAAACCTACCAACCCCCCTCATCCTCATAGCAATGCAGCTCATTTATTTGAGACCACTGCTCTTGTGAGATAGAAATGAGATCTCCCACATCCTTTTAGCCTCTTCTACCCTATAAGTCACTCAGGGACACAATTCTAACTGGAACCATGGGAAACAATTTTATATAGAGAAGAAAAATAGCTTTTGAAGAAAAGAATCTCACTCAAGGTAAGCCATGATGATGACTTAGTTAAGAGGAGAGTCTGTTTTCTTCTTTTACTCTAGTTAGAAACAAGGAGCCAAGCTCGGATTTATGATTTATTACATTTCTTTGTAGGAAAAATTTGAATGTGGGCAAGATCCTGAAATCTGCTGGCATTTCTTCTGTTGTACAGAACTGCCCTAAGTCCGATTATGAATGAGAATGTGTAAGATCAGGAACGTATAATTTTTTAGAGGTGATCACTGTACCTTGGCTGAATGGATAAGTACCAAGAAAAGCATTATATTAACCTTGCTAAAAAACAATCAAAATCACTGGAGATTTTAACACAGGGCTGTGTGCAATCAGGTCTGGAATCTTAGCTTAAGTTGTTCTATAAGTAAAATACACCGCAGTGATCAAATCTGAGCTGGCAGGTGTATTTACTAAAGTATTTAGAAAGTGAATGCAGTAGCTAATAGCCCAGAACTAGAAGTTCCTATGCTCAGGGCTTGTAAATCTTGCAATAGAAAATCTGATAGTTAGGAAGCTCTTACTGCATCAGTCAGAGTGGATCATTGCTAGGCTGCCTCTGTGACAGGCCACTGGTCACAACTGCATTGTAACAGCAGAGAAACCCTCTGCCTGCATACCTGGTCCATCAGATTTCTTCTTGACAGGTTCCTCTTCGCTGTCCTCACAGTCCGCATCATTGCCACCTCCTGCAAACGAGCAAACCAGTGAGTGTTACACCTACAGAAGTGCTGGAGTAAACGCCATCTAAGCTAGAAAATCCTAGAGTTACTAAGCAGTAGTGACTGGTTCCTCATCTACCACCATAACAGAAAGCACACTTCCACTTCCAAAGCGCTCAAGTGAAGGGACAACCCTATCAGTGAAGGTGTTCATGGATGACCATCCCTCTCTTGTAATCTGCAGTGGCATTTTCTTACTAGATAGGCTGCTGAGCAAGATCATCTGTTGGTGTAAACCCAGATACTTTCTCAGTCACTCCTCAGCCACGCTCAGCAGTCTCACCTTCTGCTGACTCACACTGGAGCTCATTTCTTCATCTCCTGCAAAGGACAACCTGAGCTCTGATCTCTTCCTGCCTCTGACCTACCAAACCTGAAGGAATTGAGTGGGACCTTCAGGCTGACATGAAGCAGCAGAGTTGTTTTGACACCACCACAAGCGTTTATTTAGGCCTGCAGAAGAAGAGTGTAGTAGAATCACAGGCAGAAATGAAGTGATCCTCCTTCTATCTAATGCCCATAACTGTGCCTACAGTTTCAGTGGCAGAAGCCCAATTATAAAGCTCCTTTTTTTTAACAGGTGAAGATGCCAAATGGAGGAAATGTCCAACTGATTAAACCTGTATGGGCCTCTCTCTTCCCCATCTATACTGACCAGAAAAGCTTTTGAATTTCTATTTTCTAGCTTAAAAAAGGAGAGAAAGATCAAGATATAGAAACTGGGGTTTTTTTCAGAGACATAAATAATTTTACACTGCCAGTAAAACCCAATAAACATTTACATGTTTTCCTTTTGATATCTACTGATTTTAGGGGTTTGTGGATATTTGGGTTCCTCAGTGAGTACAATATGGAAAGCGAAAAAAAATTTCTTTATGTTCTTCTTCATATATCAACTCAAGCTTCTTTAGGGAACAATACAGGAAATGTGGCCAAAGGAAATAATATGTGGCTATTTCATTGAATATTTTTTTGCAGTTCCACTTGAACTACAGCTGTTTGGGAACTCCCTCATGAAGTAGTTCTTCAACACCTTTCCCTGGGAATACACATGACTTTATCATCGAAAAGAGTGACTTTGATGAACTCCAGAAACCTCTAGACAGAAAAATAAACGTTTTTAGGAGATAAGGGAGTTAAAGGGTAATGTCCTCACTTTGCCTGATTCTGGCCAAACACCTGGAATTTACACTCCTATATTCTGGAGAAATGCTGTTAACTACCAGGTTATTTGCTTTATAAAGTTATGTCTTTACAATTTACTATTGCAAGTACTCCCATAAATGTTTTCCGATAGCTGATGTTTCGTGCAATGTGTTGCATCTTCCTACTTACCAAAACTTCTGGGCATTTCTTGCAACTCCATGGAAAGTACATATATCCCATCTTCCCCTTTACCTGCCTCAAAGTATGTTATGTAGAACAGAAGGACATGGCTATGGCTGACCTTGCCATGTGTTGGTGCAGGGAAAGACCACCAGCCAAATTTAACTCATTTTTTCAGTTCCTAGCCAGCACTGAGTGCACTTGTCCTCTAAACCTCATCTGCCTTTCACTACCAGGAACAACACGCAATTGTTAATATTACGGTTTTTTTAAAATGGAAAAGGTTACCTACCATCCCCAGATCCTTTTCGCCTTCGCTTCTCTTTCCCAAAACTTTTCTTCTCTTTGCGCCTCTGTCGTAGAGCTGTTTTAGGATCAGTTATCCAGGCTTGATAAACAAACTGGAAGGAAAAACCCTCATTTATATCAAGGTTCCTCATGTTCTGCGAGTAAGCCATAGAATAAGCCACAAGCAGGACTATATAGTTTGAGTAAATGCATTCAGACCTGCAGGGGCAAGGAAATATTTTTAATCCCAAATCAAACACCTCCCCCGCAGATCTGCTGAGTTTTCAAGTGCTATTTTTGTAAGTGTAAAACCAAATGTGAAAATACTTGTGGGTGACCCAAGCTGCATTAGGACCCACAAAACTTCATGCTCTGAACTTTGGGAATTAATACCCTTTTGTGCATATGGGCTACCTTGTCTGAATCTCTCAATTCTGTATTTCTACTTCATAATTTTACAGGCAAGACGCAGAGCAAAGAAAACTTTTAGAGAAAGTGCCGCAATCCACTAATTAAAACATCAAAAGATGTAGAGATATCCCTGTACAGGTAATGGTGTATTTTTCACAGCTTAGATATTTTTTTCCCCCTCTGTAGGTTTGTAATGTTTACAGATTTGTTATCTACACACAGTCTCAAAACTGGCAGTCAGGAATTCCTCAGATTGCTTCCTGATTTTAACAATGCCTTTCTCTGTTGCTTTAGATAAGTCCCTTATGAATCCTTCTGCTACTCTTTTTCCAGATGTAAAATGAAGACAGTAATACTTACCTATTTATCCAGGGTATTTTATGGGACCAAATCCTGCTTGCAGCACTCACTCAGATCAACAGTCTGTTGACCTGTATGACTGCATGAAGCATGGAATTGGCCCAAAATACTTATAAATTATATAGCAATAGGGGTAAAAAAACCCCAAAAATAAAAAAGTTACTGAAAAGTAACTTTTTAAATAGAACTACTGCTTAAGCTGTGAAGGAAGATCACAGAAAAAAGAAACAAAAATATCTATTATCCCTATGTGACATAAAACGTGTGTCAATAACAGAAACTAAAATAACTTTTAGGGCAAAAGGTGTTCTTCTGCTCATTTAAATGTTGTCATTGAAAAATGGTAATTATCCTCAATTGTCTTCTATTTCTAAGCAACACAGGCCGCTATCAGAGACAGGGCAGGGAAGCACAGATGCAGGCAAGAGGCTGAAAAAGCACACTAACAAAACATCTCTATCTAACTAATTCACAGCACAAGCATGCAGATGACAACAACACACGTGTATCTCAGTGAAGCTGGAATTGCCCCTCATAGGACAGAATGGTAAAATTTTTATTTGGTTTATTTATATTTTTAGAATTTTCCTATGTAAATCGCTTTGGAACATTTAAAGTATTCTTTTAAAACTGTTAAACTGACATTAAATTAATTTAAAAGGGAAAAATACCTTGTTTTGTTTTGTGACTGTATACAGCCATGGAGAGGAAATTATTTTGGTCCTGTTGAAAAGAACATCCTCTTCCAAATCTCTCAAAGTCTGTACATTTATTTTTATATGCCTGAGTTGTTCAAAACAAGCACCACATGAGAAAATGTGTGGGATCAGACGTCCTGGTTTCCCTTTGCTTTATAACAGGTGTTTTCTAATAAAGGTGATCTGGGGGAATGGTGATATTCGAAAGAACTAATACCACATTACTTTACTGGAAGTCAGCAACTGACAACATCTTCTGTTGCCACTTAACTGTGAAAGTGTACACCAGCCACAATTACAGTGTGAATAAAGAAATTAGAGGTAAAAGGCAGACTTGGAAGGGGGTAGAAAGTTAGAATAAAGAAAAGGCATTTGATTTATATATTCAATGTAACTACTTATGCTAAGCAGGGGGTATTTTAAGAGCAGACTGGGTGCATATATATTAGTTTAGATTTCTACCACTACGCAAACTTCCAATTCAGTATCTTTTAGGCTTTGGAGCTGGTAGTCTCAATCTCTAACATTCACTCCTTACAAAAGTCATGTTACACATGGAGTGGAAAATGATACACATTGCCTAAAGGTAGGAAATGCTAAACGTACTCAAGAAGGGCAACAGAGAAGATGCGCAAATCTTTTTTGTGATGATAAAGGCCAGAAGAGTAGATAGCTAAAAAAGGGTTTGGAGCAGAATGTGTGTTTAACAAACCTTTCACCAGCTTTCTGAGATCAATTACCACCGTGTCCATAAGATACATGCAACTTGATGTGACCACTTTGTAAATCAGTATCAAAAGAAAAGAAGAATTTGGATCTGCATTTTCTCTCTGGGGTTACACGCAAATAAAGATAGACCATTTTGCTTGTGCCTTGACCACTCCAAAATTATGAAATGCATTGCATTTACTAGGAATGAGACTTTAACTGTCATCATTTTTTTTAATCATTCATATAAGAGGAAAAATGCAGATAGGGACAGAGGTTTATATATGTTACATCAGGAACGATGAAGTGAGTCACATACTGAGCATTTGCAAAATGTCAAGTACCTTTGCTGCTTTGATTAAATACTGAAGAATAGTTTTGGGTAGTTTAATGATAGACTTTGGCAAGGCTAAAATGGCTGAAGCAAATTTTCCAATAGCTCTCTATAAAGAAGGACAAAGCAAGAGTAGTTAGCAGAAAAGAAGAAAATATTAATAAAAAGGATCCATTGAATTACTACATCTAGAATAGCAAGAACAAATTTACATTAATAAATTTCAATATGAGAAAAAGATCATTTATGATGTTCACATTAAAATTTCAATATTATGATTCTTAACTGCATGCATTCTCTAACATTTAAAATCTCCACATTAACCCTTGAAGAGGCTATTGAACTGAAAGAAAGATCATACATTAAAATAATTCTTTAAAAGAATCTACAACAAAGTTCACTTTGCTAGTATTTTTACTAAGACCTTGTCCATGATGGTGGAAGGCAAGAAAGTATGATGACCATAGGATGAACAAACTTTTCATGAAGAAAAACAATTTTCTGTTCTATACAAGTCTCTGCCTATATTAAGCCATCCAGCATCTTCATGTTGCACATACTGCAGAACAGGCCACCTCTCCAGAACATCTGACCAAATTTTGAAATAATGAACAGATCCTCAAAGTAATAGTTTCAGGACTGAGATGAAAAACCTCAAACCCCAGCATAAATGAAAAAATCTTGTTAACTTCTGACCTCAAGTTTAGAACTCTCTAACTCAGTGCTTGGCACCCGCACATCTGAACAAAATGTTGTCACCAATTTTTTAAAAAATCAACAGAAATAAGAATGCAAACTTTCCTCTATACCTGCATCAAAAACCAGAAAGAAAAATGACCTGGAAATTCATGAGCCATTTCTATGGTCCAAGGTAAGTTAAATGCAAAATATATTTTAAAAAAAATAGTGCAAATACTAGAAGAACTAACTTCTCACATTATTTTGATCCAGGTTTGTTTTGCCCTTATTAAGGTCAGAATTTTTGTTTTTTCATGTCAGTACCATGCAGGCAGTTTAACAAATGTAATCAACTGGCAATGTAATGTAGTGTAAGTATATAAACCAAAGGCACATTGCGTTAATGAATTAAATAAAACATTTCTTCTTGTAATTCAGTAATGTTGTCTGGGAAGCTTTGTTTGAAAGATTTTGGCTTAGGGAATAGAAAAGCATGGAGGCAGTTTCTTGCTCTTGCTTGGGTTGAATGTTCAGCAATGCAGCAGTTCTGCAGTGATGTGAGGTTGCATCTGGATGGGAATACTCTGCTGGAAAAAGCTGCCTGGTTGATTAAGCTTTTGAAGTTACAGACCTGAAAAACTTCTGCAGCATTTCCAAAAATTCTTCCAGAAGTGAAACTTTAATCTTATAAAAACAAAAGCAATCCTAGATGCAGGAGTATTTCACTAACTTCTTCACCCAAGTTCTTAATTTAAGCCACTGCATTCAGTATCTAGTATTGTCTAACACCAACCAGTCCATATGGAGGAAACCCAATAGGAAACCTCAGATATCTTATTTACATTAAGATATCCTCCTACATCGCCACAGTCTGGCACAAAAAAATGCAAATATATTAATTAACACTGCCCTGAAAATGAAAAAAAAAAAAAAAAGAAATGGGCGTGGTCTTCTTTTTTAATTTTAAATGTTAAGCTCTTTCTAACCCAATAATATATTTCTCTGGCCCACTAGGTTCAATAACGTTTTTTTCTTAATTACGTATTTTTTTTCCATGAAAACGTGCGTCTTTTGGGGATTATTTCTGCATGGAATGATAACATCTCCTCAAAACTAGAAAACCACTGGAGGCATTGCACAGTAGTATCAGAGGCAAGTCAGCTTCCTCAATCGTCTTTACTGCAATGCAGAAAAAAAGTAAAGCTCGGATTCTTAACCTTCGCTTTTTGCATTTTTGTTATCTTCAGGCATAAGTGAATGAAGATATGACTCTACTATGGTTTTGGTAAGAATTTGGCAATGCTTAAAGCATAAGGCAAACTTACATTTTAAATTGGCAAGAAATTTAACTTCCAATAATTTCAGGAGTACTTTAGAGGAACTGGCAGCTTTAACATATGTGCCTGTGTTACAAGAAACCTACATTTTTTCCCAGACGTCAACAAGAAAGCAAATTACCATAAAGTACCTGAAATGCAGATTTTTTTCGAGGCTCTTCCTCTTCTTTTTTTTCCTCTTCCTCTTCCTCTTCACTATCCGTCTCAAACAAATAATAATTTCCACTTCTGACCACTAAGTGAAACAAAATATTTTCTTACTTTTCTGAAAAGTTCTATTCTCAACTCCCCCAAGACCTATGAACAGGTAGCCAGTCATTTAAAAATTCATAACCAGAAGAGGTGAAAATAGAGAAGAAGCAAGAGATGAAAAGGTTTCAGGCCATTTATTTGATGTTAGTCCGCAATACTTTGGGCATGAATAAGAACTATATGAGAACTAAGGAAAGCATCCCTATAAGAAGAAAATGTAAAGAAAAGGACTGAAGTTATCAAGTTACAAGGTTATATTTTTAGAAAAAAGATGACAATTAAGTGTAAATTTATTGGGGACTTATGATTATTTGAAGGAGTAAAAAAAGCCCAGCAGGTAAGTAAATAACTTATATGAACAGTATCACTGGACAAAAAATACAGAATTTCTCTTTAAAACACTGAGGCAATCCTTTAAACTACGCAATGGGATGGTATTAGTTTGATGAGGTAATGGAAAACCTTGGCTTGTTTAAAACAAATCACTTGTACTCTATTAACATGACCGCAAATGAGTTTCAATTTTTTGCCCATGGATTCAGAAAGATTCTGAAACCTTGATACAGGATAGGTACATAGTGATTAAGCTAGGCCTTATATCCTTGAACAGAAGCAATGTTTTTATTTCTCAGATGGCAACAGGCCTACATGAACATACAAGGGAAACAAAAGAAATAAAAATAAGGTAATGAGCAAGAGAAAAATAAAAATCACAGCATTACATTCAGCAGTGAAAACTGGTAAATAATTTCCACATTTAAGCTGAAATATTTGAAGGAACAGTTACTTAGATGTAAATTTACAAAATTTGGATATATGGAGCAATACATATTTATATAAAATTATATTTGTCCATCATTACCGCTCTCTGGAAAAGTAACAGTTGTTGTAATTCAATCATACCTTGAATACTTTCTACACAGATCCTGTGTGCACAGATGACCACACATAACTACTTACAAACCTCAGGGTAAGCACACTGTGAAATTTGCCAGAACTGATCTTTGGATCATAACTCTGGCATCTAAAACTCCCTCACAGAGGGAATTTTGTGCCTCATGTGCCCAGTTATGACTTTTAGCATCAGTGAACGCCCTGCAGAGGGACAGAAAGTCCACTTCAGCCGTTCTAATTGTTGCACTGAGGTGAAAAGAAAGTTTGGAAATTTCCTGGATGAAACAAATGAACTTTTTAGTGCTGAGCCTTCCAAGAATGCCCATTTAAAACGCATTGAAGAGATGAAAGTATTTTCACAGTCAGTAGTCTGCAGTTCTCTTTCATAAAAAGGTATCTTGTAGTCAGCAACAGAAATTGTCAACACAGGAGATCAGCTGGGTAAGGTTTGACATTAGGGAAAACCTCTAGTGCAGTGCAGCTCTGTACAGGCTCAGAGTAGCACTCAGTCAGGCTTGGAATGCCTGAGCTGGCAGCAAATAAATCTAAATTGATCTCCCTACAAAATTTTTTAGGTTAAAGTGTGTCTGAGGGGATGCTCCAATGCAGCAGTTTCATCCCTTTTACAGCTCAAGAGAGGTATGATTGAATAGCAATAATGCATTCTTGCACACATCAAAACGGAGTAAGTGGCGTGTCAGTCACCTACAAGGATTCCTGAAGAGACCGAGTTTTACTAGTAACACAATTCATGGCCAGACTGGACTTGGGAGACCCCTCTAGTTCTGCAAAATGTGCCTTTCTCCTACTGAGAAAAGGAACGTACAGGCTTTTCTTGTGGGATGAGATGGAGGAGGCAGAAGAGGAGCCATGCAGGAGAATGCATAATCTCATTATCTGCTTGTGCCCAGAGGGAAAGAGCTTCCCAGGACAGCTGCAGTCACCATCTTTTGCACTATATCAGACACAACTGCGTGACCCAGGAAAATTTAAGCATGTGGTCCTGACTCCTGCTGATCTTTGTGGGACTTCACAAATAATCCACAAGCACAGGAGAAACCACACCTCCCTTCAAGGGAGACTGTGAGTGACTGCCAGCGAGGAAATCCTCACTGATGTTTTTTATCTGTTCTACTCAGACCCAAATTCACGACTGTTTTCATTGCTATGATATATAAAATGAGGTCTCTTTCTGCACAATAAAACTACAGCAAGTGATATAAAAATAGCAATAAAAATCTAAATCAAAAACTTCAAGCTTGAGTGACATCAATGTATGCATATATACACCCACAAACCCATTTACTGAGATGAACAGCCACATGCTGCAGAATGCTGCAGTTACAGCAGTGTTCCAAAAAGAATGCATAGGGAATCTGTCTATTCCCAGTCTGCACACCTGTGAACACCTAATGTCAGTGCCATGTTTCACTGAGTGTGGATGCAAGCCATGTGGCAGGCAACTGCCGGTTGTAGGGTCAGGGTCTGTGATGTTTCCCACAAGGTTTTGCATTATTGCAGTAAATAATTTCAAGAATGCTCAATATTTAAACACCAAAATGCGACTTGCCACCCAAGAACATTAAATAATGAGGATGAAATAAGTAAAAGCCAAAGTCAATCTCTCTCTGTGCAGTTCTTCTTACTACAAAATCAGTGGTGAATAAACAAGAGACCATATCCCATTCCTTCAAAATCACCATAACTTGAAATTCTATAGTAAAAACTCAGGAATTATAGTTTTTATCTTTGTTGTCATTGTTGTTCTTAATGAAATTACAGGACAAGAATTTTATTTCCATATGGCTTTTGAAAAGGATAGGTCTCTCTAAAGTGGCAGTGTGCCCTTTAGAAAAACAAAAATAGAGGCACAGTTTATTTGTGACTTGATAGAAATAAACATACCATATTCTGCTAAACACTGCTGACAAATATATGTCTGCTGGAATACAGATAGGTAAGTACAGACAGGTAAATGAAGCAGTATGCAGATGTGTAAAATTATGGCTGGGAGTAGCTCTTAAACGAAATGACCAAACAAAATATAGACATTAATATTTTTAACAGCATGAAGCTGAGTTAGTTGGGGTGATTTAGGTTGGATTTCAGGAAGAAGTTTTTCACCCAGAGGGTGGTTGGGCACTGGAACCAGCTCCCCAGGGAAGTGGTCACAGCACCAAGCCTGACACAGTTCAAGAAGCATTTGCACAATGTTCTCAGGCACATGGTGTGACGCTTGGAGATGGTCCTGTGCAGGGCCAGGAGCTGGACTGGATGATCCTGGTGGGTCCCTTCTGACTCAGCATATTTTTGATTCTGTGCTTCTATGATTTAACTCTGATCAGTGATCCACATTTAAGTATTTTTTTCACATCTTCGGAGGTTACTAAACAGCTCATGTCTGATTTCATTCAACAAACATCCAATTGAAGGACATCTGATTTGAGATTGCAGCCTACTTAGCTTTCCTGTTCTACCTAATCCATAACGTAGTAAAGAACTCTATCATATGACTGGGCTGGGCTACAAATTAAAGTATCATAATGCACCAATTATATGAGTGAAACATGAATAATTTCTTGTGCACAAGGCTGAACATATTTTTGCTCTCAAGTAAACACACACACACAAAAATGGAAATAGCAAAACAACTGGCATCAACAACACATTAAAGTGTCACCAGAGAGATGCAGCTGATGTCTACACAGCCTAGTTCTGGGAGTAGTCTTGCTGCCTTACTGTGGTACTCAGATTTCTACAGTTGATTGTAGAACGACTGATGAACCATAAAAAAGATGTATTATATGTGCATATTAAAAAGAAATTATGACTAATCTTAGAATGCATTGGCAAACTTTCACATTCACATTTTTAAATATATTGAGCTCTGCAGTATTGGTGAGTTGAAATCCTTGAGGTCAAGACAGATTCTTTTTGGCATATGTTTGTCTGATTTGATATTTTTCTAAGAATGCTCAAAGTATCATGAGCTAGCTATGCGTCCAACACACAGAAGTTCAAAATATAGTCAAATTCTTTGAAGATTGGAAAGTAGAAATAATTTTTTGAAAAAAACCCCCAAGCCTTCTATCAAGTCACAATCACAAAATCAGGCATAAAACAAACAGGCTATGGGAATGCCTTCATTCTGGTCAAGGATATAAGGGTTAAATCCACATATTTGTAAGAGGATTGAGAAAACCTACTGGAAGCATGATCAACCCAAGGCCGCCACCACAGCTTTTTTTTGCCCTTGGCTTTCTCTTTGTCTGCATCTCCTAAAATGAAATATGTTCAAATATTAATTTTACAAAATGAGAAACATATTTCTTACACTGATTAATAATTTTTAATTTCTCTCAAAAGAGCTAAAATTTCATGAGCACATCAGATGTCAGGTCTACTGAGCACATTTAATATTAAAATAATTCAAAACCATGACCACTAAGCGCAAATACTCTGGTTTATGCAGTAGTTAAAACAGCATTCCACTATAAAACAGCTAAAATATTGAGTCTTCTGTTTTAAAACATACTGTCACAGTTGACTGTAATTTAAAGAGGAAAAAAAATTCCTTCCTCTCAAATCCCCTTACATTTCAGGCTCCAAAAATTTTTAATCCAGTAAGTATTGATCCCAGGTCAATGCTGGAAATGTGGCACAAGATAGGTATGATTTTATCTGTTCTCATGTTTTTAAATAACATTGAAAAGTATAGAAATTTTCAGTGACTGAAAAAAATCCAGAACAGCATCCCGAAAACATTGCTGGAAAAATGTTGCTGCTACCTATTGGTAAAACCGTGGTTTATAGGTAATGACTTTTATCAGAACAAACCTCTGACTCTTTTCAGCTCTTTGCCAACAGCCTGAAGTTAACCAAAAGTATCCTCAAAGCAAATCATTCTCTCTAAACCTTGTTACAGTACATAACACAGATTTTTTTTTTGCCTGAATCGAGCCTGAAACTGATACTCAGCTAACAATGTTGTTACAAGCTGGCAGTTTTCAAGAACAATTTATCACTTGTCCGACTAGCAGGTCTATCTGATCCTTAGCACTCAACTGCAAATATGGTACAAGAGTAGCTAATGGTACCTTCGTCATCTTCTTCAGAAACCTTCCGAATCTCTGGCCCCTCTGAGGACTCCTGGTTCATGCTTAGCATCCTCTCTTTCCCCTTCTTGTATTTTTGCTGCCTGGCTTTGATGCGATCCATTCTAGCAAAAGGAAGAATTTTATTAGATTTACGCCTTCACTCTTTTTGAGCCACCCTGGAAAACAAGTGTTAAACACGTGCATACACACACCCACACCCCCACACACAAACACACACTCTGCAACACTTCTAAGGGAAATATTCCACCCTGTCATTAGTCCTGCCCTTAAACAGAAGGAGTTACATTGCTCTGAAGGAGTTGGATGTATTGACCAAGCATAGATGTTCACTCCATGGTCAATGAGAGCTGGATTTCCTGCTATCAAGACTGCTTTACCTACTCCCACTCGACTATCTTATTATCATTTAAAATTGAAAGAATTGTTGTCAACAGTTACAACAAATGAAGCACTGAGGAAAAAAAGGACTTCTGTCTAATGCAGTACTTTTCCTGAAACTTGCCACTCTGAACCAGAGATGTGGTTGTTCCTGCACTATTTGTACTACATCTTCACCCTTTAAGATAATTTGTCTCAACGGACACAAGTGACAATTGGTGTCCCTTGGGGTCCAGTGTTATTTTTAATGGGGATGAAGTGGGATCAAGTGCGCCTTCAGCAAGTTTGCAGATGACACCCAGCTGTGTGGTGCTGTTGGCAGAGCTGAGGGATAGGATGCCATCCAGAGGGACCTGGACAAGTTCAAGAAGTTGGTGTACAGGAACCTCATGAAGTTGAGTAAGACCAAGTGCAAGGTGCTGCACCTGGATCAGGGCAACTCCTGGTATCAACACAGGCTGGGGGAAAGAACTGATTGAAAGCAGCTGTGCCAAGGATGACTTGGGGGTGCTGGTGGATGAGAGGCTGGACATGAGCCTCAATGGGCACTTCCCAGCCTGGAAACCAAACTGTGTCCTGGGCTGCATCCAAACCAGCATAGGCATCAAGGTGAGGGAGGGAATTTTGCCCCCTCTGCTCTTGTGAGACCCCACCCGCAGTGCTGCATCTAGCTCTGGGGTGCCCAGCACAGGAAGGACATGGACATACAGGAGAGAGTCCAGAGGAGGGCTAGAATGGTGATTACAGGATGCAGCACATCTCCTATAAGGAAAGGCTGAGACAATTAAGGTTGTTCAGCCTGAAGAAAAGGCTCTGGAGAGATCTTATTGTGGCCTTTCAGTACTTGAAGAGAGCTTATAGGAAAGACGGGGCCAAACATTTTTGCAGGATCTGTTGCAGGGTCAAGGGGCAATGGTTTTAAACTGAAGGAAGATTGCTTTAGATTGGCTATAAGGAAAAAGCTTTTACAATGAGAGTGGTGAAACACTGGAGCAGGTTTCCCAGAGAGGTGATGGATGCCCCATCCCCAGACACATTCAAGGTCAGGTTGGATGGGGCTCTGAGCAAATCGATCTCTGAAGATGTCCCTCCTCATTGCAGGGGGGTTGAACTAGATGACCTTTAGATGGTCCCTTCCAACTCAAACAATTCTATGATTCTGTGATTCCATATAGGTAGGAAACATGGTCCCTGCAATCTTCCAATGATTCTTCCATCATGCAGGGTGGAAGAAGCTGTCATGAGTGGGCTTTGACACTCAGTTAGGAAGCGGTTAGGGCTTTCCACGCATCATGGTGGAGGAGCTTTGAAAGCTTTCTGCAGTTACCAAAGAAACCTGTTGGCTGCATGCAAGAGAAATCAAAGTGACTTATGGGCTGTATAAAGAGAAAGGATCTCTGGGCCACTTAAACTGAATGCAGATATTTTCAGTGAAGGTAAACATATATTTTGCACTCAAACACTAGAGGATGGACCACAAACGAAACAGAAGGAGCAGTTGTGCAACAAATTTTTCCAGGAATATGAATACCAGATATACAGAACAAAATTCTAATAATGGTAAAGCATTTCTATAAAAGAAAGTGCTAGATAGATACCAGCAATCAGTTAAATATGTATATAGGTATGCACAGAAATATGTAGATATATATATATATAAGTGCATTAAACACATACTGTCTTTTTAGTTGATCCATTGATTTTTTTTCCTCTTCAATTCTTGCCTTTACAGCCTTGACAATTGTAGCCTGAAAAAGCTCAGCACCCCTGCAACAGAAATGGAGCAGAGGAAAAGAAAAAAGGAGAGGACATGTTAAAAGTTTCTAAGTTTTCCTCATGGCAACCAGTCACAGAGAACTTTGTGTTCCCTCTATACATGACCTTATCCACATCAAGCAAAACTAATCCAAGGCCTGAAAGAAACAATCAATTTTCTAAAATAGTAACATCTTTACAGTTGATCATTTCAAGATCTGGGACCAAAGCTGTGGAAACTACTCAGCCTGTATGTTCCTCTAGCAGCTGCTCAAGGAATTCAGTTTCCAGTCCTCAAAACACAGAATGCTGGTAGGTTCAAGGTTGAGGAAGGATTTCGTGCACACCTCCAGGATTTCTTCATAGTCATTTTGGCATTATAATCGCCTCAGTCCTCTGCCTCAGTCCTCCTGGAAGCTGTGAGCAAGGTCCAGCTTTATCCAGGGCCATGGCAAGCATAGACTCAGCTTCACTTTACCCTCTGAAAACTATGGTGCTTTCAATCTGACAATACAAACCCTTGAGCAAGCTTCTGGTGTGCCAAAAGAATATGGACCTCTCACCCCATTACATTAGAAATGCAATCAGCTCATTGATTGTCAGCTCATTGACAGCTCATTGAGCTCACTGTCAGCTCAAGACATCCAATGTCTTGGCCATTCCTCCTAATTAACACATGAGCTCTTGAAGACTCATAAAAAAGAGTCTCAAAGTCTCTCTCAAAGAAGTAAACTAGATCTAAAGCCTTTATTTTGTCAGGAATTCAGTAAGAAAAGCAATAATTTTAGGTCTACTCTTTCATTCTGGATGCACATTTCCCTATATAGGAGGTATTTTGATACTCATGATTTTGCTTTATGCTGTTTTCACTGTGAACCCAGCACACCAAAAGAGGTATAAAAAGGCCATATCCTGCATAATTGGGTGCCAACACTGAAATTCACCCCAGAACAAAAGCCTAAGACATGTAATGTGGGGTGGACGTGGAGGTGTTTTGGTAGTCCTCTTTACAGTGCTGGATTTTGTTTAGTATAGGCAGCCAAACATGTCCCCTTCTTAAAATGATCCCTGGAAGAGGAAGATAACAACTACCTCCTTTCATGACATGCAAGCCAAATTTTGCCCTGAAACACAGTCAGAAATCAATGTCTGTATGTTTTCAGTGGGAAAAAAAAGCCACAATACATTTAATCCAATATTAACAAAAGTAGTTTCTTAGAAACCTTATGGAAATTAAAACCAGAATTTCATTCCTCATCTGCCTTCTTACTATAAACCAGAAGAATGTTTGTGCTAGTGATGGCTATGAGTGGATGCTTGTGGTGTGACAGGCCCAACGAGGTTAACACTTCCTTTCCAAACCTAGTCAGTGTTCAGTGATGTCACACTTCCCAAAAGTGTTCCCATTTCTTCCGAAGCCAGACGTTAGAACTTTCCCGTCTGCCTCCTCCTGTGACGTTTCTTGAGACAGGATTTCTAATGACAGTTGTCTCAAACAGGCTCTGAAAGCAGAACATTTTCTTTCCAAGACTTAGAAATTCTGGCATTCTCTCTCATGCATATCGATGTTGAGAGAATGCTGCAACACACTTTCAAAGCTTTTAATAGGAGCAGTAGATGGTAATTGACAGAAAAAATGGTTTAATTTCTATTAGATTCTCAATTAATTTGTTTTCTTGTGTGTGCTTTGTCAAAGGTGGGTTTGCAATAATGAATATAGTATGGATTGTTTAAATCAATGTTAAAGGACTGTTTTGGTACTATCTATCGTAAACAGTAAGTAAGTAAGTACTGCCACCATGAGAGATTTGAGCTGTTTAATTTAATTTCTTTTAAATTTTCTGTTACCTGGATGCTAATATCTGAGAAGCTTTTATATCTGCAACCACATGAAGGAAGTAGTAACTCATGAAGACTCTTCTTTGCAGCAGCAAGAAAGCAAAACATATACTGTCCCAAATGATTCCTGCTTCTCCACTGGGCAGTTTACAATCTAGATTGCTCGTTGCTGGAAAAAGACACCATCAGTGTTAAGTATTCTTTCATAATATAAGTAATCCTAGCCTTTAAAATTGTTTGAATTATTTTCGATTTTTCTAAAGAAAATTGTCATGCATTTTTGGAGGTATACTGTAATTTCTTTTACAACAAACTGAAAAGCTTCCAACAAAGTGATGTCTCATGACAATTGAGAATTCATCAGAAGTGAACCACTTGCATATAAATTCACTCTACTTTAGTAAGTACTTGAAAACAAAGAATGGAAAAGCCTTTTTTTTTGTTACACTGAATTATTTGATTTCGGTGTTTCCTAAAATGACATATTTCAACTTTTTCTTCTCTTCAAAGTGACTTTTTGCCTCATTTTTAAATTAAGAACACTATCAACAGGAGAAAGAAGTGGTTTATTTTTGTCAAAATGACTTTTTGACTGCTGCCATCTAATATTTTTATTTTTCTTCTCCACAACTCAGTTCAATGTTCCTTTCCATTGCTTAAGAGAAGAAATATTTGAAACCACAAAACTGCTTCCTTTGGGGTAGGAGGAGACAGGCAGAGAGGAAATCCCATTCCTCCTACCTCTAGATTTTGGCTTGGGCTATTTCTTTCTTTCTTTATTCTCTGTAAGACAGTTCTCTTGGGGATATTAAAAAATTAAAACGGGGTTTTGTGGAGCTGGACTATAACCTACATGGCTTGTGCTGCCCTATAGAAGGCAGTAGGAGTTCTCAAGGGACTGCCTCAAAGCTGGCTTTTCAAGCAAGCAAGCCAATCTAATAGCTCTGGAAGGTCAAACTCCAAGACCCTCAAAGCCTGCTGTGCCCAAACCCTGGTGGGGGGTTGAAAACCTGTGTCTAAGTTTCTGTTGCTGCTCAAAAAGTTTTGGATAACACAAGAACTCCTGGGCACCTTTCATCCTGTGAATTTGCGTCTTCATATTTACTTTCTTTTCCTCTATTCCACACTTACCTATTAGGATAAATCATGATGACTGGAATTCAGAATTTTGCTGCAGGCTCAGTAGGATGAAACAGTTCTTTAAATTCAGAAAAAAATCCAAATCAAACCCAAAAAACACTAAAAATCTGCAGGTGTTTTCAAGCTGTTAATCCACGGTGTCAGGACAAGGTGGAGATATATTAATAGCTCACTGAGAGGTGAGAGGTTTTGCTCTCCATACTTCATTCCTCCCTTCTCTCACCTCCATCCATAGACATCAACTCCATTCTTTTTATCACCACATGAGAATAATCACAAGGAAAAAACCTGCCTAAACTCGCTATGCATGCAGTAAAATGACCACTTTCATGCATTTCAGTGAGCTGAACTGGTTTTACCCTTCCAACCACTGAGCCCTGGTACACAGGGAGGAGCAGGAGCCCACACTCCACATGGGGAGTGAGGCTGGGAAAAGGTGCCCTGTCCTTGCAGTGATGGTGAGCTGACCTTTCAGCTCAAGTGGAACAGTAAACCAGAGTATCACATCACCTGCATATACAGGGAAAATGTGTTAAGTGCCAATATCAGTGAATTGTTCATTTACAGCAAATGCTGGCTGTGAGTGCACTTATGGGGATGGTGATAGTTTCCTCTGTGTCTCCCTTGTTCCTGTGAAATATTTTCAATACTCTCTGCTGCTAATCAATATAGGACCAAGATTTTTCCAAAGGTAATATGTCAAGGGAAGGCACAACTTAAATATGGTAGAAGATTTTAAAGGTGATTCTTTATTTATAGAAAATTATGGAGAAATATAAGCTATACTTACGAATATGGTAGCCTTTAACTGTACAAGCCAGGCTAAATGCCTGAATCACCCAGCAACTATTCTCAATTAATGATTCAATGTAGCCACATGCTCCGATCTGCAAAGTGAAAGGGCAGTTTCACATAACAAGACATAGCAGAAATAAAGGTAAGAAAATTTGCATCTATTTACATTACATGAGAAATAATAGAGCCAAGGGCAGTCAAATTATTTTCATTACTAAAAGAGCTTGGAAGAAAGAGTGGCTTTACCAATGACACACAAACTGCTCTCAGACAGAACTGGATTTTTTTACTATCAGTGAGATAGGAGGTATGTGGGGTTTGTTTGTGTTTTTGCACAGAAAGGGACACATCTGGCATATGATGTGATGTGACAACTAAGCAACTTTTATAAATCACTGACTTAATCTTGCAAACATACATGGACAAGCTTAAGACACACATAGCTCCACTGAATTCCCAAGCATATAATGAAGCACATATGTAAGCATTTAGAACATTTTCAAATTCAAACCACCCATAAATCAATTTTATTTCAGTATAGTGACTTAAATAAATGTAAAAAGAAAAATGTCTGTTCTTTGCAGTCCAGCACTAAAAATGTTCAAAGCTAAAAAGCAATTTCCAGGAATAAATCTAAATTAATCTTTCAAAAAGATTGAAATGACTGGCTTCTCTCGATCACCTATCAGTGCCACTTCAAGAATATACACAAAAGAGTTAATTAATGCAAGAAAATCTTGAATATTTTGCAGAAGAGTTTGACATTTCATTATCAAATACATCTGTTTCCACCTGAATTTCACACTAGTTCTAAAGGAAAGAGTACTGGAGTTTGTAAGTTTGTAGTCAACTTCACTAATTACATTACATCACACGACTGAATCTCATACTAGGTTTGAAAATTCTTTATTTAAATAAATTTTCTAATTAAATGTGCAGTATTTATCAACAGTATGACTAATGTTGCACTTCTTACTCATTTTGCACTCCACTGAGATTTTCATGAGACTTCTAGTGAGAAACTTCATTAGGCAAAGAAACCAGAACCTGGCCCTTTGAAAATAGCTTGTGAGCTTTCACAGAGCCTGACTGAGTACATGGGTGCACATTTTCCCATGAGGGATATGCACTGCCATTCCCCAGCAATGCTGAATTGAAATGGAGACTGCCTTGTGCTTGCAGAAGGCCGTGGTCCTGAAAAAGGATTTTTAATGACCACTCAACGCACCGTGCACACTTGAAACCGAAGTGCTGAGGGCAGAGGAAAGGCAACAGCTACCTACCGACAGGATGTTCTTCATGGTGATCACGAAGACGTTGTAGGCAATCAGCCAGTCCCAGTAACGCAGAATGCTCCTAATGGGCTTCAGCAACAGGTCTCCACCAAAGAGAAGGAAATAGAAGCAGGCCACCAAGTAGCCCATACAGAATATGCTGATCCTGGTGGTTCCCGTGATGAAGATTATGGTAAGCACAAACCAGAAGAGGTAACTAAATATTATCACCTTATACATGTCTAAGTAGGACCTGGAAGTAAAATAAGGAGAAAAAGTTACCATTTTTTTCTGAGGACAATGTTATCTTTCCTCTTCGTGCACTGCTGGCTGACACTTGTGCCTAAGGTCTTCTGGGCATTCTCACACTTCAGTATTTGTGCAGGCACTCACCACTAACATCATGGTCAGGGGGTTTGGCTCATGCACAGGTCTGCCCAGCTCATACACTCCACTCCAGCTCATTCCTGTGTATAAGCACCTCGCTACACCTGATCCGGGCACTGTGCCTGCTGCAGGATCAAGCCTTACATCATGGAAGGGAGGAAAATCTGTTCTCACCAAAGTTCTTGGTACAGGGATATTATCTGGCAATGCCATATATGCAATCTAAAGGCTGTCTGAGATCATCCTTTAAGAAGTCTGAGAAATAGTATAGCAAATCTATTTTAAAAAGTCAACTACAGTACACCACTACCAAAAATCCCATAGTTATTGATGACTTCTTGGGAATTCAGCCTGGTCAAAAGACTAGTTTTCAAACAAAGCTGCTGAAAATATTTTTCTCTAACAAAGATCAACTGCAGAAGTTTTGAGGGGCAAAAAGTTTCTACAGAACAGAAATGCAATAGAATTTACTGAAACATTTTCCAGGAAGTAATGAGACAGAGCTATCTGAAATCAGCCTGGTCCACACTGGGAAAGAGAGAGAAACAATTTGGTGTTTTCAGATTCCTTAAAATCTTGACTTAATATTGACTCAGAGAGCTTTCAAACAAGAATATCTGCCAAAGGCAATACCAAATACTACATATAGCTAAACACTGCAAAACCAACTAATTCTTAGTTTCCTCCAATTTATAGTGTTTTGATTCCAAATCTAACTGTGTTTTCAAAGTCTGTTCACCCAGGCTGCGAAACTACATTTGTCAGGAAACCAGGCAGGGAGACAGAGCTACAGGAGTGCACATATATCTAAGCCAAACCACGTAAGCAGTAAATGAACTAAATGCACCGTATGAAGCCACATAAAAAGGCCCCTGCTGCTTGATGTTCTCAGGCTCAGAACTTTCTAGGAGTATGTATTTATAGTCCTACATTTATAGGCCTGTATTACACATTTCACCAGGGAGGCATTTAATGGAAGGTAACAAGAAAGCTCCTTTATGTTTATTTCCCACAAATATTTGAGAAATTTGTGACCGACTGCCTGTGAAATCTAAAAATATCATGACTTTGGAGATATTACTGGGTTCTAGGTGATAAAACATTAACAAAGAATCAATATGCATTGGGAAAATAAAGAAGACATCAGCTGAAGAGGTCTTTATTACCTTGATGTGTACTGGAAATGGTGTTCTCATTGTTTCTCCAGAAAATAATATTATGTTTGATATTCCTTTAATAATCACTATTGGTGTGTGAGACGGCTAGGAAGAGATCACTTTCTTGAGACTGCTCTATTTCAAAAAGCTTGTCCTTTGCTACGAACAAAATGCATCAGCATCTTTTGAGAAAAGCCCAAAATAGAACCTAATTGATCAAAAACCCAGCAATGTCTTAATACTCTTCAATAAAAATGAACTCTGACTCTAAAAGACAACTGGGACTGTCTCAATCCAAATTTCCCAACATATACACATGGTGTTTGCTTGAGTCACAATCAGCAGCAGGTATCACTCTTGGATTAAAACTTCGGGAAATTGGAGACAATATGAAAAGGAAGACAAAAATCTAGCTATTTTTTCACTATAATGGTAGCTATTTGCTACAGTTTAGCAGTTATCTAAAATATTAAATGCATCTGTTCTTCTTATATCCAAAATACACATTAAATATAATAGCCTTGGGCATTTCTAAACCAACCAAACAATAAAACTGGATGTAAGAAAAATTCCTAGTAGGCAGGAGGCATAACAACTGTGTCAAGTGACAAATGATGTAGTTCTTAAAGATCGAAAGCATTCTGACTTTTATAACTGTGCAGTCACAAGCAAGTCCAACAATAAAAATGGCTCCCAAGAATTTATCTTGGAGTGGACACCTTACAAAATGGTGTTTGAACAAGTCAGCCAAGGCACGTCTAAGCACTGAAGACCACCAACCATCCAAGGTACTTCTGTGCTATCCCAAGAAGAATGCCACGTTGAACACAATGGAGAGAACCACTCAAGCTGTTTCAGGTAGATAAAAATTTTCCTTAAGTCATTTTTCTTTCAGTTACAATATGCAAAATCTTGTCTGTTACAGTGTAGAGTCATGCATGCCCCTAATTTTCATTGCTTATATTGATACGGATAGGTCAAGTTTTGTAAGAGCAGGAACACAGACATGTCTTGGTGGGGAGTTCTCAACATATTACCCCTCAAATAATTTGACACGTTCTCATCCATAAATCTTTAAATTCTGCCTCAAAGCCCAGAAAGTAAGGAAGCAAGGAGTTTCAGTTCCTTGCTCTGGGATCATAACGCAACAGTGGGAGGTGAAGAACAAAGGCACCCCAACAGTTAAAAGACCCTACACAAACCCAAGAGGACAATAAAGGTGCTTACTCTCTGTTTAAAATCTTCTACACAGAGAGGAGAAAATGCTTAATCTTGGATAGCATATACTGTGATTTTATGCTTTCACTGCAGACTACACAGATAATTAGTTTAATGTCATGTAAATCTTCCAAACACTCATTTTCTAAGTGTTCTTTAAATGTCCATTCATTCACCAAGAGCAAAAGGCCACCCTCAGGATGTGATATTTGACAATACACCTTGGAAATCTGCACAGCTGGTTCCCAGTGGGACAGTCCCACTCCTCTTCATCCTTTCAGCTCTGCATTTCAGCCCCTTTTTGGCTTTGGCTCTTCGAAATGGTTTCAAGAAGAAAATTTGCAAAAGCCTATGTACTCAGAGAGAGGACAGAAGGAAGGGATACTTTTCTGCCCATTCAGTCTCTGAACTAACTCAGTGCTGGTGTGATGAATGCAGAAAGGTGAGAGGGTGCAGCGGGAGGCTAGCAACACAGTCACACATCTGAGGAAGATTAGCCACTACAGCAGTGCACCAAAAGCATCAAACTTATGGCTTTTGGTAGCATGACAGCTTCTGAATGAGAAATTACACAGAAGAAACCTGAAAGATTAATGAGAAGTAAAACCCACTGATTTTCCAGCCATGTAATTAGTAGAACCCACTAATACTCTGGATAACATTTTGGAAAAAATTACTGTATCAATTTGCTCAAAACCAAGGAAGACAAAGTCTGAAGTTCATTCCGCACATCCATCAAATCTATTGTAACCTCAGATGGCTCACTATATCAAATTATCTGCTTTTCTTTTCTAAAGTTTTATTGGTCTTACCATGATTGTTTCAATATTTTATTTCCACAGGAATTAATTTTTAACTGCAATACAATCCAGCCTGCTGCAGAGAGATTGCTCTAGGTGTAGTTTTTTCCCTGGCATGCTATACAATGTGTTTGGCTATGACCAGTCTAGTGTCTGGACCTCTGCCTGCAGGCACCAAGAGGTGATGATGCTGCAGCCCCTTTCAGGAAAGGTATTTGTCCTCAGCCAGCGCTTTGAAATTTAGGGGAAGAACACACGTCTGCTTACACATTGGCAAGAGCCTTTTGTGGTGATGGATGCAGCTCAAAGCTTCTTCATGCTGGAGGAGCTGCTGTTATGTAGCTTCATCGTTTTCCCTTAGCAGCCCCTTGTGTTGTTTTGAGTGTGATACCCAGCTCCATATAACCTCAAGGCTCTTCCTGTAGCCCTTTTCTGATGACTACCTCCTCCCTCTCCTCCAGGCATATTGTCCCTATACATATGTGTTCTCTAATCTATACCTACTCCCAAATTTCTTCTTTCTTTCTTCCATATCTCCTATTCCTTACACTCTTAGTACCCTGTGTGACCCTGCATCAGAATTTGTTTCCCCTTCTAATCCCAACATTGCTAACGTTCCCAATCCAGCTTCCCTCCTAAAACTCTTTCCCTGGAGCTCTATTTCAGCTTTTAGAAAGCAGTTTTGCTGATTTTCCCTTTGCCAATAGCAACATCCAATCTTCTGAGAACTAGCTCCCTTATTTCAATGGACTTCTTCAAATCTAGTGTTGTGGATCCCATAGGTCTTAGTTCCTACCATTTTTGTTAAACCCTCTCAAGGAACTGATATTCTTTTACTATTACTTTCTTACCAGTGAAGTCCTTCCTTCGTGCTTGTATCCACCTTAAAAATACCCAACTTCACAACTGTGTTATTTGTTGAGGCTCATTTTGTTAGCAACAGAATGTTTATCTGCTTTACACAATAAATATGACAAGAAACCTGTAACGTTCATCTGCAGGTCCTATCTCACTAACCCAAGTTGGAACACAGTTCCAAGACTGGTGTTACAGCTGCCTTGCAGACACTTTACCTGACTTTCCCCATGACAGTTCCCAGAGGACAGGTATTAAAGGAGACAGCTCAATGACTGTTTCTGCTTCTAAGTGGAAACAAGCAGAGTAAAATCCCAAGCTTTTTTTCCCTGACAATGTCTAAGAGAATGTCTGAAAACTTCTTGGGAACTGAAATGAGAATTTTCCAGCATTAGAGACTGTGGGAAAGGATTATCCTCAGTGAGGTTGCTTTAAATCCTGTATCATTCTAAAAGCTCCTATTTCTATTCTTTGTCCTTATTTCTGTTTCAAAGTCCTTTGGATGGGCACTCTCTTGGGGTCAAGCACGTATCCCCTGAGAAATCTGGGGGTGGAAAGACAAGAAAATTTCAGGAAATCTGTTACTTAGACTGTATTTATAATTGTTGAACTCAAGTATTTCTCCAGAGAGAAGAAAATTAAGCATTTAGGAAATATGTTCTTCTTCTGCCACTGTTTATGTTGCAGTTAAAAGCTTTTTATCCATGCCTACTAGAACAGTGACTAGTACGTTCTCAAGTGAAATGATACTTCAGAAAGGGTGCTTCAGTCTGCAGTTGCCATTCTTTTACATAGTAGTAAATAGACACCACACTTCTCAGAAAATACAGGAATATCAAGTACAACTGTTTTTTAAAATTGTTTTTTCTGCTTCATAATTTATTCATAACCAGGTTGTCTTCTCTTATTATTTGGCTCCTTCTGACTGACTTTTGGAGAAATGCCATTATTAATTTCACTTGCTTGGATAAGGTTTGAACCAAGTTCTTGTCCATGTTACTAAATTTTTAGACCATTCTGAAACTTCCATTGAAAAGCACAAGAAATTTTTTTAGACAAAGCCCTTTCAGTTCCAAATTGTCTTGGATGGAGGCCAGATACATACATTTTCTTCTGAGGTAGATCTTCAGTGGATTACCCAGAGCTTGAGAGTCCTTCTTTTAAAGATTTATAACTCCTAATAAAATATTCAGTCACCTTAAGTACTGTCAGCTATTCTCTGCTGCTCCTTTGAAGCAAATTAGGCATTTAGGATCACATATGTGCAGTGCAACCTCTCAAAAATAACATAATCTAAAGCCTGGGATAATCTACATTGTAATGAAAGCATTGGAAGACATACTTAAGAGCTCAAACAAAGGTAAGATACTTTAAAGAACACAGGATCTATTATGCAGTTCATACAAAAGGAAGGTCTGTTTATACTTAGAGACACCATCCTACATGTTTCCATTACAGATTCATGCAGCTAACACTACAAACAAACAAACATACAAGCAAACCAAGAGAAGTTATAGCTTTAAAAGGGGTGGAAGGAAGACCTGGGGAATTACAGACGAGTGAACCTTTCCTCTGTGCTTGGGAAGATCATGGAGCAGGTCTTTATGGAAGCAATGTTCAGGCATATGAAAGACAAGAAGGTGATCCTAGCATGGCTTCACTAAAGGAAAATTGTGCCTGCCCACTCTGGTGGCTTTTTATGAAGGAGTGACTGCAATGCTCTATAAGGTTAACATATAGAGAAATGTCATCTACCTGGACTTCTATAAAACCTTCTAGATGGTCCTACATGACATCCTTATCTCTCTAGATTGGAGTGACATGGATTTGACATGGCTATTCAGTGGATAGAGAATTGGCTGGATGGACGCAGCCAGAGAGTTGTGGTCAATGGCTCTATGTCCAGGTGAAGGTAGGTGACAAGTGGTGTCTCTCAGGGCTCTGTCCTGGGACAGGTGCTCTTCAACATCCTCCTCAATGACACACACACACAGTGGGATCGAGTGCACCCTCAGTAAGTTTGCAGACGGCGCCAAGCTGAGTGGTGCAGCTGGCACAACAGAGGGTGGGATGACATCCAGAAGGATCTGGACAAGCTTGAGAAGTGGGCCCATATGAACCTCATAAAGTTGAATAAGTCCAGGTGCAAAGTCCTGCATCTGGGTCAGGGAAATCCCAGACATGAGCACAGGCGGGGAGACTAATTCATTGACAGCAGTCCTGACAAGCAAGACTTGGGGGTTCTCATGGATGAAAAGCTGGACATGAGCTGACAATGTGCACTCACAGCGCAGAAAGCCAACTGCATCCTGGGCTACTTCAAAAGAGACTGAGGGAGCTGATTCTCCTCCTCTACTTTGCCCTTATAAGATCCCACCTGGAGTACTTTGTTCAGGTCTGGGCTGCTCAGTCCAAGAAAGACAGAGACCTGTTAGTGTGAGTCCAGAGGAGGTCCAAAAACATGGTCGGAGGGGTGGAGCACCTCTCCTATAAGGAAAGGCTGAGAGAGTTGGGGCTGTTCAGCCTGGAGAAGAGAAGGCTCTGGTGAGACCTCATTGTGGTCTTCTAGTAATTAAAGGGGTCCTATAAAAAAAGGAGAGAAGTGTTTACACAGGCATGCAGGGATAAGACAAGGGGAAGGGTTCTAAACTAGAAGAGGGGAGATTTAGATTAGATGTTCGAGAGAAATTCTTTAGTCAGAGTGTAATGAGACACTGAAACAGGTCATTTGGAGTTGTGGATGCCCCATCCCTACAAGTGTTCCAGACCAGGTTGGATGGGGCTTTGAGCAACCTGGTCTAGTGGAAGGTGTCCCTATACTTGCTAGGGAGGTTGGAATTAGACAAACTTCCTTTGAAATGGAAGGTCCCTGCCATTTCAATGCAAACCAGTCTATGATTCCATGATTCCCTGCCCAAATATCTACAAGAAAAGATACTATAAACAGGAATTCCCTTTGCTCCTGAATGCATTAATTAATGGGTTTTCTGGTAATTCATGATTCATTTTTCAGACAAAAATGTCCCTGTTCTTTTTTCTTTCTCTGCCTTGCTCTTTTCATTCTTCTCCTTATTCACACAGCATAAAACTGTCACATGAAACAGTTGCACAGATTTTGGCATTTAGGTGGAACAAATATGAAGCGATCACAGTTTATTTGTTCAGCTCTCCTCTACTAATGGGTTCTTTGATTTTCTGGGGCTTTTTGTACTATTACCTACTGCATAATACATGCACCAAACTCGCAATTAAATGGTTGCATATTGTTAATCACCTCTCCACAGGTCTCTTTGGTCAGCACACACCCAGCAGTGTGTCTGAGTGGACGTCCTGCCACCAGCGGCTTCAAGTTGATGCATACCATGCACATGAACCAAAACACAGAAATTAACCCAAAGGATTGTGGAGGGGCAGCAGACCAGTTCAGCTTGAACTTTGATTTCCATGATAAACCTGACTCTGACTCCCATCCAGATTCTTCAAAGACTATCCTCTGTGTTTCAATGTTTCATGTTTGTCCCTTTGGGAACATATTATACAGACGACCAGAATTACCTATCAGATTCCAGAGATCACTGAAAAGATGCCAAAAGAGGCTGTTTAAAAAGCAGTGATTTTCTTGCCTTTTTCTCTTCTGAAGACAGCTTTAAAACACATTCTCTTCATTAATGAGGTTTTTTCAGAATTTTTTTTTTCTGGACTACGGAAGGAAAATTCAGTCTTTCTGCCAGAAACAAGTGATGGTCTTCATCAGTGACTAAACACAACAGTGTGTGCCCAATGCAACTGCTGCATCAGCCTTTGCTAAGACGGACACCACTTCAGTGGCAAGAGAAATCCTCACGCAATTTCCACTACATTTCCTCTCAACCAGGACCTATCTGTCAGCTATCTTTTAGAAAGCATTCTCACTTGCATTTTGAAGAAAAGCATTTTGAAGAAAGATTAATACTTCTCCCTTCCTGCCTATGTTAATGAATCTAGAGCACTGGGTTCAATGTGTAGACTGGAAATTCTCAAGGGAAAGAACTGTTCAACCTTCGCCCAGTAGCAACCATAAATCTCTGGACAAATGAGTCAATTGAATATTTCAAAAATCTCCTCTTCAAAGCTATTTCACGATAGATTTGGCAACCAATTGCAACAGAAATAGCAGGATCATCCTAAAGATGTTGAAAAAGACTTCTAGTGATACCACTTTTTGGGAAAAGAAGTAAGTCTGTCATCAAAAGGAAGATTTTTATGGACATTAGTTCTAGACATTTTTCTATTCGTGTCATACTCAAAACATTTGTTGGTAACATGCATTTAACAGAACACCACAGCTAAGAAATCTTACTCTTCCCATTTACTCTTGTGGTACTGCACAAACTTTCAGAGACAACTTCAAATAAGAGCATGTCCAGCAAAATTTAGAAGAGCTGAGCTAATCTGTGTTTGCTGAAATGATCACACAATGGAACAGTTCCATTGTTTGAAGGCCATTCAGAACAGACTGCCTCAAGCTCTGCTCCTTTGTGTATTAATCACCTTCTTACACAACCTTGTATGCAATGCTCAGGAACAGGAAGACATGTCAGTTGTCCTTCCAAGACACTTTTATGGTTCTTATGCCTAGATGAAATAGCACAAAGGACAGTCTTAGAGTATTATTTTGATTGTGCTTAGGAAACAACTCGGCAGGATACAATTGATGACTTTTTGGGATTAAACACATAGTAAACTGCAGACTACAATGGATTCTTGCTACCATGTCTGTGTTTGGGGGGAAACCACCAGAGCACTTAAGTCTAACATGAATGCCGCCCCACCAGGCATTCATGGAGGGAAACTAAAATTTGAGTACCAAGATTCTTTCTGGAGTTGGAAATATAGAGGGTTAGATTAATCTAACAGCTAAACAACTTTTTTTCCCAAACTTTCTAAATCTACATGCGCACTGATAGCATGCAAGAACTTGTGACCTAAAGGTGAACATTTTGCAATGTGTTGGTTGTCTAAGACAGTGGTGAGACATGATCATCTTCAAGGTCTTTTCCAACCTAAACAAGTCTATGATTCTGTGAATGCAGGTTTTTAGGCAAATTATCTCTGAGCTTCTCTGGAGAGCACTTAAAACAATCATCAGTTTTAGGAAGACATGTTTGCATCCACCCTGTTCTAAACCAGATGCTGATTACCCAGAAATTGACTCTCATACAGCAGTATGTTAGAGGGGAACATATATCAATACAAGTTCCAAGTAAAATTGGAAGCTGTGAGAATGACTTTTACTCTAGTGAACTTTATGAAAAGAAAGCGCTATATTTTCCAAGTGTTTAAGATTCAGTTTTGTACCGGCAGTGAATGAAGTCGGGAACAGGATTATGCTGGCTGAAAGATGCGGCGTCAAGATTCATGCAAATTTCCACATTGTCTCCAGCCATGATTCGTACTGCAGCTTTATTTTCATCCTCAAATGTCTGCCTTTGCAAGGATGCGCAGAGAAGCAGCATGAAGTCATCTAGGAGAAAGCAGTGATTGCAAGGAAAAATTCAGTCATCAACGTTGGTGTAAGGAGAGTTGTGATGTATTATAATGTAGTTACCAGACTGTTTTCCCAACCTCCAAGACTGAGTGGTGTTCAATGCATTTAACTCTGAATTGAAATTTATTAATGTTTTTAGGGTTTTTATCCGTCATTGCCTATGACTTTTATGGAGAAATGAATGAGAAAAGGGGAAATATTCATAAATTTTGATGTCAAATTATTTTAAAAGGGATACAGGAAAAGTAGATGCAAAAATTACTAATTCTGTGAATTCTTCTACTACATTCAAAGCCATGCTTAGTATTCTAACTCCCAAAAAATCTGTCATCTTGCTACTCAAGTGTAAATAAAAGGCTGGCTTCAAATTCCACTGTACAGATGATTTAAGCAAAGGACATACAAAGAGTTCACAACTATGTGCTAAAATACTTACACACAAGGAAGACAGGGTTTGGTCTCACAATGAAGTCTGGAAAGTATAACCACTTTATGATGTTGGAGTTGAAGTTGGCATTGCCACTTCTCCATGGATAGTCTGTGTGACAGAAGCATGCAAAAATTCAATCAGTACTTCATAACAATTACTTAATCCTTCAGAATACTTATCAACTTTTCAACACCTTTCTATAAAAGCAAATAGCAGTAATTTTCCATAAAGGGGTGTCCTTACCTTTACAAGGAGCAGGTGGGATGCCAATGCAAAGGAAATACTGGAATGTAATGATGCATGCTAGAAAACAGCAATATTTTGGCCAGATCTCTGCAATAGCTTTTCTCCTACGTCGATATAATACAGCAATCAGCCAGAAGGCATGAATCATTGCATAAAAATCCATCCTTTGACCAATTACATTCACTGATAGAAGAAAACAGGTCTGGAAACAAAGTAAAGAAACATCGACAACTTTACAACCTCATGGCTAGCCAATACAGCAATAATAAATTATTATAGATCCTGACAAAATGCTTGAACGTGGCTGCATCTGACTGCAGGAACCCTGTGCAAACCAACATGCTCCAACAGCAACTCCCATCACTCCGCCCGAACACCCAGATTTTTGATACTCTTCTATCTAGAGCAGGTTTCCACTATGTGATATCTAAAGATACAGAAAAAAAAGAGCCTTGTCACAATAGCTGATATGTTTAATTGTTGCCAAGCAAAGAACATATTACACAGCCACATTTTCATAGGACATACCGATGTGGAAAAGAAGAGGAACTATTAAGATTGGTAACAACTAAAACATATCCTCAGATAGGAAATGGACAAGGAAATGGACAAGAAATGTTCATGTAAAAGAGGACAATGGACAAGAAATGGACAAGACTATACAGTTTCTACTGGTGATAGACAAATCCAGTCAATTCCTGCAAGACAGCTTTAGTTCTCCATTATTCTAAAGGCTTTGCATTCCAGCATTTCTGTTCTCTGGCTTCACTGAAAGCAGTCCCTTCATTCAGTACCATGAAACATGTTTTGAAACTTAGTGAACTCTTAATTTATTCAGTGCACTATGCTATTTTGGTTTTCTCTCTTCCCAGTTTAAAATGACCTTAAAATTGTTCCCCAAAGAAAATAACTTGCTGCTTTCTTTTAATTTTCATTCATTCTTAATCTTCAGCAGGCTGTGAACAGTTTACTCCATTTATCAGTAGCAAGTAGCGGTAGTGTTTAACATATAGATCAAGAGCATCATCATGACTAGATTCAGGATGCGTTACTCTGGGAGTTGCCTTCTTCATATAGGCATAGAAAATTGTGAGAAATCACTACTTATGCAAAGATTTTTTGAAAGTATGCTTCACATGCACATGAACAAACAGACAAGGTAAGGGAACGGAGATGACTAACATGAATGATGACTAAGATGTCAAACACAGCCCAGGCTAGTATTCAAAAATAACACATTCAAAAGGTTTGGAATGATAATCTAAAGAAAAGTAATACATATTTACCTCCAAACCAAACTTGTAGAAGAAGTAGTTTATGAAATACTTGACACAGTTTACAAGTCCGTCATCCAGATGTGCTCTTGTAATATCATGGAAAATGGTTTTAGTCACAGGTGCGGTGAGGTTATTTCGACATCTGTAGTATTCTTGATGACGGTAGATTGTAACTTCAAAAGCCAGAATAGCCAGCATCAATAAGTTATTCTATGGGAGACACAATCAGAAGAATATTAAATAAAAGTCAAAACCACAAGAAGATATACAATTTTTTTGACAAGCATAAACTCATTAATACTCAAATTGATGTTATCACTGAGGACTTCTGGATTCCAGAATGCACTGGCACCTATTCCCAGATACTGTGATTGAAACAAATTAGGGTTCACACCAATTCTTGGATTTTGATGAATCATACAGACATCCAGAAGATACATACAAAGACATTAATTAAAAAATACAATAATAAAAACTAGTTGTGGAAATGAAGGGAAGGAAAAAGGCACTGACATATCCATGTGCCCTCTCATATTTCATAGCTTCTGTTAAGGTATCATGTTTTGTTTTGCAGGAGATAGAAGATACAAACATACACAAAAGTCATCTGCAGAGGTTTAGCTGTCAAGCACTAACTTTCCAAAACAAAGATATTGGGTAGAGCAAATTTAACCTGGGCACTTTTTTATATGAACAGTCTATCTGTCAGTCTTCTCTCAGGCACAGCTCTTTCTGTCCCAGAGCCAAATTGACTAGGAGGCAGTCAAGGGTAGCTATGAATTGATTTTTTATTTATCTCAGGAGGGTGATCTACCCTACGCTCAATAGAAGATTAGTACTAACTAACTCCAAAAGCTGCTTTAAAAGACCAGCTTAGAGAAAGTCCCTCAAGGAAGCCATAACTGAAGCAGAAGTGGCAAACCCTTGATCTCTGTTCTCTGAGAAATATTTGGGACAAGAATCTCCTGAAATAGGTGCCAGTGGGATTTTCATGTTTTCTGACAATCTTAAACTGTGTATATAGAATTTTGGAGATTCTTTAAATTAATAATAGATATGGTTTCCCCAGGACTTGGCAGATTTTCACTGTAAGTAAAGTTTTTTAATCAAGACAGGAATAATAAAACATTGCTCACAGGCATCCACCAAACACAAGAAGAAAAACAAAAGACATCCATTTACTAGTGTTTGAATTAATGATTCTCTTAATTCATTATGTTTTTGAAACTGTAGCTAAGGAATATGCACTTAAAAAAATTAACTGCTTCTAGCACACACTGTCATTCAGGGCAATTACTCCAATTAGACCCATCAGTCCTTTGGTACCTGAAAGCCATGTACCTCTGAATTACTTAGAGTTCTTAAATATCACATTTCTTAAAGAGCTTTTAACAGATGGTAGAGTCTGAAAGCGATACTTAAGTCTACATGAAAGTATAATTTAATTGGTACTGAATCCTCTCTGGAAATGTTCTGTATAACAGATGTGGTTTTCTGTTGCCTCTTTCCCTCTTTACTTCTCTATTATCAATGGTTTGCATTATATGGGTTTTTTTGTGTGACAGATTATTTATTTCAAGACAATGCTACTTTCATCACAAATAAGAAAATATCTGAATACAGATGATTAAAGAAGTTACCCTTAAGTACACAAGAAGAGGATTAGACTTTCTCAATCCAACCCACTCTGCAGGATCAACTGGCCCACTGTAGAGCACTGAGGTTTTCAGTTCTTCTAAATTGACCTTAGTTTCATTCTCTCCTGGCTAAAAAGAAAATGCATCAATTATAAAACGTGACTTTAAGGCTGTTTGGGGAGGGTATGATAATCAACAATAATACATCCGGTGAACTATTATTTTTGTACTTGATATGCTTCCTTTTCCTCTCCTTCACTGAAGAAGACAGCAGTCAAACCTTTTTAATATGCATTTGTACTCACCAATGTACAGTTACTGGAAAAAGTCTTGGGATCAATAGATGTAAGCTGGTACAACATTTTGCAGACAATAATCACACATGTCCAAACAGTGCAGATACTTGATGCCAATGGGCGAAACTGAGCATATGGCAAAGCAAGAGCCCAGGCAATTAAAAACACAAAGTTAAACAGAGACACCTGAAAACACAAAAACAGTACAGAAATTACATGGAGTAACAAAAGAACTGAGAAAGTTTGACCTTTTCCACAGCAGGTAAAAAAAATAGATTCATTCAAAAGAAAGGGACATGCAGAAACTTTGAGGAAAATACTGAAAAAAATTTACAATACTCACAATAACACAGACACGAAGTAGTAAGTGAAGAAGGAAAAACTTAACAGTTGGTTTAGGAAGAAATTTACCACCTACATAATATTAATACTATTAGACCCACAAAACTCCATATCTTCCTTATCAACAGATGTGAAATACAAAGGATCACATGAAGCTTCTGCTGCTCGAGTACACATGAAACAAAGAAGAGATGGCACAGATCCATGTGTGTGTGCAACTGACCTTCATCCTCTTGACATTTCCCACATAAAAAAAGTGAGAAAAGGTGCTTTTTTTGTTGTTTTTAGTGAATGCTGTCCTACTACCCTGTTCAAGAAACGGCTATGTCACATAGAGAACTCACATCGCCCACACCAAAAGCACAGCTAAAAGCCTTGCTCCCTTTTTCTTTAGGCATAGTTCCATCTTCTTGTTTCTCAAGCACCAGAACAAGTTTAAGTAATTTCCCTATATGTACCTTCCCAGTCCTTTTCTACATCTTCCATCCTTGGATGGTGCCCACAGACAGTTTGAGCAGGAGAGGGCTTATGTCTCTTAAATCCAAAGAATTAGACTAATAAAACTTTAATATCTGGAGAAAAGGGGAGGGCTGAGACTCTTGAGACAGAGAGAATGTGGAAGATGTCACGGCAGGTTCCCAGCAGGTGACAAACCCAGCTGGATCCCACAATTTCAGTGAGGTCTGACAGGAGGAAGCCCTCTCCCTGCACCTGGGTGTGTAACCACATGGCAGATGCTGACAAACCTCCACGATGTGTAAGAGTTTGACAGCGGGTGTTTACTTGCCTCTTTCACTGTGACCCAGATGATGTAAGAGGAAACAATTTTGATGATGTGCAGCTCCAACAGCCACCACACGAAGACTTGCATCTTGTGAAAATACTCCAGGAATTTCAAAAAAAGCACTGTAAGGCGGTCGATCACCAGATGCCACTTGTTCCTTAAGTCTGCAGGGATGTTCAAGCAGAATCATTGTGAGGACAAAACCAGAAAGTCTCCGTAAAATGGAATACTCCACTAGACAACAACGAGCTTTCTGCTTCTCTTCTAAGCCTTAGAGTAAGAGAAGATGGAGGATAAAGGTACAGCTCAGTGGTTAACTAACTAAAAAATGGGGTCGAAGCCCACTTAGCTGGGGTGCTTTCCCTTCTGACCCACATTCCCTGGAAGGATTCTGCACTTCAAAAGTGGCAGTGGTGGTCTCCCTTGCCAATTTTGCTTTTATTCCTCTCATCAGAGCTCTTTTTGGACTCTAGTCCTCCAGTATTTTTGGACCTAAGCTTAGAGATCTCATTCAGGAACTAATTCCAGCCCTGGTCCTTTTCCAGCTCAAAAAAATAAAATTTTTTTTGATGCTTGGAAGCTATGGATCCAGCCTGTTTTCAGAAAGCACAGACTACTACTACTCAGAAAGATTTTCAGCCAAACTGGAAGAAATCCATGCACACTAGGACTTGGATTCCTGTCACATGGGTTTAGACAATTGTACTATAGACATCTTCAGATGTCAGATTTATCTAAACTGCCTTGAAAACAGCACAGCCTCTTAGAGTGTGACCTGTGCCTTCACATGACAGACATCTAAAACAAGAAAGGCAAACTGTAGCCCAGGCAAATATTTCCCTCAGTTGAAAAAGCTTTATTACGTGGAGATCATGAAGTTTGGTGAAAGTATCCCTTCACAGGGGTGTTTGGCTAAAAAAGCCATCTTCCCAAATATTACTCCAGTGAGCAAGCTTGTGGCACCACCTGTTAAATGTGAATGCACATGACATACATTTGCTGAACAGTGCTCTCTAAGTGACGACTTTGCTTGTGGGCTGGCTGTAAAACGGTTTCATCTGGGTGGTACATATTACTATAGAGTCTTCACACTGTATTCAGGGTTTCAGAAGCATTTTGGAAATTAGGAAGAATTTTGCATGCTGTGAGAATATTCCTACAGTTAACATCAGAGATGGAAACATTTGCAAGTGATACCAAAGCACATCACTGTCTAAGCTGTTAAAAATGCAAAGGGGTTATCACCTTCTTTATGTAATTATTTCAAATTATCACATTATTTTATATATAAAGCAAACCAAGATGGTTACTCCATGCACATTTGTGTGAAAAAGCAGACTTCTGGAACACCTCACAACCAAATTCTGGTTTTTTTACTTTGCCTTTTTTTCTCCAACCACAACTTTAAAAATCCCAATAAAAATGCTGAGTGATGTGAATTCCATGAGCACGTAATTAAACTCAAGAAATTAAATAAGCTACAGAACTCTAATCCTGCAATTTTTTTTTTTGTAAACACAGTGAGACTATTTAGATGTTCTTCATTCTTTCATTGTATTTATTTTTATTTGCAGTGTTGCATCATGCCAAGATGCATGCAGACAGTGCCAGCTAAGTGGTGCAGGCAGATAAGGTCCTCTAGTGAGCTCTGTCTTGCATGGCCAGGCACTACACACAGAGGGAATAAAACACAGGTCTGACTGCATCCACTGAAAGATTGTACAACACTGTGTAATGAAGTCTTCACATGTGAACATGTTTAATGTCAAAGCTCTGGCCACATGGCTGTGTAAAAATGGTATAACTCCAGCAGAAATAAATGCATGTGCAGCTTAAAGATAGATCCCCTTGTGCTACTTCCACACAACAGCAGCTGCAGCTCCCCACTTCCCTCCTTGCATGTGTCACTGCACAGAGTAATGTCCACCAGCTGGCCTCTGTCCCAAAGCCCTTCTGACAATCTGGGATGGCTGGAGTGCACCAGACCCCTCATCCCTCACAGACAGTATGAAAGCTGGCCGATAAAGGTTTCCATGGTCCATGACCATCTCTTTGAGGGCAGATGTTCCAGCCAGGAAAGGTAAGGTGTTTCAGCTGAGGTTCAAGCACTGGAACAGGCTGTCCAGGTGGAGTCACCAGCCCTGGAAGTATTTAAAAGACGTATAGATGTGGCATTTAGGGACATGGTTTAGTGGTGGATATGGCAGTGCTGGGTTAATGATTGGACTCAATGATCTTAAGATTACAACCTAAATGATTCCCTGATTACCTAGGGCAGCTAAGCCTGATGTGCTGCCATTGTGCCTTGACAAAGACCCTCTCCCTATTTAGGTGTCACAGTCTTGTGAATATTGGCATGAGTAACTAAATTTGTAGTAAGGTCCTTTCCAAAGAATACAGCTTCCTTGGATGTTAAATGCTCTTTCCTGGTTTCACTTTTGGCTCATATTAAAAAATGAGTTATAGCAATAATTCATTTTAGAAGTTCATATTAACAATATCAAGGATGACAATATAAGCTGTACCCATGTCTGCCCTTAAGCTTTGTATGTTCATTTGGCATCAATTACACATTCCACATTCAAAAGTGAAAAATATGACACTAACATGCATATAAATAATGAAGCAAAGCCATCAGGACTTCTGGGGAGGGGTGCCTTGAAAGCATGCAGCATCAGATATTAAATATGTATTTGTATTATTTTCTTTGTTGTAAGGAGATTTCACTCTAAAGAAGTACTTAGGATTTGGGGTAGCCTTCAAATAACCTAACCCAGATCACCTAGAAGAAAGGAGCACTGGGTTTCTGTTGGTTTCTTCCTCTCAGTGTCCCATGGTACGATTTTTCCCAAGAAGAGCCTGTAGCCTGTTGAATAATTGACAAGTAGCCATCTGCTCAGTTCAGGCTCTTTGACACAGACTGCATGCAAAACTAGAAGGAAAACCTGGTGATTGAAGTTAACAGGGATGACCAAGAACAAACCACCTGTTGACACTATTAACTATGGCTGAGGAAGGAAAAATTTGCATTCTGCGGAGCTTACCTGTAGTTTCTTCTTCCTCTGATTCATTGTCTTCATCACCATCATCATCATCATCTTCTTCTTCTTTATCCTCATCCTCCTTCTCTTCTTCTTTTCCTTTTTTGACCCTCCCTTTCCCTCCCTCCCCCTCCGGCTCTTCCATTCTTTTCTCACCAGCCTCTTCTAGCATTTTATCCTCTTCCTTTGCTCTGCTGGCTGTTAAATTCATCATAGTTATGTCAGGCAGGCTTCCATCTTGGTGCACCAGTCTGTTGGTAAACAGTAGCATGTCAGCAAACTGAGGAGTAATGACATTGTAGTCTTTTTCTTTTTCAAACTGTATAATTAGAAAAAAATAAACTGTTCATGGAAAATGCCTTAGAAGTAGAGAAGTTAATGATTCTGGTACTCTCTCCAAACACACACTGAAAATTGAGTCGTTGGAATGTATTAGTAACTACTTCTCACTCAGATACTAATGGTTAGTTAGTAATGAGTGGTACTGACACTTAAACTTGACATTTTCCCCACTGGAGAAAATAGTCAGAGTTTAAGATGTAGAAGCATGAAATGACATTATTTAAGAGGAAACATTTCATGACTTCGTAGGGGACTTACTCATTTTGGTGGTTTGGTATTTTTTTCTTGAGGCTGCTCAAAGTAATTGGAACAGAAAGAAAAAGGGAGATGAGAACAGAGGGGTTACAGAAGAAGGTCATTGACAAATACGTCATGCTACACCACAAGTCATAAAGCATTCTCCTACTCCATCTGCGGAAGCCTTCTGATGCCAAGAGCATGCCATCATGACATTCACGGGGTGCTTCTATAAAGAAACATGGAATTGCAGCACAGATGGAAAGGGGGCAACCTATTTACACCAGTGCTAAACACAGTCAATGCTGTACCATGCTCTGAGTAATGCAGCTGAACCATCACAAGTATCTGACCTATCACTGTAAATGCATTTCCACCTTCTTCCAATTAAAAGATGCAGCTGGAAAGTCAAGGAATTTGCAATTTTTCTTCCAGCTATAGGTTTAGGAACAAACTTAAGAAAGAATTCCATGGCTGTACCTTTAGAAGATTCTACCATATCTGTATTTGATAGTGCCATTCATTCTCTCTTTCTTTGCCACATCTCACAGAGAACTTTTCTTTCATTTATCATTGTCTCTAGCTAAATCTATCAGTAAGTTTCACAATACCAAAACTGGGATATGACTTAGTTAACACAGAAATTATATTTCACTAGTGCCATGGTGCCTTTTTTTTTTCTGAGATTATTCACTATATATATTTTCTTTACTAGAGAAAATAAATATTTTCTTACAGTTTTCCTTTTTCTCCCACAGCTGTGCTGTTGAGACTCACCTCCCATAGTTGCAGAAAACCCAGTTTCCCTTTGAATATGACCCCTTGCAATAAAGTCTCCCTTTGGCAAGTGTATGATTAGGTCATTAAATGTTTGGTTATACTATTGAAATTACCACACTCAGCATACTTTCAAGCACCTGTAAGGCTGTTCTAATATGCTACAGTACCATCTTGGGGATTTATTTTTCTTGATGTGAAATTCTGGCCTATAATCATTTAGAGGGGAAATTCTGCCAATTTTAGGATTTTTACAGTTCAAGAAACTAAAAATCTAGATTTTTTTCCTGATCATTAAAGATTAAGAGAATAGGCTAGGCAGTTAAAGAGAAATTCAAAAAAGCAGAATTATTTTTCAATCATTTGGGAGTTGCAGTTTCTTCAAGATGGAAACTTTGGTATCTCAAATGAAGGAAAAACTACAGAAATCTGACTAAACAATCCTGAAGTAGAAATACCATGCCAATTGCCAAAAAGCAGAAAAGGTGGTTTAAAATTAAAAGTTTAACAAGACATTCAAACACCAGAAAATATCAGTAATAAAGTTTAATCACATTTTAGCCACATTCATGACTAAAATTCCTCATCATGGGTTGGGCAATGAACCTGAGTGTCTAATAACCTGAAAAATTCTTATACTCAAGAATTTATTCAGTAGCTTTGGCTACTGAAAATAGAACCATAAAATGGTTTAGGTTGGAAGGGACCTTAAAGTATCCACTCCCACTGCCATGGGGAGGGATATCTCCCACCAGAGCACATTGCTCAGCGCCCCATCCAACCCAGCCTTGAACACTGCCAGGACTGGGGCATGCATAACCTCCCTGGACAATCTGCTCCAGTGTCTCATCACTTAACAGTAAAGAATTTCTTCCTAATATCTAACTTCAATTTCCCCTCTGTCAATTTCTACCCATTACTCCCTGTCCTGTCACTATAGTTCCTGATGAAAAGTCCATCTCCAGCTCCCCTGTAGGCCCCCTTCAGATAGTGGAAGGTTGCTATGAGATCTCCAAGCAGTGTCCTCTTCTCTAGGCTGAACAGCCCCAACTTTCTCAGCCTGTCTTCATAGGGGAGGTGCTCCAGTCCTCTTATCAACTTTGTGCCTCTACTCTGGACTTGCTCCAACAGTTCCAGGCCTTCTTGTGTTGGGCACCCCAGAGCTGGATGCAGCACTCCAGGTGAGGTCTCACCAGAGCAGAGTAGAGAGGCACAATCACCTCCTTTGACCTGCTGGCCACGCTCCTTTGGATGCAGCCCAGGAATCCATGGGCTTTCTGGGCGTGAGTGCATGCTACCAGCTCATGGTGAGTTTTTCATCAACCATCACACTCAAGTCCTTCTCCTCAGAGTTACTCTCAGTCACTTCTCTGCCCAACCCATAGGTGTGTCTGGGATCATCATGACCCAGGTGTAGGACCCTGCACTTTGCTGTGCTGAACCTCATGAGGTTTGCATGGGTCCACCTTCTGAGTGTGTCAAGGTCCCTCTGGATGCCATCCCTTCCATCCAGTGTGTTGACAGCACCACACAGCCTGGTGTCATCAGCGAACTCGCTGAGGGTGCCCTCAATCCCACTGTCCATGTCACCAACAAAGATGTTGATCGGTCTCAGCCCCAGTACTGATGTTGAGAGACACCACTCGTCACTGGTCTCATGAACAATGAGCCGCTGACCAACTCCGTGTGTGTCCATCCAGCCAGTTCTTTATCCGCCAAGTGGTCTATCCATGAAAACCATGTCTCTCCAATTTGAAGACAAGGATATTATACGGGATAGCGTCAAACACTTTGCATAAGTCCAGGTAGACAATGTCCGTTGCTCTGCCCCTATTTATCAATGCTGTAGCCTTATCATAGAAAGTCACCAGATTTGTCAGGCATGATTTGCCGTTAGTAAAGCCATGTTGGCTGTTACCAATCATCTCTTTTGGGGCTCTTTGATTATTTTCATATCTAAGTCACAGACCAGCTAGCATATACACTAAAAGGATATTCAAATCTCTATGAAGCGACTAAATATCAATGCTCCCTAAAATGATAGAACTAACTTATATTTACTAAAACTCTTAAAAAGTACCAAGAGGAGGGTCATGTATAAAGAAGAGAGAATGAATTTTCAGTTCAGTTCAAATGTTATGGAGATCCCTGTTTACTATACACCATCAGAGTTCATTTAAAAGGCAATGCACCATGAAATGAAAGTAACCATATAATCAGGCAGGTTTTGTATATATGCAATTGCATTGATTTTTATGAGGTATCTTCCCAACTGACTTTAATAATGGAAAAATCTACATTCACACTGGTGCAAATCAAGGACTTAATGACTTACCTCAGTGTAAATTGGACAGAAATACAGTAACTCTATAGCATTTTGTATGAGTGCACTCATCTTTCTCTTATTCATATAATTCCCATTTGTAGTCTAGAGATCTGGGAGGCAATGGGGTTATAAAGATGGGTACATGCAATATAAATACCTGATAAAGCCTCAGTATGAGTCTAGTTTTCAGTAGGCTTAGTTTCAAAAAACTTTATTGGCATCAGTAGGCTTGAGCATTGAATCATGTGCTTTGGAGATCCAAGGACAGATAAAAAGCCCTGCCCACTGTTTGGAAAGTTAGTCTACTTGGAATTTTTCTTCCAAAACTTCCTTATGCATTGCTAGGGTTGTTTTTCCAAATCTTTTTTTTCACTACGAGATTACATTATATTGTAACAGACAACACTGAGGTATTAAGATATAAAAAACTTCACTAGTTTAGAACTTTTAAAACAAGCTACCCATACATATTCACAGCTAGTGAGATATAACTTCATTGTTGGAAGCCACATACTGGTGGGAAATTATCCCAAATTACATAAAGGTATTGTCTCTGATACTTAGGAAGAGAATTAACTAAATAACAATGCAGGCAACAAGCCTTGAAGGTACAGTCACTAGTGCTTTTATCTGAGAGCATTTCTTACCCTCAGGTTCATTAAATAGGGTATCAATAATGAGAAGCATACCAATAGATCTAGTTTTTGCCAACAAAGCAGTTTCAGTGGCACTAAAATCAGGCATGTGCCACGGGTCCTTGCTGGAATCCTAGTACTTTCATCTATTTACAATTTACTAGAGCAGAAGATTATTTAATTGAATGCATTATTAAGCATCTTTTATCTTTGATAATTTTTTGCCATTTATGAATTGCTTGAAGCTTTCTGGCTAAAAGAAGTTCTCAAGTATCTTTCATGCAAAGCCTTAAGAACAGAAAGCTTTCTGCTCTGCAGAACACTAGTGACCCATCTCCTGAATATTTAGTCTGCAAGACTCAAACTGAGCACACAGTGCCATACCTCCACTGGCAGGACTTTGAGTACCTTTATGGGATTTTAAAGCGATTTGCTGCCTAAATCCAAGCCCTGCTGGGGTATGTGGACAGGCCAGGAAGCTTCAGTGCAGAGGGTCCCTCTCCTTTCATTGGGTGCTGCTTCCACATTGAGGCTTCCACCCTTATGTCGTGGCCGCATGGCAGCTGTGTCTGTGCCTGCTCCTGTGACTCCCTGACCCTAAGCCTGACATGTAGGCTGACACTCTGCCTTCACTGCAAACCTGCCTTATCTCCACAGACTCACTGGGATGTCACCAGGCTGTGGCTGGCCCTCGTTACCAATTCCAGATTTGATCCTCACCCTCAATTGTTGGTCCATGGTCCTGACTGCCCATTGGTGAGAGCTCAGCCTTGCCTCCCGGCCATGCCCTTTGGCAACCAGCTTGCCTGCCTTAGCCAAAGTGCTTGCCCTTACCACTTCCCTAAACATAGGCTTTCTATAGACCAAAATTCCTGCTCTGGTGAACTTTAAGAACAGTGACCCAAACTACGTGATGACATTTGAAGAAGGAGCATGAACATGACTCATAAATTGACTTCTTGTTAGAGCAGGTAGTCACAAATATCTAAACAAGGTATCTTCTTGGTTTTTCTGTTTATATTCAGTAGTGACAACAACTCAGAAGTCCTTCTGTCCTCAGAGATGACTGAAAAATAGCTCACATTTATTCCAGTCAAATATTTTGAAAGGAATCTAATTTATGGAACAGTTTTCAAGATGCCATTTATAAAGTGATGATGATGATGGCAGTTTTTCTAGTTTGGATCCTGCAGCATCCAACTCAGCCCATGAATTCACAGCCTTAGCATGCAGTGGTTTCAGTGTTCCCTTTCAGACTCTGAATTTCAGTCTGTACAAACTCATAACGCATACCACACATTTAACGGAACGGGCCCTCAAATCCCTTTCTTACATGCTTGGAGAAAGACAGGGATGTGTGTCTCTGTGTCTGTGTGTCTGTGTGTACATAGGCGCATGCAGCCATGCATCTTTCCATGCACAAACAAAGGGTAGATAAACGAGCCTCCTCAACCAAATCTATTGTCTGCAGCCAATTACAAATAGCACCAATTATTCCTGCATTGAGGCATGGGCAAAGTTTAGGAGAATTCTCAGCTGAGAGAAGAAACTCACAATGTATAAATATGCAGAAGAGATGTATTAACTGCTTCATCAGCTTTAGGAAACTGCAATATCTGAACAACATTATCTCCCTGCTTACTTCACAGTACTGCGCAGCAAGAACATACTTTGCTTTAAGGCAACTAAGAAGTAACAAAAAAAAGGTATATCGGTTTTAAAGGAAAGGAAGCATTGAAGTACCCACCTATTAATTATTAGATATACACGGCCATTGACTTTGGCATGGCTATGAGGTGGGAGATGAAAGCACAAGATGAAAATGGGAAATGAATTAGAGAGAGAAAAGAAAACCATTAAATAGGAACGAACGCACTTTTCTGTCTACCAGTGTGTTATGACACATTGTCATAACAAAGCACACTCTGAAATTTTAACACACACCATGCAGTGAAAGGTCTAGGAAGCTTATAAATGCAACTCTTAGACATTTAGATCCTATGCAACTTTAGTCAGAACTACAGATAATTTTCATAGTCCCCAAAATGTGAGAACAGCCTTTACTGCTTTACTTCAAGTAAGCCTTAGAATACCACCATTTTAAAAAATAATTTTTTCCTTAAAAAAAAAATATATATATGTAAAGGTAATTATGGCAAAGCTTCATATCAGAGAAATGATCTACCGCACAGCCTTCATCTCTGCCATCCCATAATTCATGGTACAGCAAGGAAATGGGCTTGGAAAGTCCTAACCAGAGTAGTTTTCTTTCTCTTGCAGATGTAAAACTGAGACACTCAGTTCTGACACCTTTATAAATAGTGAGAAGTGCCTCACTCTGCCAGTTCCAGTGTGCCAGTTTCTGTGCCCTCTCTTTGCAGCTGGTGGAGCCTTACTCGTCAACTCACTCTGCAAATTTTGCTCATGAGAAGCAACATTTTAATAAATTATCATTCTCAGCAGTTTTAACTGGATTCTTCAGTTAGACACAACTGCAGTACTGTAATCACACCTGGCAGTTCAAAGGCAGATGGAGGAACTGGACGTGCTTTCTTTATTACTTTCATGACCAGCTCTCAGCTGCTGTGATTATTTTATGAAGTTCACTATTAAAAGGACTGAATTATGTCTTGTTAGTCAAAATGAAGGTTCTGTTTATTTAAAATTTTTTGTTGCCAAAGGTGCAGCATAAAAGCAGTTTAGAAAACAGTTGTTAAGTGAATGCTATCATCTTCAAAGCAAAAGGGAAAATTAAGTTTTAGTAGCTTTGAGAGAAAATTACACATATATATGAATCTTTAATCTGTTTAAATTGCCCCTGCAACTTAGTACTAGCATTACTGTTAGGCTGAAGTTGGTTGTTGTGGTAGTTCTTATCCAGCTTTATGCATCACCAAAACAAACGTCAGCTGAGCTCTCATCTGAAGCTTTGAATTATGAAGTCAGCTGATGCTCGATAGTGATTTATTGCATCAAGTGAAGAAAAGAGCTGGATTTTCATATGCCAGGCAGTGTTAATACGAGTACAAACCAAGCAGACTATTCTGATTTGGGTATTGGTCATAATACTTAAAGCTTCATAGGAAGAACAAATGAGATATGTGATATTTGTGATTTTGAAAATACTGCAAAAAGGCAAATGTAGCATATATGCCACATTTAACAGTTAAAAATATCTAGTTACTTATATGACAGCTTAATACAATCTAGAACACATTTAGACTCAAAAAAATAGCATTCTAATTCCAAGACAAAAAAGCCGATGATATCACATGATCCTCTTCATCCGTGACTTTAATAAAAAGCCTGGTACGACAATGAATGTTTACTTTCAGCATGGTATCTCAAGGCTACTTATTCCTGGCAAAAATGTTTGCTTGCAATGCATTAAAACATTTTGTATCTTCACTATCAACAGTTCCATCCTCTGGGAATAATGTGACCTTAGTCACAGTGATCCTCTTCATGCCAACATTTGGAAAGCTGTATAATATTCTTGTATCTTTCATGTGTAATGGAAAGATTTTCAAGTAGCGGTTTCACAGGCAAAGTGAACCCATCAAAATCCTATGAGTACTCCAGGGTTTTTTTCTTTTTATTCTGTTTCTATTGGATCACACTAGAAGGGAGGTGGAAACTTCCTATGTTACTCAGCACAAGTGCAGACTTTGGGCTACAAGAGAACTTGGGGAGTTACTGCAAACCGCAAAGCATTCCCCCAAACGCCTCAGCCCAGGAACAACCCCATTTCAGCTCAGACACCTATCTGGGCTCTGTTTCCAGGGCTTGGCCAATTCAGAGCTGTTAACATGTATCTACTGCTGCACAGAAGTCTGCTGTGGGCAAGGGAAGTTTGCTCACAGGCCACTACAAAAGGGCCCTTGAAGCTACCATCGCATTTAGCAATTGAAGAAGAGCAAAGGGAGAGTTATTACACAAACAGATATTTAAATGGTAAGTGTGAAACCTCCCACATCTTTATTGGGAAATTTTATCAAGTTCAATCCATTCTGGTCTCAGCAATTATTTAAATACAAAAACTGGAAGCATTCCTTAAAACTGGAGCTTATTCTCATGGCACAAACTTGTACCATACACTGTGAAGTAGCTTCATATCGAATTGAATGTATGAAAAATATCTGAAATGCTTTGTAAATCTTGCATAACCTAGAACATAATTCCCTGTTAATTAACTGGCATTATTTCACAACACCCTGTGGTCTGTGTGGTGTTAGGCAGCTAGTCCCCATTCATAGAAGTGCAGCTGAGATACAATTATCACTAGACAGGTGAACATTTTAAAAGTAGGGTCTACATGAATTGCTTTCTTCGAAGAATGAATGTAACTGTCATTGCATAATATAACACTATGTACTACAAAATCATTTCTCTCTCTTATACTCCTGGCTCAGGATCCTAGGCCAGATCAGTTTTTATGCAGGAAAATATGTGAGAATTGAACACTGGAAAAGTGATGTCCCAGATTAATGAAAAAATGCTAATGAACTTTTGGATGAAATCACCTAATGTCTAGCATAGCCAACAGTCAGTACTATGAAAAGTAACCACAAATTCAGAATTTTTCCATTTCTGAAGTTTAACTTTGCAAAAAGGCCTAGCTGTTCAATGCAAATGTGGTATTTTCCACAGATCTCCCAATCTTCATGTGGCCCTTTAAATGGATGTTAAAAAAGAAGTGACCCAAATTAAAAGCTGTATTTCTCATTACTGACAGGAACATACATACAAAAGGGCGCACATAGTAATTAAGCACCTAACTCCCATTAAAGGTCAAAGCCAACGAAATAAATACATAAATGCTATCAGTACTTTTGAAAATGTACCCTAAAATGAAAAAGTTCAGTGTGTAGGGGAAAATGGGGAGAGACAGATACTTTGGTTGTATCCAATGAGGTGCTGGATATTGTGCACCTTCTTTCTAAGCCAGGTAGTCATAGCAAAGGCAAATAACATCTGCTGAAAAGTGAGCACTACAAGACAGTCAGAAACAGCATTTCCATACAGATAATCAATAGTTCCATTTACTTCGCTTCTTTACCTGTAAATAGTGTTGTCCTGTTTGCTGGTTACAGCTTTTAAATCAGTGATCTGGAGAAACCGATCATGGAAATAGTGAAGGTGTAGGATGCACACCAGTAGGAAGGAGGTGGGGATAAAGATGCGTGTGAATAGATCAGCCACAGAAAACTGTTTTAAGCCAAGGTCCTCTAGTCTGGAAAAAAAAAGTATTCCACTAAGGCATCTTTTCACACAAAATATTCTTTCCATGAGACATTACTACAAATAATTTGCAATAGGAAATAAGGGGATGGTACTTGTTACGTGGTTTTGGATTTTAAAATTCTCCTAAACTAGCAAGTTTTATGATGGAAGTATCTTGCGTTGGACTCAGTAAGGTAAAGAGGTACTGTAAATGTACAGTTAAATGAACAAACTCTGCTACAGATCTCTTGAATCAGATGAGATTTCTCTGACTGAAAGTTCTGCACTGGAGATCCACTCATACTGTATATACTGTCTAATGTAAGCTCCTCTTGAGAAATGCCCAACTCATCATAAGGATGAAGAAACTCAGTCCTCCTCATTTACAGGAGAGGAGGTCCACCTTCATCAGTTCCAAACATCCTGCAGATCTACCCTTAATCTTTCCCTGGATCTTGTTCCTATGGTCAAAGTGGTGAAGAGAAGTATTGGCACTGTATTGAGAACAGAAATAATCCAAAGACCTAAGCAGCCAATTGGAGAAAATATGACTCTGAGCTCCTCTGTTGGTCTTGCTCATTCCTATGGTTACATCAGTAAATCTACGGTTTCATAATTGACTGCTAAAATCAGCTGTGCCTGAGAATGGCTGCATGACATTTTTCTCCCATAAGAAGGAAGACTACTCTCAGATCCTTCCATCACACTGAACTCAGAGATCCAAAGACAAAAATTAATCAAAAACACTTACTTCCTTTCATCCAGGCCAGTCATGTTCTTCCACAACCCAGGGAATGACTCAAACTGGTATGTGTAGATGAAGATAAGGACCAACATCGTATAAACAACCACTGACATCCAGAAGTACTTTAAAATCTTTCTCCACCATTCATAGTGTACCTGAAAATCACACACTAAAGATGCTGACACAAGCTGAAGGCAAGGACACTGATAGAAATACTGACAACATTGTACCGTCAAACAAGGATGAAGAACACTATTTTCCTAGCTGGCCTCAAGTAAGCAATGATTACCCAGAGGCAGGCACAGATCTTTGAGATACAGTTTTTACTCCTGATGCAAATGCATTTGAGTAAAGATCTTTGTGCAAAAATGTCTGATGGGACATGGGCCACAGATACAAAGTCAGGGATAGCTTCAGTCATTTAACTTCATCACCATTAAGTGATGAAAGTCCAGGAGGAGAGGGACTCCATGCTCATTGGGCTGTGGAAGCTGTGTGGACCAGCTGTCACAAAAACTGGTGGCTATGTAGAATGCGCATAGACTCAGAATTTTCCACAAAGGTTCCAAAGATTACGGTGAAGTGGCATGGCAGAGCAGAGGTGTACGTTGTATCTAACTTATGTGCACTTTGCCTGTCTCTATAACCAAAAATCAGAGGAAAATTAGTCTTAATCCCTTCAAATGATCTTATTCTGTTGTGTCTAACTAAACAACAAATACACTGTTCATGAATTCTATTTGGAGCTACTTTATTACCAAGCTAAAAATATGAACAATTCTATTCAAGGACGAAATTCAGTTAACACAGTTCTCACTTACCTGATAGAGGGCCACACAGAAGAGGAACAGTACCATATAGATGATTTTGTACATGACAATTGTACCCTCAAAGCTGACAAAGAAGAACATGCCCCCACAGACGTAAATCCAGTACTTGATTAACATAGCCATCACCAGCTTCCCCAAGACTTTCATAATATCCTGTTCATCCTCCTCCTCTCCCTCCTCCTCCTCTTCCTTCTCCTCTTCCTGTTCTTCTGACACTTCTCCCTCTTGCGACTCCTCCTCTGCAAATACAGAGTCACATTTGGCCTGTCTGTTCTGGGGACTTTTAGTAAGAATTTAAATGGGCGGAAAGTAAAATCTCTGCACACAACACAGAAACGTAAAACTCAATATTCACAAGAGACTGTAATTCCTAATCATGCATGCCTCCAGAGCAAGGGAAAGGGTTTTAACTTCATATGAGCTTAAACCTGCTGCTGGAGCCACAGGGCACATGGCTATACATCCTTACCAGACACCCGTCTTCACTTTGTCTGAAACGCCAGCAGTTGTAGTGGAAAATTAGAGCCTAAGGGTTGCATAATGGATAACAGCCAAAACACTTTCCATGGCAATGCTTATACTCTCGAGTAAGCAACCTTTTAAACTGGAAAACAAAGAAACTACCAGCACCACCAGAAACCTCTCATCTTGAGTTTAAACTCTCATCTTGAGTTTGAACCTCTTGTCTTGAGTTTCGTCCTTTAGATAATATTTTGTTTACCTCCAAAAACCACAAGCAAGGGAAAACATTAACATAAACCCAAACATGCTTAAAAAATATAACTGCTGCACTAACACTGCCGTTTTCCAAAAAAACTACCACTTATCCATGTTTTTGTACTGCACCTGGACGAGAAAAGACAAGCTGCTTTAGCCCTATGAAGAGGTCAAGATTGCCCAGTTATTAACCTTGTGAGGTTTCTGGAGGGCAGGGTAAGTGTCCCCCCAGCAGCAACTACATGTGCAAGTATCTAGATAACAGGGCTTGCCAAAAACACAGTACACAGTTGTACTGCTTTTCTTTCCATTGGGAGCAATATTGAAACTTCACCTTTAAAAGGCTTGACCACTCCTTTTGTCCCACTCACCATCCCCCCTTCTCAGGCTCTTGCCTTGAAAATCCTTGTAGTCCAGCTTTGAAACGGATCAGATGTTTTACTGAGACAAGGATTGCAATTAATCAGAGAGGGAACTACACCACTGCTTCCAGGGCTCACTTTCTACCACTTCAGTGCACTGAACTTTTTCAGTTCAACATCCAGAGAGAGGGGGCAAGGAATGTTTGGAGGAACATGTGCCAGCAAAAGAAAGAACAGGTCACTGAGTCATTAGATAAGCTGAATCTGTAAAAGTAAACTTTGCTCTCAGGTGTGCTTGAGCCCCTGCACTGAAAAAATATATGTTCATTTTTTCCACTGACATTTGTAGTTTAACTTCTGTGTCTGTATATGAGTTTATGGACCAACACAACTTCCAAAGAATTTAGCAACTTTTCCTAGGTAAACTCATCTCCTCTGGTTAAACTTTGGGCAATTAATCCCCTGGTTTGAGTTGGGAACACAGCAGTAAACTGGTCATTTGAAAGTTCCGTGATCTTTCTAAAATGAGTCATTTTATTATCTTCCAGTAAAGAGAATTCTCATTTTATTTGAATTTCTAAAGTTCAAAAATGTTTTATTTTTGTATCTGAGAGATAGCTGCACATAGATTTTGTAATATCTTTCTTAGCTAATAACAGATACCTTGCTAATTGCTTTCAGCATCAGAGAAACGCAGTAACTGGAACTTCTATCATGACTGAAGGACTAAATTGGATCTGGCTTTACCTTTTTCTTCACTTTCTTCACTTCCAACTTTGACCTCAGATAAAGTAGCTTCTTTTAGCCGAAGTGCTTTCTGTTCAGTGAGGTGTTGCCTAAGCAGTAGCCAGAAAGTAATTGTGAAAAGAATCTGCAAACAAAAATCAAAACAAAACCAACAGACTAATTGTATATCCTATGTCCTACTGATACAAGCATAGGTTTTCATAAATTTTGCATATCTTTGTTTTCTCTGTCTCGCAGAAAATGGCAGTGATGGCACTGGTGTCAAAGTGCATCTTAGGGCAAGTTATGTTATTTAGAAAACATCCTGCATTACAAACAACTTTGCTTTATTTGCGCTTTTCTCTTTTTTAAAGGTATTCACTTATATGCTTCTATTCGACTCTGTTTTATTCAATTTTTAACTGCTGTCTTATAAGTTTAGGGATCTTTTCACCATGCATTGATTTGCATAATTTCCATTTGTTGGTTTTTTGTTCATTTTTACCTTTTTTTTCAGGAAAGAAGCACATGCAAGAGTGTATTGTCGTTATCATGGTTTTGTATATCATAAATATTTTGATTTAGGAGGTTTGGTTCTTCAGGTGCTTAAACACAATTAATTTAAAAATCTTTTTTTTTTGATATGTCTTGCAGTTGCAGAAGACCCAGTCAATGGAATATGCCTTGCATTTGCAAAGTCACAAGAGTTGAAATAGCTCTTAATTCTTTTAAGAGCTTTAAGAGATGATAATTCAGTAACAGCAGGATACCTTAGAAATAAACAGATCTCTTTAATGAAAAATGCATTTCTATGTTTTGCAAAAAGCTAAATTCAACAGCTTGCAATACCAAGAGATGGACAAAATTTAGAAAACAACATGATGCCTATTGTCACACACTGGATTTTATGCTTACTTCTACAAAGTTTCTGCTAACTTCCCTTTGCAGAAGGAGACTTATTTCACTACTTAGCTAGAAAAACAAAACTTCAAAGAGGAAGCACGTAAGAGCCAAATACTTTGCACACAACAGAACAACAAGGCCAGTGGTACCAGGCATTTTTCTTCTAATGTGCATGTCCTTAATGGGTAAAAGGATTGCTCCCAGGAGATGGCTTTTTTTATTGACACTGTTGCTAACACTGAGGCACAGCAGCAGATTGTCAGCCTGTGTGACTTGTCACAGCTTCCCCAGATACCTCCTGGAGCTCTGGCTTTTGCAACACAAACCTTTGATATTGTAAAACACAGAGTTTTTCCTGCAGTGATTAGCTCTGTCTTCTCACCACATTTACTCCCTTGTTCTACTCAGCATTTTCAGAGCCTGAGCTAGCTCTAAGAAAAGTCTTAAAGGGTTGCAGACCAAAGAAACACTTTTAGTCACCTTTTACCATATAGATTTTATCTCACTTTCAGACCAGGAAACACACATAGCATGCAGAAACTCATGCAGAAAGAATTATGGTACACTTCTATTCTTCTTTCTGCAGAATAGAGTATCCAGTCCTCATTTAAATTCAACCATTATTCAAAGGGCTTTAAATTAGGAATAAAGGGGGGTACAGAGTTACTAGTGCCCTTAAGAGGGACTGATGGACAAGGCTAACAAGCAAAGGGTGCCTGGGGTGAAGTGAACAAAAGGAAATACATAAACAGCAGAACAGGGCTTATGCAGGGTCACCTCAAGCATTTGTACACACGCAAGGCAATTACTTCAACACAGCCTTACAGGGAAACTTGCCAGGTTCTTTCTGGGAAAACATGTCAGGTGCCCCTCTGAAGTGCCTGTACCCTAGTGCCCTGCAGCATGGGGAACAAACACAAGCAGTTGGAGATCTCTGTGCAGGGCTGTAGTCTTGTTGGGATGAGAGAGACAGGGTGTGATGCCTTGAATATTTGCAATATAGAGCTACAGGCTCTTTAGGAAGCACAGGCCAGAAAGATGCAGAGGTGAAGTTGAGATTTGCATGACAACACTGTTGGAATGCATAGACTCTGCCTGGGGATGGAGGATGGACTAGGTAATCCGGGAGGAATGCAGAGACTGGCCAAGCATGCACAGACATGGTTAGTAAAGTCAAAACCTGAAACTGAGTCTGGCAAGGCATGTCAAGAGCAATAAGATTTGCTTCTGTACATACCTCAGCGGAAAAAAGAAGGCTCGGAAAAATCTAGGCCCACTGCTGACTGGGGCAAGGGTCCTGGTGGCACAGGGCATGGAAGAGGCTGAGGTACCAAATGCCTTCTTTGCCTCAGTCTTTGCTAGCAAGACTGGCCTTAAGGAAACGTAGTTCCTGGAGACCATGGAAAAGTCTGAAGCAAGGAAGAGTCTTCATTTGGTGGAAGAGGCTCAGATCAGGGGATTTTTAAAAAAAGTGGGCACACATAAGTGCATGTACCCAGGAGCTGGCTGGTGTCACTAGCAGAGACTAATCTCAATAATCTTAGATCAAATGTGGTGACGGGAGAAGTGCTGAAGGAAAGCAAGTGTCACTCTTACCTTCAAGAAGTTCAAGATGAAGGATCAAGACTGGACAACATCACCTCAATCCCTGGGAAGGTGATAGTGGTGAGATGCTGGAAAAGGTTTCCTAGAGAAGTTGTGAATGCTCTCTCATTGTAAGTGTCTGAGGTCGGGCTGGATGGGGCTTTGAGCAACCTGATCTAGTGAAAGATGTTCCTGGCCATGGCAGGGGGATTGGACTAGATGACCTTGAAAGGTCCCTCCTGACCCCAAACCATTCTGTGATTCTAATGTGCTGAGGAGCTAATCCTGAAAAACATTTTCAGGCAAATGAAGGATGAGAAAACCATCAGGAATAGTCAGAGTGTATCCACCCAGAGGAAATCATGCTTGACCAACTTGATAAAGTTTTATGGTAAGATAACTGATCTGGTAGATGAGAGGACAGCAGTGGATACAGTCTCATTTAGACTCCAGACAGAAACTGTCTCCCACAAGATCCTTACAGGGAAGCTGATGAAGTGTGGGCTGGATGAGCAGACAGTGAGGTGAACTGAAAACTGACTGAACAGCTGAGCTCAGAGGGTGGTGATCAATGGCATAAAGTCTAGTTGAAGGTCAGTGATTAGCAATGTACCCCAGGGGTCAATATTGAATCCAGTCTTGTTCAACATCTTCATTTTTGATCTAGATGATGGAGGAGTGTACCCTCTCCGAGGCTGCTGATAACGCAAAATCGGGAGGAGTGTCTGATTCACCAGAGGGTCATGCTGCCATCCAGTGGGACCTCGACAGGCTGGAGAAAGGGGCTGACAGGAACATCAGGGCATCGAACAAGGCAAAGTATAAAGTCCTGCACCTGGGGAGGAAGAACCAGCTCATGCACTGTTACGTGTTGGGGTCCGACCAGCTGGAGAGTAGTTTGGCAGAAACAGCCTGTGGATCCTGGTGGGTAACAAGTTGCAAGTAAGCCAGCATTGTGCCCTTATGGCAAAGAATATTAATGGCTATATTAGGAGGTATTGACAGCAGGCTGAGAAAGGTAATTCTTCTTCCCTACTCAGCACTGGTGAGGCCACAATTTGAGTGCTCTGTGTCCTGTTCTGGCACCCCTATACAAGAGAGATGTATGTACAGGAGAGAGTCCAGTTGAATGGCCATGAAGGGACTGGAGAATCTCTCCTGTGAAGAAGAAAAAGCTCCGGAGGAATCTCATTCAATTTCTATAAATATCTGAAGGGAGATGCAAAGAGGTTGGAGCCAGACTCTTTTCAGTGGCGCCCAGTGATGGGACCAGAGGCAATGGGTACAAACTGAAACATGGGAGGTTCCCTCTGAACATCAGGAAACACTTTTTTTCCTGTTAGGGTAATTGAGCACCAGCACAGGTTGTCCCAAGATGTAAGAGAGTTTCCATTCTTGGGGATATTCAAAAGCCATCTAGACATAGTCCTGGGCAATCAAGTCTAGATGGCCCTGCTTGAGGGTTGGACCAAATGACCTCCAGAAGTCTTTTTTGGCTTCAACTATTCTGTGATTCTGTGAAAAGTTGTGGAGTGCATTTTGTTCAGCCTAAGAAACCCCACTTAACACCCATTGGCTTTATGGATGTGGCCAAATCACCATATATACACAACAACTTCCTTGACACCATCTGTTTTTAGACAAGATATTTGATGATATAGCTAATAAGAAATAATGTTAAAGGGAATGAAATATTAAAACAGTTAGAGTTCCTTAGAGATTTATGAAGTCATTGAAAAAAACTGCAGAGCTTCGCTTGGAGAACTCCTCAAGCTTTATCCCTCTTACCAAACTAGCCCTACCTTTAAAAGAGAAATAAGACAGCACTAACTTTCAAGTGCATTAAAGACCCAGAAACGGTTGTCCAAAGGGTATTGCCAACAAGGAAGATGACATACAGAACCAACATCAATTGTGATTAGGAGTCACAGGGGAAGTGATCCACTTAGCACAAGGGGAGCAGTGCCAGCTAGATGCACTCTCTGAGATGCCCCTCTTGGGTGCTCTAGGAGAAAACATCCTATTTGTGCTCAGTCCCTTCCACAGGAGCAAACTTGGGGAACAAAATGCATTTTCAAGACATTAAAGAAAAAATCTATCATGCAATGGGGTCAGAAAATTCTCTTGGTTCTAAACTGAAATGGATTTCAACTCGTGCTGATTCAGGTATAAGGATAAAGAATTAAAACTCAGCTACAGCTGTGTGCTGCTGCTTGTGCCAACCCATTAGGGAGTGAGTAGTATTGGTAATTGCAATGACAACAGAGTTCCAGTTGCCATCAGACAGATCCCATGGGTATTCATCTAGTGAATCAAATAACATCTGGTTTTGAATCCAGTGCATAAAACCAAACAAGTGAGCAATTTCAATTCACCAAGTATTTTCTACAGAATTATCATGAAAACTTAGATGGTGTCTGAAACATTTGCTCTAGTATTAGCTTGATATGCAAGAAGCAGTTTTCCAAACACTCCTTCTAATGACTTACCCTTTACTTCAGAATTGCTACTGAAAGTGGTTACACTGAATACTGTGGATGCACTCTTAAAGAAATGTCCAGAGATGCATATTTTTATCACAATATATTTTGTGGTTTCATAAATAAATCTCAGCTGTTTGTTACACTTACCTTTGATGCCAGCTCTCCAGGTTCCTTTCTTTTTAAAAAACCAGACACTTGAGGAAGTTCATCATTCTTTAGCTCAATACTCCATATATACTGTAATATTAGCAGTAAATTTCCATAAAAAACCATGAATGGTGAACTGATCATGGCGTATTTCCTTCGGTCGCGAATCATCCACAATGTGCAAGACCAGATCAGTAACACAAAAGTCAACCAGCTGTGATAAGTGATGCTCCACGCCTTGTGGGAGGAGGAAAGGGAGAAAAGAGAGGAAAAAATGTCCACAGATGCATTCAGGAACAGCAAAGACACAGATTTCCAGTTACAATTCATTTACACTTCTCTACTTAGTGCACAGTTTCATTTTCATCAGATTCCCACCCATATTAATCACCTACTGGGCTAGCTAAAATAAACCCCTTGGAGAACATGCAGAAAGTGGATTCTGAGGGCAAACCCTGCTATGTGCATTAGTTGCACTTCGTAAGCAGACTCACTGCTTCTCATTACACCAAACTAAAAGAGATGGAAAAGAGAGATTGAAGTTTGGGCACAGAAATTTTTCTTGCAAAACAGCAGCAAAGAATTCAGAGTAGGAATAGCAAAACCTAATCGATGGGTACTACATTCAAGGCCTTTGACAGCATTATAAAACAGCATTAATTCCATACTGCTCTAGCTTTTGTGGAATCAGTTTAAAATGGAAAGCTATGGTGTGCACCCACCTAACCTGAACAATATTTAGTCTACAGTAACCATGGTAGATTATCTGACTACTCACAACTACAAGAATGTTTTCTACAGCTTTCAGAATTCAAAGACTTCTTTATTAAACACTCAAGAAAAGGATTTGGGGGCTGTAAGTGTTTTTTATCTACATTTTTTATTGATTTAGGACTAAATTTAGCTGTTTATACGCTGCTATAACTGTGGAATAACCATCAATAAAGCATTAAAAAAGAATAAAATTATTAAACATTAAGAATATTTCTATCAGGTTAGCTTAGCCCTCCTGGAAATTATGTCTTTTAAGAGTATGTGAAAAACACGAATATGCTACTTCTCCGTCTTCGTATGAGAAAATATCTTACACTGAGCTGTCTTTGGCTATAGTATAAGTGGAATTTGCATCAGAGCATACCGCAAATAAATTAATAAATTAATTTGAGTCACATAAAATCAGAATACGTCATGAAGAAAAAAAATAGCATTAAATGACAAGAAAGTTCTTCAAATATATCATCTCCTTTTATATTGAGAGATATGACCCTAGAAATTAATTAAAAGGGAAATGCAGACGTGGTCTAGTAGAAGCTGTCTCTGCCCAAGGCAGAGGGGTTGGAACTAGACGACTTTTAAGGTCCCTTCAAACCCAAAGAATTCTATGATCCAAGAAGTACATGAGTTTAAAAAAATAGGAAAAAAGTTACTGTGTCAATATGAAAATAACTACTTGCTAATGTCTCAGAATGCATCAAGCCGGATCTGTATTTTACACAAGGAGCCTGCGTTATTTACGGGGGAAACGTCTTCTGTTAAAAGACAGCAAATAAAGTTTGAAGCTTTATGCAAACAAGAGGCGGCCAAGGTAATTTGCTTTACCATTTTTAATGCAAAATTGGGCCAAGAAGCTTTATGGTTAATTTCATCATAGTTGAAACTTTTCCAAAACAGTAAAAGCAAAGCTTGCAGTGGGAATACAGAAAGACATCTAATCATTATGTGGAAAACTTGGTATAATGCAGCTCAAAGTATTTGGAACAAGGAGGCTTAAAAACAAGCAACAGCATGAAAAAGAGAAAGAAGGATGATAAGCAAAACAACAGGAAAATCTGCCTTGGCACAAAGTCGTATTTTCCTTGAGATCCTTCTGTGTCAATACAGGAAGACAGGCTTTACAGATCCTTTCTTCTCAGAGAGTCGTTGGATGCATGCGTCACCTGAATTAGGAACTATATTTTTACAATTTACTATATCAGTATGACATACTTTAATTTTATAGGCAAATTTCTGAGTGGTGCAAACACATGACAAATCTGCTTGTGCAGAAGCTTGGGAATCAACAGAAAAATGAGACTCAGTGGTTTTCTGATATTCAACAGACAACAAAGCCTGGGGCTCCCAGTCCTGGAAATGTGATGTTTTAACCAGAATGCCACATGGTGGCCTATTTGTAGGTCTGTAACAGGTCTAGGAATGGTGCATTAATTACCTAAAATGGGCTCAAAATGATGCAGACACCATATTGACATTTTCTAAGCCTGATGCAAAGACTTGCTGAAAACGAACCGATGAGATTACTTTCAGAAAAGCATTGAGAAGACACTTCGGTAAAATCAACAGCATTTTTCTTTTTGTTGCCAATACTTACCATCATAGCTATCAGAGCACAAATGTAGCTTTGTTTCATGATAAATTGAAACACAGACACCAGGGCATGCAATTTAACATTTTCTTTTTCCTCCTGAGTAACTTCCTCTTCTTCCTCCTCCTCCTCTTCCTTTTCTAAGTAGAAAAAGAAATTCTTATTTGCAATCTGCGCTGGTCTAAAGATAATACATACATCTTCTCCTGGAATTATTTTGCTTGCAATCACTCTGATGGTCACTTCACTGTGTTGGTAGGCAAAGTATTTTGGATGGTATACACCCACAGCCCAGTTTAACAAACTGCCATATGGGCATCCATCATGTTAAGGTGACAGCATTTACTTAACTTTAACAGGCCAAAGAGCTTACCAAAATGACAAGAAATGCTAGAGGCAGTGCCTGGAGATACAGAATAAGAAAACCACATGGAACTAAGGACAATTCCTAGGCAATTCGCTACCTGACGTGCCATCCGAAGGCTCCCACTTGTACTGTGGTGTGGAGTACATGTCTGCTTTGGCCGGACCATTCTCTAGCGGCAGTGCGGGGTGGATGGTGTGATAGTCAGCAGGGTTCCCGTTCACTGTTACCAGCAGCACCTGCCAGGACACCGGAGAGAGGCACTGCATTTACCGTGGCTCCTAGAAGGGTGGGACTCCTACTTCTGTGCTTTGCTACTCTTGGAGAGCCAATGTTAAAAGAGGTTAAAAAGTAACTGCAGTTACTTCCAAGAAATTGATATGTTATAGTCATATTGCATGCAAAAGTAGCACAGAACAGCTTCCAAAATCAATTGTTAGATTTTTATGTTATATCGATAGAACCAACCAAAAATTCATCCTGCTTCTTAGGCAAATTATTACATCCAGATTTTCAGACTTCAGTTCATAACTAACTATTTCCAGTAGCTATGAAAATAATGGCTATAAATGACTTTCAAATTTGAATTATCAATGGTGAGATCTATATTTGCTGCTGTTAATAAAACCACTTGTGGTAATCATTGTTATTGATGCCACATTTTCGTCACTTGGTAGTGCTAATTCTACACTTTCTCATTGTTTTTGTTTGTGACTTCAATTTCAGCCCTTGTGCTTGTTTGGATAAGGGCTCCAGCAATCACAATCATCAGTAACTTTCCTATTGGCAGAAATTCACATGCAATGGGTTAGTGGTGGCAATACGTGCTCAAGACTGACTTCTGCCCAGGCTGTGAGATAGGAGCGTATCTTGCTTGTCAAAACTTTGCACGGGTATGTGCAACAGCCTGTGAACGGTTTCGGAATAGTATCTGGGTTATGTTCGGTCATATCCAGCTGCACCAAGTACAGACTGTGGAGCACGTTTAGATTAGGTTATGGAAGTTCCCAAAATTCATCTTTATCTCCATTCTTCTGTGTGTGCTGAACAGAGGGGACGTTTCTGCTTTCAGAGTAGTCAAGATAAATGGATCATATGCTGTCTGTTTAAATAAAGACTTGGATTTTCTGTAATCTGCAAATTGAACTCATATGTGTTGTCTGTCATGCTTTAAGGGCCTCAGCATTCCAACATGAATGAAATAAAAAAATACGGCAAAGAAACTAAATCAAATTTAAAGGTGGCTTGCATTAGAAAGCATATTTTCATATCTTATTCAAACCCAATGAAATAGCAAAGATCGTTTGCCAGTTGGTACTACTACAAGCAGCTTAATTTCAAGTGATCAATCAATGGTTTCTCAGGGAAATTATTAAGGAAGCAGAAGACAATTACATTTAGGATAATCAAGATTATAGGGTAAATGGCAGGCTAACCATAAATCTAGAAGTTTTACAAATGTCATCTAAGGTTTTATCTGTATGTATCGGTGTTGTCTGTATTTACACACATTGAGAAGAGTTGCAAAGTTACAAAGACTAGTAGTATACTAACATCCGATGGCTTGTATTCATCTTGGGTCATTGACAGAAGCTGCAAAAAGCAATGCAAGGACAAATTATTACAGAAGCACAGCTCAAGCATTAGTAAGTCTAACTTCTTGAATACATGCATGCATATATGCTGACTTTTGCATATTTGCACCAAAAAAATTCAGAAAGAATTCTTAAAAAGTCAGCAGAATTGTACAACACCATAAAATTATATTCAGTGTGCCATAGCATTGACATAATTTTACTGTATATTCCTGTGAATTTTAAACCAGAACTGAGAATGTGGCGTTTAAATTTTGGTTACTAGGTCAAAGAATTAATCAGTATTGCATTATACTGATTAACTGCTTTCTAATGTCTTTCTAATGATCCAATGCTTAAAAACTAAGTTTTTAAACAATCATTAGAATTACTACAATTATAAAAGTAGTTCCAATAAAACAGCGATGCGAATATAAAATATGATACTTTATCCATTTGCTAGCTCATTTCCCATTACTATTATTATAGTGGATTTCTTGGGGCTTGAGCATATGTGGCTTGAGTATATATTAATGTTCCATATATTATGTCCCAAATTTGACAATAACTCAACAAATGAAATTTTGCAGTGCAGATGGTGCAGACAGGTGGTAGAGAGCTGGACCCTTCCAGGATATTTTACACAACTGCTTAAACTGTCTTGCTTTGTATCTTCAAGAAGGACATCAGCATGCTTAGGAGAAGAAAAGCTGGCAGTCCCCACTCACCAATGACAGTGCTAATTAGTAGTTACTAGGCAGATCAGATCTTTACACCAGGTTTAGCTCTCTGATAGACTTTCTAGCCGGTTTGCTCAAAGATAATGGCCCCAAGCCAAAAGCCCAGTCCTACACTTCTTAAATGTGGAAGCCAAAAACATAGATCATGCTTTTAATTTACTTCCTTACACTGGCTCCTGGTTTTATTCATTTTTAAAAAATATATTCCTATCCTACCCTGCCATGCACCCTTGATATTTTATCTGATTTATATAATCACACGTGAAGACCTTACTTGCAAGCTACACAACACTGCTTCCCTTAATTCAAAGTAATCGTGTAACGCAGAGACCCTTCCCCCTTCAGTCTTACTTTTCTCTCATCAGTTGTATAGTGGCTTGCATACCACAGACTGCGCCTCCTCTCTGCTGTCATTGGAATTGGGCTGCAGGGAATTTCTTTGTCATCTTCCCTGCTGACAGATTTCTCTTCATCAGGCGTCTGCTAAATAACAACAAACGACAGCACTAGCTATAGCTCTGTAAATACAATCTTAGTAGAGGAACTGACATTTTCCCCCAACTGATGCTCCCTCTCCAAAGCATGTCTGAAGCATCTTTTAGTGGCTAATACACTTGGTTTATGACTGATGACTCCAAGATGACATTTTCAGAAACAATGACAGAGCTTTTCTATAACTGCTAGATCCGTGAGACCAGAATTACACTAACCTCCATGTACTGCCTTAGCTTACCATATAATCATACCATAAGCATACACGAATACATAAAATATAAAACCTGCAAGGTACAATGTTTAATTTTCAAGGCAGTGTATGCTACCTTGATTTCAGCATCTTTGACCGCTGTTCCATAATGTCTTTGCTGACAAGCTGGTAAGATATGGACTTGACAAATCGAACACAAGATGGATGGAGAATTAGCTAAACTGCCTTTCTCCAAGCAGGGTAAAGGCTCAAAGACAAAAAAGTAGATCGCCATGACTGGAGTTCCTTGAAGACTGGCAGTAGGTCTGGTCCTAGTTCAAAACAACCTGGATGGAATTGCACCCACACAAAATTTGTGAATGACACTAAACTGGGAGGAGGTAAATGGGCCAGAAAAAGACTCACCGCAGAGAGATGGGACAACAAAAACTGCACAAGGTTTAACAAAGATAAAGCCCTGCAGCTGCAATAAACGCACATAATAGTAAAGGCTGCAGACAGACTGTGTGGGAAGCAGCTCTGTGGAACAGGCTCTGGGAGTGCTGGTGCACAGCAAGCTGAACAAGAGCCAGCAGTGGACTGCACTCCAGCAGCAACGAAGGCAGACACGTCCTGGACTGCATCAGCCAGAGTACTGCCAGCAGATCAAGGGATGTGATTATTCCACTGCGCCTGGCAAGTGTCAGGCCATACCTGCAATGCAATTCTGGCATCCCCAGTTCAAGTGAGACACAGAAAATCTGGAGAGGATCCCACAGAGAATTGTCAAGATGATTAGAGGGTTGGAGAAGCTGAAGGATGCAGGAATTAGGGTTTTTTCCAACTTACAGCAATGAAATTGTAGTTTTAGAGAAGGCAAGGGTACTCTTCTCACAGGGAGGCATAGTTATAGAACAAGCAGCTAAGGACATAATTTCCTTCAGGGAAACACCTTCTGAATATTAAAAAAAATTAAATAATATGTTGGTGGGTTTTTTTTCTTTCTTTCTTTCTTTTTTTTCATCATGAGAACCATGAGCCACCCAAGATTTGGCCCTGGAAAATCTAATCTGAGGCCCTGCTCTCAGAAGAAGTTGCTTCACATGATCTCCACAAGTTCTTTCCAATCTGGACTGTCCTGTGACTCTGTGATTGTCTCTAATCCACGTGGTTTATTTCCCCATCTGAGATGGCAACTGTTATCACTAAGTTGAGGAGGAGTGCAAATCACAGTAGGTTACAGCTTCTCTTTGAGCCTCACCAGAGCTCTTCCTGCACTGTGCCTCCCGAGTGGCAGCTTGCTGGTGGCAACTGCTCTCACTGCTTAGGCAAAATCCTCTGATGTAATAGAAGAATAAATCAGAGTGCTGGGCAGAGATCTGCAAAGCTACTCATGGGAACAGGACATCCAAACATCCTAGCTAATTTTGAAACTCTCCTCATTCCAATCCTAACAGCAGGGTCCTATTTTTTACTTGACTTAGGTAAACAATGACTATTAATTTAGTTTCACTTCTCAGAGGATATGGTAGCACATTTCACATATGAATGTATATTTATATTTGATTGTAAAAGGGCATTCCTAGCAAAACTGTATGATGAAATAAACTGATTCTGTGCTTAAAATACAGAGACAATCACAGTTTCAAACTGCCACTTGAAACTTTAATATAAATATGAACCATAAAGAACTGCTTATCAAAGGCATTTAGTTTGGCACCAGGGTGACAAAAACAATACAAAAGACCTAAGACACACACAATTATTTTAGTAAGATATTTTTAGGCTTAGAGACGACAGGGAAGGGTGGGAAATCTTGTTTTCTCTTTCTCAGAAGAGGAAGACAAGTTAGAAAACACAATGCTAGTCACACAAGCACAACTTGTGAGAGTTCTTTGACTTGCCTAATTTTTTTATTTCTTCTTCCGCAACTCTTAAATACCTTTTAATTCAAACAATTATAAAAATTTTATAAGAGGACTCTGCATTCAACTGCTGTAACTCTGTTGAATCCTGTACTATTACTTACCACTCACAGCACAGAATAAATGGGCTCTATTCATATATTCAGCACTAGCAGTTACAACTACGTGCTGAAATCTCCAGAGACAGATTGCTTTTTCTTATTTGCAGAGGTACAATTTCACAAGACTCAGAACAAGTCAGGATCCAAAATAGCAAGCATAAGAAAAGCAAATCTTCCACTGACTGCCACAGTCACTTTGCATGAGTAAGATCCATTCAGAATCCCACGTGGAGACTGTACACTGAAATTTCATACATGCCATGCTTTGGCATTGTGGTGCACACACAAAAAGCTGAACCCTGAAACTCAAGATTTGAAATGGGGGGTGTTCCTCTCAAATTGTTCATCAGCTGCAGCAGTCAGCTTCGAGACAGTCTCAGGAACATCTGTCTCAAAGACAATTCTTGCTGCAATCCAGGAGGAATTTTATCCACAAGAGGACCCCAAGATGTAATTCACACAAGAAAAAAAACATCCCATCAGGTCTACATGTTTTACTCTGCTTTTAGCATCTGCTACACCAGTATTATATTTAGCTTATGTAATCTTTTTAGACTGAAAAAGTATTTCTTCCTTGTTTTGTTCAAAACAGTTTTTGTTCAAGAGCTTTTTTTTGAACAAAAGTTCCTAAGATGAGCCACTTCTTACTGTACAAGACAGCAGTAAACAAAGAGCAACTCCTTTACACTGAACACGTCATAGCATATTGTCTTTGCCATTCATTAAACTTTAGGTAGGTTAATAGTGAGATCCTAAACATAGAGCAACTTTGAAATCACTGGGGACTGCAAAGGCAAGTTGTATACTTAGTTCCATAATGAATCAAATGCATCACAACTTCACAAGTTTAAAAACAAATCAATGAAACCTGGAATGCAATTATGTCTGGATTTAAGTAACCGAGAATGGAGTCTCCCAGGGAAAAGCTAATAAGAGAAATTTTAAATCCTGATCTATGGCACACTAAACAAAACCAAAATGCATATAGACCAAAAAAATGCCATAATGAGGAAGTGTGCAAAATACAGAAAATACAGTAAATTTTGCAAATCTCAGCATCTCTTTCTAATGACAACTACTTGCATCACTAACATCCTGTGCATCAAAAATAATCATTAATGCATGGGTACTCTTTCCTTTGCAGTGTTCCCTTTTTAAAGCATCCATTTATCTTTGCAGGGAAGCATCATTTCCCTGGCATCTGAAGTTCCCTTGGGAGTAACAAGACTTTGTATTGCTTCTCATGTAACCATGAATTTGAAAGACATCAGTGTTTCTTAAATTAATGTCTTTTAATACTTACTCTAGCTCAACTGCTTGGAAAGCATCTCTAATTTCACTTGTTGGCAGTTCTCAGAGACTGGTTTTAGTGTTTTATGGGAATATCTATCTCAGACACCACAAGCAGTCTAAAAAAAAGAAGTGCAGGCAAGACTACTATAGCTCCTCTCAAGTCCCTGTAGGAATTTGCAGCATTCACTTCTCTGCTAGACAGAAAGACTCACTTCTCTCCACTGAAAAGCACTGCAACTGCCTTAGATCCAACACCAAACTTTAAGGTGGCAACTCTTGGATGAAAACAATGCAGGTACTGGAAATCAATTCCCAGACTTGCTGAGATCACACAGCTCCCACTGACTGCATTTCGCATGTGGTTACTCCTCTGTGAATAGTTCTCATGGTTTTACTAAGCAGTTTGTGAGATGTGAAGTTTTAATTACAGCCCCAGTGCTAAAATCATATTATTATCTGGAATTCTCAGTTTTCATTTAAGAAAAGAAAAAAACTCCCTAGTTTCCAGATGCTGCAGCTGCAGAAAAAATAAAAAAAAAAATCAAAAAATTCGAAAAATACCTAGTTCAAGAGAGTACTGGACCACAATGATGTGACTATAGAAAAGATAATATTAAGATTTATGGAAACTTAACACACAATTTTTTAATAGCTCAAGCTGATGGTTCTGGCACCACTCACCTTTTGAAGCCTTATATATGTAACCCCAAATACCAGACATCTCAATTCAGACGTGACATATTTTGATTGCCTTTTTAAATGTTAAACAGTTACATTATCCATTATATGAAGAAACACCCTTAAAATAAGAAAACCTTCAATGTTTGTACTTGCTACTACAAACTCCACCAATTCACAGCACGGTCATGAGCATTTTCTTTGTGGTTTACAGCACTACTAAAACTCAACTCGAAAACTCACACCAGGCCTCTGAGGATCAGGAAATTAAAATAAATAATGCCTAGGATCATCCTTTTTATACTTTCAGTTTCTAAGCTTTTAAGATACCTCTGGGTTCTCATATACCCATTTTCCTCTGAACTTGGAAGAAGTAAAGATTTACTTTTTTTTTCTTCTTGTTCTCTTGTTCTTAAATGAAAGCTAGGGTTTTCACTCAAGCACACAGGAGGAAAGGTTTTAAGATCATTTTTCTGTATCTGTGATAAAATTGCAAATCTGTGTTTTGTCTTACAGTATCCTGTGCCAGAATGTATCCTACCTCTGTTCTGGTAGACAAGCCTTGGGGGTTGGCATTTCACTTTATAGCACCTAAACTTCAATCACAGACTCAGAATCATTTAGTTTGGAAAAGACCTTCAAGATCATTGAGTCAATCAAGTCCAGCCACTACTGCATATCAACACCTGCTTTCCAAATCAAAGCATTAATGCTCTGCCATTGTATTCCTTACATAATAGTCTCGATGATTTTAAGAATAATACTTATGTTAGATCAGACTCTTGAAGACACTTAGCAAAAAGACCAAATTCAAAGTACCGCCTTGCACTTGCTGTCTATTTCCCCTAATTTTCCTAAGTGCTTGCACCTCTGTTAACAAGTGTCTGCATCGGCCAGTGTCCCAGTCATTAGTCACGGGAAGAGGGAAGGAAGTTACCCTTACAATGGGCTCTTGCAGCCAGAGGCGAATGAGAGTCGCGAGGGTGTAGTACATCACCAGCAGTAAGATTGGATTAGCGTGGTGATACCAGTGTAACTCTTGATTTTTGATGATCATCCAAGTGCTTGAGCAGTTTGTCTGAGTAAGAGAAGTGACACCGAACAACCTGTGGATACAAAAAAACCAAAGCAGCCACGTTAGAGATTAAACACCAAATCTTAACAATGGTTAAAAATATTTTGGAGGGCAATTTTTGCTTATGTTTACTGCCAATTGCTCTGTTCAAAAATAGCATCTGCCATCACACCTAAAATGCAGTGAGTATTTTCATTCCACATATTTAGTCAAAAGAAGTGTTTTTCTCCAATTGCTTTCCAACATGAAAAACTGGGAGTAAAATAACATTACATCTACTACGTCCAATGAGAAAACTTGCAATGATCTGCTCCCTGTAGATCCAGAGCTATAGAAAACGGGAAGAGAAAATCTGGCTGCAAGTCCATTTGGCAAATCCCAGCAACATGACATTTCAGAGAGATTTAGTAAACTGACGTGTAACACCATTTCAGTCACCCTGCCAGGACACAGCTGTAAAGTATATCTCCTTGGCACACAGAACAGTTTACTGGTCTTTTCTTTTAAAAAGCTAATACTATTAATAAATTGTTATCTAATCATGCCGAAGTTTAGAAACATACAGGGCTTTATTGAACTCATAGCTTTTATGAACAAACAATGAAAACATTCAGAAAGGTTACTGTTTCAGATGATCAAATAATTGAGGGAAGAAAAAGGAAAATGAATTAGAAGTATTAATATCAATGATATGAGATATTTAACATTTCTGGAAAAACTTCGATTACACAGTATTCCTGTCAAGTAAGAAATATATGTTGGGAAAAAACCTACTTAGAATAAAAAAATCCCCAACATTTTCGATTTCATACAAGATATTGAAGATCTTGTAAATATGTTAGATACCAAAACAAAACTAATAGAAAACAATAATAAATCTGGCTCTTTCACTGTAAAATAGCTTGCAGAGTTCCAAAGATTGGGCATGAGCTAGAAGTAGCATGTGTCATTATTCACTATAAACACTTTTGTCTATTTACAAAAGCTTTCTTACCATAATGTCTGTGAGAGTTTTCATTTTTTACCAAAAAAGGTCTGATTCTAAGAGACAATTAAGAAGAACTCCTTCTTGGTGGAACAATAAATCCCAAACTATTGTTCCTCTGAAAGGGTAAACCAAACACATTAATAAAAAACAAACCCAAAACCAAACCATGCAAGTTTTTCTGCTGGGGGATTTAATTGTTAAGAGTGTCTAAAATCTTAGTTCTTCCTTAACCCAGTAAGATCCAACATGAAAAGCTGAATGAATACAAAGAATAAGTGCAACATTCAACAGACATGTGCTCCCTGAAATCTGCCTTTTGGATGCTGTAAAGTGAAAATGTTATAGCTGTTCTTAACTGGGGATTTGGTGCATGGGCATAACACCATTAACCCCCAGAAGGAGAGCTCACAGCATTTTATTAAGCAATCTATCAGCACTCACTTCTCATTGTTCTGAATGTCAACACAGGCCAAAGGTATAAACTTTAAGACCTTTCAGAGCTTTTGGGTGGATACAAGGTCTGGAAAAAATACACAAAAAAAATTCCTGCATACAAAGTAAATTGCTGTAATTTAAAGGAGCTGAACGAGCTGTGTTTGGAGCTGACTCAGTCTCAAACTTCCATAGCATCCAAGAACATTCGGCGCTGATGTTACAGTTTGGCTCCATCTGGGTGAAATTCATGCTGGATTGTATTCTGTTCGTATTTCTGTCAGCATGGAGGAACATCTTGTTTGTCTGCTTTCCTCTCTCCTACTGACTTGTCATTTTTCCTCATCAATGATCAGGGTTGTTGAGTTCCTACTAGCTGCTGAATTCCTGTTAGTTTCATCTTTTACTTCTGTTTCACAATACAGTTCTCTGTCTTTGGTTCATTTTAAGCTTTTCTACGGAAGCATAGTGTGATTCACCCTATTTCTGTCTCATAAGCATCAGAATCAGAGTGAAATCCTATTCTTACTGAAGTGCCAAGTCTTTCCATTGACAGTAATGAGTACTTCCTACAGAAATGAAGGAAAGTTCCTGAAGGTTCTCAGAACCTTCTGCCAAGCAGACATGACCTTCATATCACATATTCCATTCCTATAGTATGCTTTATAATATACTATAGCTTGAAAGTCAGAACAACTTGTGTTTTACTTTTATCTCCACTGAAAAGAAAACATTCCACATAATCCTAATGGTTAGGAAATTTTTATTATGTTTCAGTTGAATTCTCATTCTCTTGGTTTCATTTGCTGGCTTCAAATTATTGATACATTATAATACTGGACTTAATTCTGCTCCCTTCTAGTCCTGCATTCACCAAATATTCTTAAGTTACAGCACATCTTTTCCCTCTAAGTTGCCACATGGCCAACAATGTAGTTAAATGTATTTCACTTCAATGTATTCAATGTATTTATCTTTGTCTCATAAATCATGGCTGTAGAGGAACTGCTCCTCATTTCTGATTTCTCCTTGGGCTTTAAGACTTGTTAGTCACAATGTATTCAACACAACATTCCCTGTTTGTCACGTTCAAAATTCACTGTTGTCTTGGAAATGCTCGCTGTGTCTGTTCTGGCCTCCAATAATGCTACACATTGCTACTCACCCAGTATTTATGCTTCATCATTACCCTCAATGAGAACTACTGGTGCAGAACATTTTTCCGAGAAATAGAGCCATCTTCTCTTACACAAAGCTTCTAATTACACAGAGATGTGGCAGATGGCTGCCATAAAATGTATAAGCAATATAAATAAGGGCATTATTCAGTTCTGCATACTTCATTCTGCAAAGATGTCCTTACATTCAGTATTGATCCCAACCAGCTCTGTTTGAGTCCAACTCTGATTTTGGTGTGACTTCATCTTACCCAACATATGTGTATGCCATCAGGAAGGTCAGAATGAGGCCTAACTGGAGAAACCCACTACCAAACAAGACAAGTACATATATGCCTGGATACAGAATATAAATAAAACAAATTATGAGAGACTTATTTACTAATGGATATATTTGGCTTTCCAAAAGACTGCATGCAATGTCACAGAAAAGTGGAGGTTTGCAAGACATTAATAGATTAGGATTCCTACTCTTGCAAAGAACTAAGGCTGAGTTTTTCAAAGTCCTCACTGGTATTCTGAAAAATGCACAGCAGAAATAATTTGGAAAAAGTTATAGAAATTATAAAACGCCAAGAAGAACTTTAATGTCTGACTCAGAAATGCTGTGAAATAACACAGTGAAAAACAGTTCTTAAAGGTTGCATCTTTTTGTCCAGTTACTATTCTATAAGCTTGTTTTCCCAGCAAAGCTTCCTACTGAATCTGTGAATCATCCTTCTAGCAGATGCACTTTCATCTTTCATGACTTCCTGACAAAGCTGGAAGCTGTGACAATATAAAATTCCCACTTTCTATATTAGTCTAACATTACAATTCAGGAGAGGAATTCCAATTTCACTTGAAAACAGGAAAACAAATTTCTGTTGCACCCACAGATATTTCACCTAAGGAGCTGCTGAACTTGCTAAAAACTCTACCCTGCTAAAACTTTTATTGCATGCATTACTTAATTATTACATTGATATATTATAAGAATTGGAGTAATTAGTCATGGTATTAAATACATACAAAAAACAGTTATGTAAACAAAAAATATGTTTCATATACAGAATTATCAAACACAGTCATTACATATCTGTTAGGTCCGTGAATTTTGCATTCATTAAAAATTATTTGGAAATTTTTTATTGTAAAAACATATTTGTAAGTTCAGATCCTGCATGTGCTTATGTTTTAGGAGCTGATTTCAGGCAAGGATTTGCCTTGTAATTTTCAAGGCCAGGAAAGGAAGTAATAATTCTGACTTCCTGCACAATGTAGGACACCCAATAATTCTTCTATTGAACAATGAACTTGTGGTTGAATAAGAGTTTATAGTCTAGAATGGCATCCAATCTTGACTTCAATTGATAGAAAATTTTCTGCTGTCTCTTACTCTTTTTCTACAGGTTTTAGCTTCTGTAATAGTTTTGTCTAGATGAGATTTCCAGTTGCTGCATCTTCCTACAGGTCTGTATACTCCTTTACATAGTACTTTTCACTACACAACAGAGCAGGGGGTCATTTTTTCTATATCTTCTCTGAGCTTGCATGAAGACTACAGCTTGAAGAAAATTTCTGCATCAAGCCACTCTAGGAGCTGCATCTTCTGATTTAGCATTTCATATTACAGGATTTTTTTTTCTGGGGCCAGTTGCATGGTTATTCCCAGCAATGGCATCAGAACATTTTCCTGCTCTGGGTTGGATTTGGGCAATCCATCTTTGTAGAACTCCTGAATTTGTGTTGTATTTTCTGGACTGCCTGAATTTTTATTTCATCTGGATATCTTCTGTTGCATATTTATTTCACTCCCTTCACATGGAAGGAGATGCAAGTGGTTCCTGCAAGTCTGGAGTAGAAGAATGGAATATCGAGACTGACTGACATTTGAATAGTTGAGCCCTGAAATGGAGATGCTAAAAGTGACAAAATGAGAGAAGAAAAGGGAAGAAGAGAAGAATAAGCAAAGAAGAGGAGAATAATGAAGGAAAGAGAGTAACAAATTCAAGAAATGGGAAAAAAAATAGTATATTTGGAGAAGGTGGTGGTGGTTGAGGTAGAAATACTACTTTTCTGGGGCAAAAAGAGCTGAAATACAGGGAGAAAAGTCAGAACTTCATGTTTCACAGTCGAAGCCCTGAATACCAAGTTTCACAAAGAAGAGTACTTGAAATACTCAAAGGGCTATGTCCCAAACTCTAAACACTGCTTGAAGAGTGAACCTGTTTCCAAACATTGACTTCAAGGAGGTGCATACTGCAGTCAGGTTCGAAAATGTTCTGTGGATAAGAGAGAGAAAGGAGTGGAAGGAACTGGAAAATAAATTAGCATAGAGAAAACATCATTCCTACACAGTCCTCCTAAAAGTCAGGAGTCCCCTTTTCATACACAAGCCATCCTGTTGGGTTTTCCGTACTTGGAGGACAGAGCTACCCAGAAGTTAAGATACATAAACCTATATCCATAATGTCTCTTCCAAGCGAATGCTATGAGCCACCTCACTCTCCCTCTTTGGGCTACGTGCCCAAAGCAACACATGCTGTTGGAAAGCACTCAGCCAGTGCTGTGGTACCTTCAGACCCATCTTTGCCTTCCAGAAGGTCATTACTCTCCAGGCTATTGGCTGGGAATTCAGACCATACTGGGGCTACTGCTCCAGGGTACACTGAACTGACACCACACTTTTACAGAAATAGCAGAACATTGGGAGGAGGGAGGTGGAGAAGTTGGCTGAAATGCATTAGGCATCCCAAAGAATTAGGGTTAGAGAGAGCAGAAGGCATTTGGTTTCATGTGGCCTATTAAAGGAAAAAAAAGAATGAATGGAAAACTTGGCACTTGTCTTTCCAAATCATGTTATAAGATTCCACAGAGAAGGAGTTGATCCTTCATGCCTCCTCTTCAGCTCAGCAGGACAACTGTGTAGGGAGATACTGCAGCCACAAACCTCAGTCCACAGCTGGACTAAAGTTATTAAATGTATCCATATTGGAGTGATACAAGCTTTAAAAAGCATTGCAAGTATTTTTAGCACTAAAAAAGCCCTAGACCCTGCTTTGGTTCAGACTTGGATAATTCAGAACTGGCTAGGTGGAACTGTGCCATATTAACAACCATACAAAAATTTGACTGTTTGGGTTGAGAAGCATTATGATAAATTTCAGCTTAACAGTTCAAAACACTTTTTTGAAATATCTGTAAATGTAGACTAAGACTGGAATTGTTTTTCTTCATCATGTTGCTATCCCAACGCTATAATACTGGCATACACATAGCGAATGTAGACTTGGTAGGTAAGTAGATCGTTCTAAGTTTTGTTTTAATGTCATCGCATTTCTATAGCTCTTTAGCAGATGTCTTATGTCCTTTTTTTTCTACCAAGTTTTGGTTTCCATAGCTTCTATTGGATCAAAGCTTTTCTGGCAATGACAAAACCAGCCCTTGTGTATCTCCCACCCTCTTCTGAACATCAGTGACTTTTAAAGGAAAACTAATTTCAAGTGCACATCTACTGCATGAGAAACCTCATGAAAAAGTGAGTAGTTTAAAACTTGTGTGCTAATATCATCCATATAATGAGGACAGAGAGAAACTGTGAGCCATTAATCAGGAAGCTGTAGAGGAGAAAGGATATTTTTAAGGGTGGTAAATTATATAAAACCTGTAAGTACAACACAAATCTTAATTCAAGGAGAAAAAAAGGACCATATAAGCAGCTACAAGAGAATCACTTTGTTTTCAAGTGCATTAACAACTTTAAACCAAGATAATAAATAGCATCTACTCTATAAACTGTTTTTTGTTTTGAAGTAACCAGATAATGAAATTTTCTCTGAGACTATATGACTGGAAGCAGCTAAGGAATGGGCATCCATTAAAAATGACCAAACTTCAGACATTAAAATACTTCAAATATCTGAAATGAAGCAGCTTCCCTGAGGGGAATTTAAGTCTGAACATACAGACTTGTGAGCTCTATGCCACATTTCATCCAACAATTGAGCTTTTTACTGACTTTCTATTATAATAGATTTCATTGCTTTAGAAGCAATAATTCCCCACTGTTATCACTAAAAATAGGTGTGGGTCTATTAATCCCTTGTTTACTGTGACAAAACCCATCTCCAAAAGCCTTAAATGAAGAAGATTTATCCTATCAATGTGTTTCTTCTCTGGATCCCCCATGACACTGCTCAACTTTGCTCTGAGTTTCTAGTGAGCATCAATATTGATGTTGCTCCTTTCAGGACATCAGTGAGCTAGAAAAGCAGCATTTTGCTGTAGCCCTCAGGAGCCTCTGCTGGGACTTCCAGAGGCTGTCATCTGATGAAGAAAAGCAGCAATTCCAGTATCTTTTCATTTCAATCAGACACCTGAGCATCTGGCACAGGGAGGACTGCCAGATAGGATAGCGAGAAGGTGGTGAAATGGGGATAAAGGTGCAGAAGAAATTGCTTTAGGACACTTGCCTGATAGCTTAGCTAGAGTGACTCCATCAACATGATTAGTCCTTACCATGGCCAGCATTATCACTGCTTTGACGGCAGCAGCCTGGCTCATGTTTAGGTTAGGCAAATAGACTTTGTTCTCAAATAAAATTAGGCAAATAGTTGTTTCTTCTGTCACTAAAATAAAACTACTGTAAGTGCAGCAGAGTTTTGGGGTTCTGGGTTTTTTTTTTTTCAAATAGTTTCAGCTGCAAACCAGAGGCAACTCAGGGAGGATGGAGGCTGTAGGAGTGAGGCAGTCTTGCCGGGATGAGAGGATGGAGAGAGAACAGTCGCCCCAGCAGAGGAGGCTGGTTGGCACCAGTGATTTCCCAGCTGCTCATCTTCCTCATGTACACACATATTCCCTGTGACCATAAAGGGGGATGAAAAGCAACTAATACTGAATAGCACCACCTGAGTATGGACAACACCTAAGCTGTGTGGAAAAAATTTTAAAAATTTAATGTTTAGTTGGACTTTCTACTCAGAGATGAAAGTAATGAGAAAACAGGTCCAGGCTTCTAAGGAGTCATGTGGAAAGCATGGGAAAGCCAAAGGCATGTTCAGAAACATCCATGGAAACAAAGGCTTCCCCCTGTGAGAGGGTGAACTTGGACACTCGAGCACAGTAGAAGAGGCACAGCTTAAAAATGGCATAGCTTAAAAACAACATGGTTAACGATGGCTTTCTGCGCAAATTAGTAACTGAGACTATTGGTTTTTCAAAGTGAGTTGGCTGAGCTGCTGAAAGGAAAGGAGCCAACAGCCCCACCTCAGAAAGTCTCTCACAGGCAGAGTAGGGGACAGTCTGCTCCCAAAACTCAACCAGTAGTGCAGACCACGGACAGCTTTGTTGTCCTAAGCTCAGGTGCTGGGAGAAGAACAGAAGCATTTAGGTAAAACTTCAGCAGAAGTCATTTAGGAGGACGAGACAGTGCTCAGATAAGCCCAGTGAGCATCAGCATTCAGTGGGGTGGTGCTGACCAGAACACGCAAGTGACCTGGTACAACAACTAACCGTGCAACTGCCTAAGAGATTTACTGCTACCTCTTAGAGTAACATGTGCAGAAGAAGAGAAATTGTTTTAAAGTGTAGTTTCATACTATTTTAACTTCAAGGTAACTTGGTCTGTGATCTAGGACTCAGACTGCAGCCAAAAGCTTTGTGCTTTATTCCAAGTTCTGGCTATCTCGAGGGGTTATGTGATTCATCTAACTTCTCTGTTAGGGAATTTTTCCACCTCTGAAAAAGGAGCGATGATACTTTTCAGTCACATTGGGACAGTCTGCTAGGTTCAGTGATGCATGCAGAGGATAAAGAGATTTTCCACTTACTCAGTTGGCAGTACAACATTTAAAAAAAACTAAAGTGATGGATACCTTCATCAAGTGATTCTGCAGTAGAAAGTATGAGCAAAGAAAATATTCCTTTTTAGCAGTGAGTGCACTAAGGCAGAAATAAAAGCTATAATTCCCATTTGGCTTTAAACATAAAAAGAAAGTAAAATAGCAGGATATGGGAAAGAAGATAATGGGATAATGAACAATAATGCCTGGGAAATGTGTGGAAATTGCCTAATTTCAAAATGAAAGCGGTATAACAGCTGATTTTAAATTGGTTATAAATTGAACATGATTGTCTTAGCTTTTATCAGCAAGTTCCAAACTTCAGCTAAAAGAACATAAACAAGAGATTAAGCACTTCCACTCTGTGAGTGTTTAGAGAAACTGGTTTAGACTGCCCCTGCATGGACAAGGACTAACTCCCCAGTGTGTGCTCGACCGAGGTTACTCAGGACTGCCTTTTTTATCTCCAAGGAATGCAGGATGATTCATTTGTCGATGTTGATACATTGAGCCGAAAAGACAAAGAACTACCTAAGTGTTATATGTTGTGCTTCACAATTTCTGGTCATGCCAGAGTATGAATATAATTGTTCTTGAGCAGACCTCAGGAAAAGGAGTTTTTAAATCCAAGAGAAGTTTGCTAATTACAATCCACATCTCCTAATACCACAGAACAATAGCAATACAAATCTGGCAGGAGGAGAGGGCTTTTGTCCTTTTTGTGTCCTTGTTTTCAGGCAGTTGATCAATGATCATAGTATGCATATCTGTGTTTTTCAGAAAATAGGAAGAGAAAATTAAGGGATCACTTCCTCACAGTCACCCTCTGCATGTCCACATGGGACAGGCTGTGATGGGCAGGGAGTCTATTCAAGTGTCGATGTTGGGATCGGACACTCGCAAGCCCATGGCGCGTATGAGGGAGTGGAGTGCTCTGTCTCTCCCTACCCGTGAGCAGAGCTTCTGCGAGCAGGGAGGTGTGCTGGTCACAGAAGGGTCAGCTGTCTGAGCGTGTGCAAAAGTGGGATGGCTACATCATAACACCAATTGCACACTCAATTCAGCTGAATCAGAATCAGCAGGCAAGTTTATCACAGTACATAGGCACCTTTAAAATCTTTGTCACTTCCCTCTGTCCCTCTCACCTCAGTAGTTCAATGCATCCAAGAAAGAGGTGTCTCTGTGCAACACAGCTATCTGGATGCAGGAGACATCAAGGAAGAGGTAGTTCACCAACATTATGTCAAATGACAACTGATTTTAATGTTCGTGGCTTACACTCAATTTTCAGATGCAGTGTGGTTGTTGTTGGGAGTGCTAAGGCTTCCCTCTCCCCACTAAAATGGGAACCCGCTGTGGCCAGGACCAGCCCAACCAGGCTGCCAGGGGTCTCACCAGTGGCAGGCTCACCACGGTAGCAGAACACAACTGGGAAACCAGTCTGTCCCCCCGTGCAGAAAACCATTGTTTTCAAAAGGTCTTAGCACATGTCTTGGTTTACACCCCTTTCAAGTCCAGAGGAAGACAGAGGGGTGTAAATCACCTGTGGTGCAATGTCAGTAACATGAATAAAGTTGTGCCTGCTTCTTCCAAGGCTAAATTTGGCGCTAGATGCGGGGTGGTGGTCGTGAATGCCAACAGCTACGCCATGAGGACAGAACTGGGAAGGATTGCTCTCCAGGCAAAAGCCTACTTACCATTTTCTCTGTTGCTTTTTTCTCATCCAACCTTTTATGGTAAAGGAAGCCCAAATAAGGCCACCTCATAGTTTAGAAAGAGATTATAAAAGCAAGGATGATTATTGTCTTTTGTCAACAGGAGAATGAACTTGCATTTCTAAGCTGTTAACAGAATCATTCACTTTCTTTGAAAAATATTTTTTAACAAATATAAAGAAGCTGAAGTTCTGAGAAAGTCTATAGGCTAAAACATTCTAAGTAGAACTAAACATCCCAAAATGTGGTACATCATAGAGCTACTATGAAACTCAGCTGCAAAATTTCTGTAAGAATAAGGTCAAATACCTAACATCTCTTCCTCTGAGAGACATTGTGGCTCTCTAACCAAATCTGGTCATCATAACCAACATGGTGGCTGGTCTGGCATGTTTTGGAGCATGCTCTGCAGCTGCAAAGTGTGCTTTTGCTGACAGATGAAGATGGAAACAGAAGAAGTGCAGTGTGTTTACATGTCAAGTATCCCAGAGTCTGGCCCCTGCCCCAGCAGTGGTGCTGCAGTACCATGGTGAGAAGTGCCTAAAAATACCAGGCAGAAGGCACAAAAGCTGCTGCAGCCAAGGGACAGCTCAGTATAGGATACACAAGCAAGCTTTAAATACTCCATCTTTTCAAACACTGACTTGTGAACAAGTCAAGAGGCAACCCCAAAAACCTTGGAGTTTCCTACAAGGTTAAGAAAATTCTGCCTCTCAGAGGTGAGTCACCTTTGAGGCAGGTGCCAAAGACAGTCTGCAGCAAGGATTAGCAGTGGCTGCAGCTCAGGTGAAACACGTTGCCCAGCTCTTGGCTCCAGTGGAGCTACAAAAGCAGCAGCAGAGCAGGAGATCAGTGCCTTGCCCTGCAGAGGCAAGACACTGCCAACAAGGTAATCAATCGGCTACATCTCACTATTATGGCAATATCTGCTCTGCTAATGGGATTTTATTCACAAGTTTAGCCTCTAACTTGTAAAAAATATTACAGCTGGATGTCCAACCCTGATCTGACAATTCCACGAACTTTTTTGAGATAGTGCTTAAGCATTTATAACCCTGGCTGAACTGAGTATTTGGGCTACAAAATTTGAATCTGTATAAAAACTTCCAGGGAAGTCCAAATGGAGGATTTTGGACTGGACTCTTCTCAGATTAATTTGGAAACAAACTGAATATCCTAAATCTACCATCCGTAGCAGATATCAATGTAACACTTTCTCCAAAAATTTTAAGAGTCATTTAAGCATATTTATTATTAGTTACTGTAAAACCTATTTTAAAAGTCTTGTTAAAGAGATTTATAGACATCTTTCAGATGAAAATTTCCTCTTGAAAAAAACTCCTTAAATTAGACTTCCTAACTCATACTGCAGCAAAGCAATCAGTTGTGTAATTCAAAATTCCCATTTACTTAAGAAGGTGTGAAATAAGGTACCACTGTGAAGCGGACGACACTACCTGGACTCCTAGGTTTGCCTCATTTTGTAAGGGTGATGCCTTCCATGGATGAAACCAGTTGTATTTAAATTATTTTGAACATTACTTGCCTGAAAACTACAAGCAAGACATACCTAAACTATAAGAAAGCACATACCTTTTAATTAACATTGGATTGCTGGATCTTTAAATTAATAGGCTTATAAGCACGGTTTTGGACAGGAATAACTTTCCTGACTCAGGATAAGCCTCATACCACTGCACTGATCCTATTACCTCATGTTGGCAAGGCCTTATCATTTCCCCAATTACATTCTTTTGCCAAAATACACAATATCAGGAAGAAAGGAGGCAGCAATCCGAAAAATGGCGAACATATTACTGTGTGTCTCTTCAGGCTGTGACACTGTGTACCTAATTTCTAAAGTCATTTTAGCTCATTGACTTGTTTTTACTAACTTGGGCAAAAAGAATTTTATGGCAGGAACACGATACTTTCCGAATTTTGCTTTAAATGGATACTTGTTATTTTTTCCCATCTTTGTAAATCAATTTGCAATATTGATTTGCTGGCAGCATGCCTACCCCTGGCATACCAGCTATACTTCAGACTTTTCAGTACACTGTACACTTTTCAATCTGCAGATCCCAGTGCTTACTTCATGGCATTTCAGCATGTTTGTGTTTATGCCACTTCTACCTGCACATCACAGATCCAGACAGCCACAGCAGTAGGTCTGAAACTTTGCAGGACATTGATACCTTCATGTTCCCTAATATCACCGCGGCAAATACTCAGGGCTATGTTATCACAATATCCTATTTTGGGGGGAGGGAAGTACTCTGCTCAATTCCATAAGGTTTCAGGGCAAAACATGTAAATTCACCAGATCTCAGGTTATCCCTCCCAAGAAAATTGCTTTCCTCTGGTGACATTGTTCAGTCACTTCTTACAATCACAAGTGGCGAATTTTGAGTTGAAGGGTTCTTAAAAGGAAGGAGCAGCTCAAGGATGATGCAAATCTTAGCTGAATAATACTGTTAACTTGAGAATTTTTCTGTTTGTTTGGGTGTAGTTTAACTTTATTTAGTCTGAAATCAATCGATACTCTGACAAGCTGAATGCATTACTATTCAGAGAAAACACATCTTTAATTGATCAGAGAAACCACTTGTACATTTCTTGTCAACTTGAGAACTCGAACCCAGAAAGGACCTTTTTAAAACACCAGACTTACACTCTGCAGAGAGAAAAAATGTCCACCAGCAGCCCAATAGGAGTAATTTTCACATCTGCCCTTGAAACTGAGGAGAGCTTATCATTAGGATTGAGCCCTCCCAACTTTACAGAGAAATATGGAATCACAGAATAATTTATGTTGAAAAAGACCTCTAAGATCATTGAGTCCAACCATTAAACCAACACTGCCAAGTCCATCACTAAACCATGTTCCTAAGTGCCATGTCTACAGATCTAAATATCTCCAACGATGGTGACTCAACCCTTTCCTGAGCAGACTCTTCCAATTGCAGACAATTCTTCTGGTGCAGAAATTTTACCTAATATCCAATCTAAACCTCCCCTGGTGCCACTTGAGGCCATTTGCTCTTGCCCTGATGCTTGTTACTCCAGAGAAGAGACCAACGCCCATCTTGCTACAACCTGCTTGTAGGGAGTGACAAGGTCACCTGTGAGCCTTCTCTTCTCCATGCTTCTCCCTGAGTCTTCTCCAGAACAATTCTAGTTCCTCAGATATTCTTCAGAAGACTTCAGCTCCAGACCTTTCATCAGCTTTGTTGCCCTCTCTGGGCATGCTCCAGCACCTCAATGTCCTTCTTGTAGCAAGAATTTGGGGAATCAAATTCTTTTCTTGGCATATAACTTGCCCATGAAAGCCATGTACCAGTATTAATGGGAACTCTGCATATTTAGCACATCTTCAAACCAAGATTGCACATAAAATAGCAAAATATTGATTTTCTTCTAGGATGAAAAATGATAAAATATTTTTTCTGCACCATTCCAATACACATCTCTTATTTTTCCTCCTCTAGCCACTGCTTATATATCAGCTTGACTCCATCATTAAAAATCATCAGCGGCCTTTTCTCACACTAAGATTTTCACTTCCAAGCTCTGATAACACCTGTCTTGATGCTCTTCAAAGACATCTCCCTGAAAGCAGATCAAAGTAAATCCACAACAGAAAGAACTGCAAATAAAGAAACAAGGAACACTGCACCTTCTGCTGCCATTGTGTGCACATTGTGTAGATGCTGTTGTGTATATTCAAACTTAATTTCCCACATAATTTGGAACATCAGTCCAATTTACACAATTTACACAATTTCATGTGTAAAAGGCAGAGTACTCAACATTACCAGTTCAAGAGAAAGTCTGCAGGAAGGTAACATCATTTTTTGGTTACAAAAATGTCAGTACATACTCTGAAGTCCAACTCTGGGACTTTTTTTAACCAAGCTCCGAAGGTGCTTTTCTTTTCCTCACCAAGGCAGAGCCAACTTTCTTGCAGCTCGATTTTTTAATTTCAAAAATTAATGATTAAGTTAAAGTGCCATATTCATACTGAACAAAATTTTGTCATAAATCGAAGAATCACATTATTTACAAAAAAAGAAATTACTAAATGCAGACAATTAGCTTGAGACTAACTTAATTGAAACAAATTAAAAAATAGAGTAATTTAAAATTAATAGAAAAATTACTAAAAAGAAAAAAGGGACTTCACGAATTATGCATATGAAGAGAGTTTCGTGTATTGTAGCTAAATGGTAGGAAGCGCGTATTTCTTCTTGAGAAAGCGTTATTGCTGTCTGTTGCTAAAACCCGTGAGTTGATATCCTCAAAGCCAAACGGCTGGGAATTTTTAAGCCATTTTCTTTTTATTTTCTTAATACACGGGGGAAGTAATATAAAAGGTTTAGGGAAGTTGTGAGCATTTCGGCTTCTTGGCGGTAGAAATCATCCACTCTCCTACCTTGACCTCTAGGTGGCACAAAAGAACCTAAACTAAGCAGGGCTCTTCTGATTTTTCCGCTAACGTTATGCCCTCCCGATCACCCTCCGCAAGTCACCAATTCCAACATCACAAAACACACATCTCTTAATCCATATTAAATAAAATGTCAAAATAAGTACTAAAGTAACAGCTACTGTAGCTAGACAGTTCAATCTTGCTGCTTTTAATCATGCATTGAGAGATAAATAATTAATTGATTCTCCACAGCACATCTAATTTCCTTTCACCTTCAGCTTATAATAGTTGAACAATACATTTACTAGAAATAAAGTTAATGTTCACATTTAGTTTCATGTAAGGATTACTACAGCATTAAAAATACATACCATGAAAACCAATTTGCAATCATAATCCAGCAGAAAAAAACAGTAATGAGCAAAATATATCCATTACTTCATCTTATTTTAGATTACAGTGCGTAGAAAATTAAAGGGTCAGTGAAATCACAGCCAATCAATATTTACTGCAGAAGCAAGTAGAAATGCTGCTTTTTTCACTTAAGTGAAGTAGCTGTTGGTATGAAGATCAGCATGTTATATGTGATTCTATGTGACCAGAGAAATTTTTTATATCAACAGCCTAATATGCACAGCACATGAAGGACCCCAGCAGCCCTCAGCCACAGCACACAAGAATGGCACCACAAAAGCATTTTGCTCCAGTTAAGACACTATGATATTGGACACCAGAGCATTTATTTTCCTCTGCAAAAAAACCAAATGTGCATTTTGTACACTTGCCCTTGTATCAATGTGGCCATCTATTTCCTTTACTTCCTGCATTAGCCAAGTCATTCACACTCACATCTGAGGAACACTCTGAGCAAAACCAAAAATCACCTTCCTCTCCTAACCTGCTCTAGCTCTCTGTCTGCGATTACCCAGTCTGGACTTTCACCACTCTTATCATTCAAAACCACTCCATCTGAAATGATTTGACTGTTCCATGACTGAACAAGAAGCTATGTGTAAAATTTGTCAAAGCATTATGTAGAAGATCATTTGCACCAACAAATGATAACAGAGCATTGCATCCTGTGCTCACAATTAAACAGGAAAGGAATTTCTCTCACCTGGCATAGAAATCTTTTGGTGGAACAACCTCCTGAAAGAACTGTAGCTGGTACAGATAAAGTCCAATCAAGTGTCCCGCACTGAATATAGCCATTAATACACACAGACAGCTGAATATCAGCGGATCAAATGCTTGGCAACAGGACCACCATGTGCACAGGCCCAAAAACACAAAGAAATACACAGCTGAGGTCAAAGATGGCACCATCATACCTGTAAAAATAAAAACATGGAGTGTTGGAGAAAGATGGGAAATATCAGTATTTGTTAAACCTTAAATTTGACAAGACATGTATTAAAAATTTTAATCCAATTAGTTTTCTACTAATTACTACAATTAGTCTGCAAAAAGACTGCTATTAACTTTGAGACTAGAAGAGGAGGATCTTCTTTTTCTTTTCTTTTTATTTGTTCGATTCACTGATGCCATATCTTAGCACTTAGAACACAATCACTCTCTAGACTTTCCTCTGAAATGGAATCTTATCTATGGAATCATCTAAAGATGTTTCATAAAACATGGAGAAAAACAGAAAGCGGCTGCAAGGGCAGCCAATACTGCCTGAGACCACCAGTGTATGAATTTTGAATATAAGGTGCTAAAATTGCACGATGGATGAACAGTGAAAACCTTCTCAAATAGATATCAAAATATCTTGAATTATTAAAACAGAACAGACCCTGATTCATATACGGAAACTGAGAGATTTACATAAAATCTACAGAATAATCAGTAAATGATTTTTTAAAAATTGTTAACTCCTAGAAACGTGTAATTTATGTATGACAAAGCCTCTGCTGTCACACACATGTATATTGTTTTTTGCACATGTAGCCGAGTATGTCACTTGAGAAAATGTCCAGCTGGTGGAGGCGACTCGATGCTCTGCTGGTAGCCTGCAAAAATAAGTTAGGAAGCAGGAAAGACATTCCTGTCTAATAGTGGCAACTATGAGAAAATGACATAAGAGCTTGCAGCCAGCACAGCAGCCCAGTGGATTCACTGAAGCAACAGTGCCGGAGCTAGCAAGGGTGCCGGCCTAAATTTATTTTTAAGCTTTTTAACTAGCACATGTCTAGGAGCCACCTTCCTCAGGACAGACCTGCAGGCTCCTGGGGGCCCATAGCTCCAGTGTGCCTGCAAGCCCTGCCCCTTGCCACATGCTGGCTTGACGTGTCTTTTGGGAGCAGTGCTCCCAGGGTTGGTCCCTCATTGAGCCGAGACGAGGCACTGTAAGGACTCATATCCACAGTCATTTGCCTGGGCTTCACCATCGCATCTTCCACATCAGATTTTAGGCTTTAATCTATGGTGCTGTAAAACTTCACCCAGCAATTTCTGCCTCAAGCCCGTAACTATTTCCTTTCTTCTTACAAAGAGACACTTTGTCTTTATTCAACCACCTTTGGAGAATAAGAGTCCATGGTATCCTAAAATAAGTAATTTATTATGGCCAGTTACTCTGGCTGTGAAAAATACAAAATTTATTTCTGGTCTGAAACTGCTTAGGTTTACCACTTAACTGTTGGCTCCTATTATCAATTCTACTAAATGAGATACTTTAAAAATGGAAGCACTTTGTATCTTTGTCAGTTCTTTCAGGCTGCACTCAAGTCACCCTTCATCTTTTTGGCATGGTAAGTAAGGAAGTATTTAACTTATAAAGCTCAAGGTCTCTCTCTGGAATACAGGCTTCTCAGACTTCAAGTACTTTTTGTAACTCTACTCTGAACACCTCCCACTTCTTGGCTTGTGTTGGAGCTCCACAGGCAAGCTGCCCATCACCATTCAAAAGAAATTGCCCCCTGCCACTGCTGCACAATCCTTCTGCTTCACCCTTCCCTGGATGATGTTCATCCATGTAGAATGGCATCAGCCTTTTTGGTTTTGCTTGTTTAGTTTTTTTTAATGACATCTCTCTTCCCTAATGTCAGACCCTGTGGTGGCCCACATATTTTTTCTCTTTTTAGATTTATTACTTTCCATTTGGCTACACATAATGCTGTTTAGCAATCTTGCCTTAATGAAAGAGCCTGCCTTACTATAACAGCCACACCTCCAATTCTCATCATTCAGTATCAAACATTTTTTGTACTGTTGTCTTATACTTCATATGTTGATAACTTATATGTTAAGTATACAGTTGTACTTATACTTTTTATGCAAGCACTCCATTCAAACATGTGAGTTGGCAGATAAATGCTAATTTACAACTCCATGATCTAATTTTGAATTCAGCAGTTACAACCTACAGTGATTTTGTACACTTCTGTTCAGGCTGTAGTTGATCATGTGGTATTATTTCAAATGTCTTATAAAAAGGTAGGCTATGCAACATCAAAACAGCTACTCTTATCAACTAAATAAAAAAACAACAGGAAGCCTGCTTATCACTCTTTTTACACATTACATGGTCAACAAAATAACCTTTTTTTTTAAAGGCTATGTGAATACAGTTCCTTTTTACACTTAGAAGTGATGAAACCAAATCTATGAATTCACTTTAATAAACGTACATATGCGTGTGTATATATATATATACACACACATGATATATATAGTAATTTATAATATGCCCTCATTCACCATTTGGTGAGCAACTGTAAAAATCACAAACAGAATGACAGGGTCACGCAGTATCAGTACAAAAAAATTAAGCAACTCAGCATATTCCAATACCTGCCAAAGAGTTAATTTAATAAAATCAGCAGCAATTTCTTTTCCCTTAAAAATTTCCATTGTTACTCCCGCAGGTGCCAAAGTGCTGAAAACTCATTTGTTAAGCGCGTAATCTAATGAGCTCCTTAGGAAATTTTTCAAATACACCGACCTGCTGAACCAAGTAAAATTGTAACAACAACTTTTCCAGTGGTGATTATCATGTTGCCAATAAACTCTCTCAGTTTGGATGCTACGAAGGCAATTCTACGCAGCAGTTTTAATTTCATGGTCTCCTCAAATTCTGCTTCTCCACAGTCGTCGTCATCCAGATCTTCTTCATACATCAAAGCATCATCTGGCTCTAATTTTTCTCTTACAGCCTAAAGGAGAAGGAAGGAAAGAAAAACAGAATGCAAAAAAACAGAGAGAGGGAGACGCGAAGGAATTTGAAATTAAAACCCACATATATATTATTTAACAATGAAGTCTTCTAACAATCTTTTACTATGCCAAGTAGTGAGAGCTAAGAAAGATGTACTAAAGCTAGAGATGTGCATTGGTATCTCCCACTTCAGAATTGTCTCAAAATAAAAGGATGTTAAGGGTGGTCTCTGGGAAAGGCTGCAGTCCTCCCACACGTGCACAACAGGCTGCTTGCTCATTTACATATTAAATTTGGGTTGATTTGTTCAGCATTCTAAGAAAGAAAAGCATCTTGCTATCTAGTATCTTTTTAACTCCTCTTTGCCTCAAAGGCTTCAGTTATAAGCTCCAACAAGCACAAGTCCTGGTTGATATTGCTCAATAGACCTCATTTTCCAAACCTGTTTTTCATTAACCCTTTCTCTAAATGCAAAACCTAGAAGGGGCAAGTAGGAGTGATCTGGAACAGGACGACAAGGGCTGAAATGAATGGACAGGTAATTCATTTGTGACTAAAGTTTGGGAGAGAAAAAATACACTAAGCAGAGGCTTGGAGAGAGAATGAGAAATGCTGAGATCAGCTGATGGTCAAAGAAAAGGTGAAAATGTGAGCAAGACAGAAGCAGTGAAAGCTTGAGTGATCTACAACAATTTAGCAGGGATAATGAGATCAGTGACTTAGAACTACACAATGGAAAAAAGAAAAGAAGGAAACGTGGAAAGGCTCGTCATACTTGAGCAATTTGTTAGGATTTGGCAGTGGTCTTCACCATCAAGTCTCCATCGTATCTTGGAGACCAGAAGACATACACAGCTATTGAGTGATGCAGACTAAATTGTCAACCCACTGTGAGAATCTGCAGGATTAGCAAGAGGCCCACACAAAGATACAATTTATGGAAAAATTAGTCATTCACGGAAATGTAGGGGCATATTAAAAAAAAAAAAGTAAGAGTTTTGAGCCAGGTTCTCATTTGGTGTAATACAGAGTAGTTTTTTTGGCACTAATTTAGACTTGTATTAGCTAACACTAGTTTTGGCCAAACCATATCTCTGTGTGTGACAGTAAAAAAGAGACATTATTGGTATTTTTCATCAGAATAGCGGTTTTATATTTATTGGTGACCTTTGGCAGAAAAAATTCCACACTGACAGATAGGATTGCAGTAGGAACAGATGAACTCTCAGCCTACATAACCAAATTCTTCTGTGCCATTACATTAAGTGGATTCCCAAAAGAACAAAATTCCCTGTAGATTCCTTCACTCCTTCATTTCACCTCTAATTTTGTTCCTGGCTTTCTCCTGTTACTTCAGAGCATTAACATTGTTGTGAATGCCCAGGAAAACAAACAAGCAAAGAAGCAAACAAACAAACCTCCTGATTCTCAAGAGTCTCTATTTTACAGTCAATGAGATATGTAATAAATACAGCAGGGCTGATCTGGGAAATCTACATTTCCCTTGGACTTATCCAGCTATTTCACTAGCAATACACATTTTACATGGCGCATAGTAGAATTTCAGTTGCTTTCTTTTTGTTGCCATTCACCTATACAACTCTCAACATATAAATTATTAGTTCTTTATGCAAAATAATAGAGAGATGGCAGCCCAAACATGCAGCCATCACATTTCAAGCCATACGGCACAAAGAGGCATTCTGTCTGTCCATCACTGCTGCTCACATCTGAGCTCCTGTCTCAAGGATAGGAAATATTAAATATTCAGAAAGAATGCTGACAGTAGGAAGAGCAATACATTCTGCCCTAACTTCCCCCAGAGCTGTTTCGCTGAGAAAGTTAAACAAAAGGCAAAAATTACGATCATTTTCGCTTGTGTCACAAATACTAGATTAACGTGCTCTTCATCTAGTCCTTTTGGGTCCAATGCTGCTTCTCCTGCTTCTCCTTCGCTTCTAGTGCTCTGTACCTTGAGCTTAACAAGACCAGTGAACAGCGAGACCTTCAGTAGTGTCCATATCCCAAAGAAAGAGAATGAGTGAGACTGATGGACATTTAAAGGTTATGAAGTGGCCCACTTACTAAACATGGATCTGTGTGAAGGAGACCCTTGCTTCTTCAGCTTGTGCCTTCAGGTTGCTGAAGACAATATGCATTAAAACATAGACTCACTTAAAAAGTGTATAGGAGTCACTTCAAAACAAGTAAGTTACTTCATGGAAGGCCATCGGGATTCATCTCGCTTTGAATATTACATTAAACATGAAGACAGGATTCATATATTTATTACAGCTTAAAATTGCTGATTGCTATGAATTATACACAGGCAAAAAACAGGAAATAAAAGCCTGAAGAGTCACAAAAGAAAATAATAAAACATTCTCCAAAAAAGCAGAAAATGTTCTTGTGGGGAAAATGAAAATAATCAAAATATTTTTGAGCATAAATTGGAGGAAAACACAAAATACCTTCAAACAATAAAATAAAAAGGAGGACACAGAAGCAGGGAAACCACACAAAACCTCCCAGTGAAAGGTGAGACTTGATATCCTTTTCTGTCTCTCATCCTTACCTGCCTTCCTAACCTCAGGTGCCAAATGCCTGAATTCACACCATGATATCCTCAAAATGGATCTTTGGAATTTATGTCATAACTAGAACCATAATTTTTTAACTTTACCAGGCTATTTGATCTTGCTTCATTGATCTAAAGAACCTTTAGGCTACATTTTGCCTTGAGAGTTCACCATTAATAATCTAGTACTGACATGTACAACACAGCATACCCAGGGAGAAGCAGTAGGGAAGAGGATATTTCACTGGATCAGGATATAACCGAAGCTGAGAAGGAGATGATGGTTCAAAGTTTCCATGGACTGAGGCTTATACACTTAAAGCATAGCTAAAATCTTGTAAGTTGATGAGTTACCAAAGACGTTAGCTTTCCTTGGTTTTCAGCTTTTATGTAGACATGAAAATATGAATTCCAAGTTCAGCAAGAAAGTTAAGACGTCACAAATATTCTCAGTAAATGCAGAAGAACCTACTTCTGGTGTTACTGAGGTCATTGGATGTTGGAAAGAAAGCTTCAGTGTTCTGAACCTCAGGAAATACCAAACTGATTTCCCAAGATTTCCTTCTAAAACTGCAAAAGTCTGTTGGGAGTTGGAGTTCTTCAACCACTCTCCTTAGTTTAAGACAAGTTAGCAAATGGGATCATCAACAACAACCATAATATGGAGTCCCAGAAGCTTTTTCAGAACAGATACATGTTGGTTTGCAGCTTTTCAGCACAGCCGGAATAATCAATTATATGGCCGTGCAAGAATTGCCTGGTTCCATGACACAGTTGATGGCTATGTCAGCAAAGACTGTGACAGTTAAACAACTCTAGAGTGATTTTACTTTCTTTTTTTTTTTTTAAACAAACATGTATTTTTAAAATTCAGTATCCAAGATGAAAGGCCATGTTCCTTTGCTGAAGTAGATGAAAGGCCATGTTCCAGCGTATTTCGAAAAGACAAACTTTGGATTCCCTACTCTCATATTCACCACCCTCTAACTGGATTATCTGGGCTGGCTTTCCATTTTCTCACATTGAGCAATTCAAATTGCAGAGGCAAGCAAACAGTGAACAGTTTTCACATCCAACATGGTGATAATGTGCTTGTTGTTTTAACACTTTCTGATGATTAAAAAGCCATACAAGTACGCGCTCATCACAGAACACCATTACTCCAGTCAGACTGCTTTGCAAAGCTCTTTTTTACTATGTGGATTAGTCTAAAGCTACAAACCCATGCTACATAGGCTACAGTTAGAAAAATACTTTTACTTCCATAATAAATTACCTATTATGTAATTACAGGATCCCTGTGGATGCTGATTAAATCAAATAAACTTCTCCATTCAAGGAGTATAGAGCATTTGTGAAGCCATAAACATGTGTTTCCATGACCCTTGCTCTGCAGAGCAGGGCCCCAGGACTTTTTATAAACAAACTAAATGCAGTTTAGGTTTTTCAGAAATCATGTGGAAGTCCCTGGAGTATTTATTGTACAACACTTTTTTTAACTGCCAAATTGAGATCGAGAACAGGCGAGGAAACAGTACAGCTCCTGTGGCAGCTATGGCAGCTACTATTGTGGCCAGGGCCAGAATGTCCATTAGCTACTTTGGGGGCTGCTTTTTCAACATCCAACTTTTAAATGTTTCATCTGGTCCAGTATAAACAGTACTGCACAGAGATATCCTCTAGTCCCAGAGATCTATTTACTAACAGGAAGCCTTAGCTCTAACCTAAACCCCATTTTTGCTTCAGAGCACTCCTTGCTTTGTACCTACTTTTAATAGTATTGTGTCTGTAAACACAAATTTGCTCATTTATTGGCTTTTCAAATCTAGAGGGAACACAAATGAAACCCTTCAAAAATTTAAATACTGACAGCAACAAAATTAAATTAGCCAGAATAATTACAACTAAAGGGATTCAAGTCTCATAACTCCCACCCCCGGGAATACATTGCATTAATTATTGGGACCTTTCAAGCACGCACTGCTAAGCTCACAAGAGTAAGTTCCTGTGGGGGTTCAGGTGCTTCTTCCTTCCACTTGGCTCATAAATATTGTAAAAATAGCCTCTTTTCAGCATTTTGACATTTCCTCCCAGTCAGTACCAGGAAACAAACAGAGAAGAGTGGGAATGTTACACTTTTCTAGCTGTAGCATTCCAGACCTCAGCACAGACTTCTAACCCCTGCTGCTGATAGCCACACCAGATTCTCTCAAGGCAGCTGGATTGTCTTCATGCTGCCCCATAGTTTGTGTGCCCTGGGACTCACAGTCACAGCATCCTGTTGACACTGTCACCCTAAAACTGCGATTCTCTCAAGATATCACCACCTAGAAATACTTCTTTACCTCTAATCACAGATTTTTATTCCATACCTGTGACAGAGTAACACAGATACAATTTATTAGACATCTAAGTCTGTTAAAGCTACTAGGCCCAAGTTTCTGGACTTTCCATTTCAAAAAGCCCCTGTAATGAACAGCTTGGTTTGGGAATGATCTGAGAAAAGCTACTTGATTCAATTATGCCAGCAGAACAGTAGAAATAGACTCTATCTTCCCTCTCACACTTAGTTCAATTGCTTCCATAGTCATTTAGCTACTGCATTCAACCTATCATAACATGACTGAGTTCCTACAAACAAGTTTGCTCTAAAAATCCTCTTTCCCCCCTTAAAAAATGATCTTCAACCTTTAAATATAAGATAGTTGCAGCAGTAGGAAGAATTAATTACTTACCTGCTTTTAGAAGCAGCATGTACATAAGTGCATATAGAAAAAATAAGCAAAATAACACAATATTCCTTAGACAGACCCAGCTGTGAGCACAAGAGTTGGGAAAGAAATTGAGCTGCTACTTCTTTTACCATCAAAGGAACTGCTAGCCCTTAATGTGATATACATGACTGTGGTTTTAACCTGCGGTCAATACTAAACCATGTTAACACAATCATTTATTGAATTTTCAATTTTGCAAGAAAGCGTAGAACTCCACTGTCATTCTGAAAGCATCAGCATGTGAGAAGCGGATGTCCTTGCTTTTCCTGCCACAGAACAGATTCAAACATTTCCACATAAGCAACTCCCACATGTCATTGAACTCGATCCCTATAGAAATGGGGCTGCTTAGCAAAAGTATCTTCTTTAAGCTCCTCTTGCGTGAGGTATATTGAGTCTACAGAAAGCCAGAGGGGAACACCAGGGTACCCACACATGGGGTGTGCATGGAGAGGGGGCTGCGGGCTGCAAGCTGGGATAGAAAAAGGAAACTGTATGACTTCAGGGGAAGACCCTGCTAAATGAGCTGAACTAATCAAGTGTGAGACGGCAGTGAACATTAATGGGTATGACATTAATGAGATAGATGCATCTTGGAATTTAAGCAGTTTATTTTAATAATTTATATTACTCAATTGAATCACCAAAAAAAAATTCCTAAGTTCACTTTAAGTCATATAGATCTTACTGGAAAGTTTTATCACTGGTACATCTTAAGTGTGCTAAAACTTGAAGGCCTACACAGAAAGATACATGTACATCAGAAATAACTTTCAGTGTGTTTGCAGTGTTTTGTAGTAATAAATGCCATACTTACACCTTCACAGTAAAATCTCCTGTGGGAAAGAGTAACTCATTACAAAAAAATAGGATCAGATATTTACTGGAAGCACATAGGGACAGAAGCATTTAGCGAGTCAAAGGAAATTAAAAATAAATTAATAAAGACAAGCACAGTCTTGAATCAGGATAACAGGAAGGAAACTCATTAAATCCTGTACACAATAGATATTGTACTGAGAGAACCAGAATCTATTTCACTTCCCAAAGTACCCATCGCACCTGAGCAAACACTGAGTGATTTCAGCACACAACTCACTGGGCCAATACTGAAACACAGCTTCACATCTTTACTTCAGAAGGTTGTCAGGCATGGAAGCCAAATGCAAAAGAGAGGGGAACTCACAGGCAGAGTTCAGTGGTTTGGCCTGAGACAAACACTTTTTTTTTTTAGTGAAAAGGAAATAGGAAGAGTTGGGTTATGACTACAAGGCACAATGTAGTTAACTGAGCTAGAGCAGGTATGCACAGCACCAATATGAAGTACTTCCTGGCCCAAGAAATATACATACTGTACCACTATGCATCTTGCTAAGAAGGAGAATAAATAGCCCAACCATGGTGCTGTGATTATTGTCATACCAAAGTGACTTGGGTACTTCTCCAGTAGCACCCTGAAGAACCTTAGATTACTGAGATGAACAGGAGAATGGGACGTCTACTCTACAAGAGGAATCAAAGTTACTTGTCTTCTTCTGCCTTGCAGAACAACCTTTAAAGAAAGATGTGTGACTTTTTCTCCCAAACTACTCGAGAAATTAATTCTAGAGAAGGAAACATTGTATTGAAGCAAAAGAGCAGAAGAACTAAAAGGGTTATAATGCAGCTATGAGTATATGTGCAATATAAATTAGATGTTTTCTAACCACCAGAAAAGCAAAATTACAGAACAGGGTCATTTCTGAAACAATGGGATGAAGGAAAATTGCCCTGTTTTCAAGATGGCTCTTTTTACTTTCCTGAGGGAATTGTGTGATACAGCTGCCTGCAGTAAGAGCAGACTGATTCTGTGAGCCAAGAGATTCCTTCTTGTACTGTGTTATTCATCACTTAGGCCATCCAAAGGCAGTAGTATTCCAGGATTTTAATCTCTTGGTTAATAACTCTGTATCTGAAAATTTGGAAGGGAGAACTGTTAGTAAACCCAGTGAAGAGCTACCACAAGAAGAATTGCATCCTCTCGTGTTTCTCCCCAGAAGAGGACAGGTGCACACTGAAGTTTCCTGCCAGGCAGGCTGACAGCATTTGGTACCACACAACACACTGTTACACTGCACTATGTAACATCATGTAGCTGCAGCCTGCTGTAGCATAATTACGTATTTGTGTTAAGGCTTATCCAAAGACATGTGCATCAAACCAAGGAGCTAATGTAACTTGTAAACTTTTGACCCTTGTTAAGATAAGATGCATTAAAATTGTTACTGAGGGAGGCAGCTGTGTAAGGTCTGGCAAACTTCAACACTACAAACATCACAAGAAAAGAGATAAGGGAGCCTCATCTACTCTTTTTAAACCACAGGAAAAAAAGTTTTAAATCCTGTTTATACCATGTTCAAAGCACACAAAGACCAAGTGGGTTTGAGCGATTCTCCAGAGGTCAGAACCAGAGAAACATCAATAACCAATTAGAAAAAGTAAGCTAGTGCTGTGCTTAATATGGACAACAAGAAGAAAAAAGATGAGAAATAATAGAGGCATCATCAGGAAGCTCTAAGAAGCCAAAACATTCCAACCCTCTAATAACTAAGAAGTTATTTTTCCATAATATTTCCCACAATAGCAATAATTTTCTATCTAAGAGGAGCTGCATATGGGAAGAAGATGTTTAGAGAAATCAGGGCCAAAGCTGTCAATGACAGCTAATCAAGTCAGGTGAATGTTTGATACTGGTAAAACCTAATTAAATTAAGAAACAAACACGAAGCAATAAATCATCTAAGGAGAAATATACCCATCACAGGCTTCAAGAAAAATGAGACGGTCCTGTAAAAAGGGTCACGGCCACCACTGTACTCTGCTTAAAGAAGGTTACATCTGAAGGCAAGAAAAATGCAGCTGCAAAGACTGGGACATCAGACCTTTCTCAGAGCTGTTCACTTACTTACACAGGACATTCAGGTAGGTGATATGCTGGTAGAATTGCTCAACCCTAAAACAGCTGAACCTAATAATCAATGTCATAATATTATCATTTAAATCAACAATAAGACCTTGCCTGAAATGCTGAGGAACTGATAATCTCTTCAGGTCAAAAGAATATTGCAGAACTACAGTTTGCTCAGAAAAAAAAGTAATTAAAATGACAAAAGAAATTTAAAAAAAACCCCAGAGACTGCTTAGCTTTAAAAGGTCAAATATGGAAGATAATAAATACATTTGATTTCCCTTATACCATCTCACTCTGATTTATAAAATGTAAGGCAAGAGACCTACCATAAAATTAAAGAGTGTTAAACTCAAAATAAAATCAAAGAGCACTTATTAAATTGTGGAAGTCCTTGCCTCATGATGCCATTGAAGCCAAGAAATTAATGACGTTTTAAAAGAGTCTGGGTAATTATATGTTTAACAAGATTATTCGGAGTAGCTATAATTATAAACAACTTACCTTGGAAGGCATTTGAAACCACATGTTTTAGGATTAAAGTCATTCTCACACTAGGAGAGATCAGGATGAACCGTAATGTTGCAGAAGGGGGCAAAAGGGTATCCTCTTATTTGCTATTGTCCTTATCCAGCAGGTAGCAGCTACTTTCAGGATAAGGATACTGGTCCAAATGGGTAATTCCTCTGCTAGAAAGTCCTTGGACAACGCATGGGACATGGACAGCTGTCAGAGCCTGTCTGTTCTGTCCTGTATGGAATGTACTGCAGTTACACTGCGGACCTGGACCAAATGAGAGCTCTCAGTGCACTACGTGCTCAGTGTAGGCAGAGGAGAAAGAGCCTGTCACTGTTTAGAAGGACAAAGCTAGGGAACCAAGCATTTTTACTGCTTCCGTGTGCCAAGGGACACAGGAGCTGAGAGACAGACGAAGTAACAGACTTGAGGACACAAACCAAGTTTATGGCCAAAGTGAGAACCATGCTGGTCCTCCTGATTCCAGCCCTGTATCTTGACTCCAGGCCAAGCTCTCCTCACATTCTTCTCAAACTTTAGTTTATTTTCAAAAAAGTTTCCTCTATTTTTTTTTTTAAATTTTTCTTTCCCGTTTTGAGATCCCGAACAAATCTCTGATTTCTGCAGAAAAGAGGATGGGTGGAATCTTTGGGATCAAGCTTGCCTCAGATTATGAGATTAAGTACAGCCCTAATTGTCCTGCTTGCTTTCTAGGAGACCATGCATGAGAAACAAGCTTCAATGGGCAAGGCAGCAAGTGCCTTGGGAGGAAGTTCCATTAAAGACTACAACGGTTTTTTTTCAATTAAGATCAACACCTCTTCCAGGAAAAGTTTAAGTTGTGCAGTTGCAGAAGGATTTTCCTTCCTGCCACTGTCACTTAAAACATTAAGCAACTCATCCACAGTCTCAAGAAAAGGCTACTTCCTTTCTAATACCTATCAGAGTGTATATACTCTATCTGCATTTTGGCACATACACCACCATCTGCTCCAAATCAAAAATGTCGTGCTTTCAGCTGCAGCTGGGAGTTAACTGTTCTTTCTTATTTTCTTCCACCTTTCACACCTTGTGACTGGCATTGTGCTTTTCGGCATTTGCAACCCGGGCCTGTCTCCAGCTGAATTCACCTGCTTTAAATTTTCTGAGCCCTAATAAAAAGAGCCTGCAGACACGTTTGCTCCAAGTGTGCAACCATTTAGGGGTGGTAATGAGTTGGACTGCAGCCTGGTATCTGGCAGACCTTCCTAGTCCATGACTCACTGTTAATTAAAACCACACTCTTTGCTTATTCCTGGGATAGCATTACTTACAAATAATTGAGAGTCTCACTGCCTTAGAGCCTCCTCCCCAAGTTCTGTTCTGTAGAATAAACTTTTCTGATGGAGATCTGTTTCCCTTAAAGTTGGTTGCAGCGTAATGGAGAAAGACATCCATTTTTCAACGAATCCTTGTTGTTCTTAATTTGGATTCTGATACTTTTGCTTGTTTTGAATTGCATCTTAATCCACAAACAATCTGATCCATTTTACTCGATGGCTGGTTTCTGGAGGCTACTGCCACTCCAAATACAGCACACAAGCTGCTGCTCAACTGGAAGCATTTTTACAGCATGCCCATATATCAACTGAAATGGGATGGGCTCACACAGACCTTTGAAAAGGTCAGTTTTAGCAGTATTAAACCAATTATTTAACAGGTTTCCCTATACAGAAACGTTGGAAGGAGCAAATAGATTAACCTTTCTTTTTTAATTAAGCCTATTTTGATAGTATTTCATTCTCCCCCAAAGCAAAGAGGCCTGGGAGTAATTCAATGTAAATAATTTAATGCAAGAAGGTAAAGCTGTAAGACACGGCTTTGGCTTGGCAGTGCTGATTTCTTGATTTATAGAACCATCTGTGGCTAGGCATTCATCAACCCAAAAAGTTACCTCTCTGATGGCTCTGCTAAGGCTGTTTAAATCAGCTGATGCATTCTTAACAAAATCTCCTACCACAAATCTCTGAGGACTGGTGGCAGGAACTCTCAGCAGCAGCTCTTCAACTCTAGAATTGGCTACAGGGTTGGTCTAAAAAACCCAGGACTATTTCCCTTGGAGGTACAGTACCAAGCTCAGCATTTTTCCTGAAGTGTCTTTTTGTAGGGCAAGCTGTTGCTGCAACTCAGTTTGAGTTTTCTAATTCAATGGAGTTACAGCATCAGTAATGAGCTGCACCAACACAGAACCACAGGCATCAGTCAGCTCATGCAGAATTCAAAGAACTGGTCACTTACTAAGTCTTCCCTTTTCCTGTGTACCCTACCAAGAAAGAATTGAAAATTACTTGAAACCTACACAGTTTGGACTCATTTTAGACCATGCCAACATTCTCCCAAATTCAGACACTCAGCGGCCTGATCTGCATATGCATTAGGTTCCTTACAGTCAGTCCTGCCAAATACATATTCCTAGCAGATTCAGCTGCTTCTGCCTCCTCCTCCTCCTAACCAGCAGAAATTATTCCAGGATGTTATGTGCAGACACCTAGAAAGAGAAAACTGAATTTGGAAAAACGTGTTTAATTGGTATTTGATTTCCCACTCTCCATTTCACTCAATCTTTAAAAAGCTAGCAGATTACTCTGATGAAGATTCATCATTTTGGTTGTGAAGGGCAGAATTCCTTAAAGTATTTGGGATCACCTTACATAACAGAAAATATCCCTTTTTAAAATATCCCTTTTTAACCCCTTTTTAAAAAAACTGCGTGATAGAGCTTTGGGTGTCACTAAATCTAAACACAGCTGCTATATTCACTAAATATTCTGCAATACATGCAGTTTACAGAACATAAATAATATTCACTGGGTTTTGATGTGAAGAAGTAAAATATATTTACACATATTTCTATTTGCCCAGTACTCATATTTCTCTGCAGTCAGTTTTCTTCTCTCCCTCCTTCTTCCCTCATGGAATACTCTTGCCTTGGCATTGAGGTAGCCAGTTCAGGACCAGCCCGATATAAAGCTACACTCTGTGCTATGCAATTAGTGTTTGTTAGCTCAGTTTTTTCCTTGCACTGTAGGGAAATTACTTTTGAACCCTGCCTAGAAGCCAGAACCTACCCTCCCCAGGTGCTCCCCAGGAGCTCAGAACCCACTGAGCTCCCTTTGACCCAGACTCCAGGCTCAGGTTCACCTCTGAACCAAAGAAAAAGTGAATATCTAAACATCATCATCTGGTTTCAGAGGAACTAAATTATGCCCATCTTTCTCCTGAGTTTCTGCCATCAGATTACTCCTGTTTTGTGCTCGTGAATACTTTCTTTTCAGAAGATCAAGAGCACCAAAGAAGTCTGTTGGAGCTCACTTTGGTAAAATAAAACTCGTTTAAGAGGAGAGCTGAACACAAACCATGTTAATAAGCCACACTTCTTTCCCTTTCCGGGTATAGCCCAAGGTTCTAGCCTGCTGCAAAATCCATTTTGCACAGCTTTAACGATAAAGCAGATTTAAAGCTGATAAAACCAGGTTCCAGGAGACACAAAACTTGCATACGCACATCAGACCAAACCCTACATATCCTCCAATGTGCATTTAAAAAGCTGCAACCTTCAGGCAATTCTCAGCTGCCAGGAGAGCCCATAAGAATTCCAGCTCCAACTGAGTATAAAGCACAGTCCTGATACTGATCTCTCATGTGCTAGAAACTTGACCAGCTTCTGGCACTGCCACAATCCAGACAACCTGGCAACACGCAGAGAGGCCTCTTTTTACTCTATATAGTGGCACCAAAATGGGCAAATGATCCCCCTAAGTACTTCACTCACTTCAAAGTTCAATTTCTATTTGAAATGAACAAGTTGAAATTGTCTCCCCTAAAAATGATGTTTTGAGAGTAAAGAAAAAAACATTCCATCCATATGTAAAAGAAGACAGAAAATGAGCCCCAAGCCATATTAGACAGTCTGATAAAGAACATGTTAAGATTAGTTTTAGGAATTTCTCTGCACCCTGGGCTGAATTCCCACTGTGGCTTTTTATATTATAAAATTGTTTTCGTCTTTCTGTGGATTTTTCTGCATTCAGTATCTCTGCTACTCTCCTCCCCACTAGTAAAAGACACAGCAAACACATCAACACTTCCAGCTAAGTCTTTCCCCCAAATCGTTCTCAATCTCACTCAGTATGACCAAAATTTTACATAACTCCTTCCATGAACTTAATACACAGTAACTCTTCCATTCTTTAAGAGTAATTTCTGATAATCACTCAGATGCTGCTGTTATACTTGGATAACAAATTTAGAAATAGGAATGTTATCTAAGAAACTGAGCACTGTATGTACTAGAACAACCTCATCAGATTTAACCAGCAGCTCTGGTGAAGAACAACTTGTGATGGACTGTTGTGATTGTTTCTTAACTCAAAATTATTTGAAAAGCCCTGTAGCATATCTACCACTTTTCATATTCTGCTTTGTTTTATCAACATAATAACTTTAGATTTTTCCACTTTAAAACCAATCATTTCATTTCCTGAAAGTAAGTTTACTTCTTAACATAGCCAGCCCTCATGAAACCATTTCAGAACACAGGAATGCCAAAGCTCACTAAAAGCCATACAGATAGAAATATGTATTTGATACCATCTCCTCATTTTCAAACTGCATGTTGCACTGTGCTGCATCCTCGGTTACTGGCTTCTGAAACATGTTGCGGCAGATGAGCCATATTGTCAGACTAGCAATGAACATCCCAATATCTGGTACAAATAGTCTGATCACGTTCCCAGCATCTGCTCCTTTCACACTGTATGGGACGAAAAAAAAACAACAAAAGAACAAAGAAACATTTGTTACTTCTAATGACATTTTCAACTGGAACAGAAAGTAAGCTCAAGGCAAAGAAAAACCCAAACCCCCCAGTAATAAGAAATCTTTGCAGTACGGGAAATATGAAGATGATCAAGGAACTCTAGACAGACACACTTTTGCTCTCTAGAAGTACAGAACAAGTGATTATTTGTTGGGAGCTTGCACACTCATATTTTAGTGATACTTAGCATTTTGGTTAACCCAATTCTGCATCAATTTTTTTGAGAGCAATACAGGAATAAGCTCCAAATTCAACAAGAAAAACTTCAGCTGAGTACCTAGAAGATCCATCTGTATGAAGCACAATCCTTCTACCAAGATTCCTTGCAAAGACAACAACATCCAGGTCCACCAAGGATGAGGATGTCCAGCCTTAACTGTGCCCTAATCCTTCTTCCTGGTACACAGGGGAATAACCAGAAAGTCTTTAATATTTTAACATGTTTTATCATGCTAACTTTTAATATATTTTATTCAACAGACTACCTTAATACCTTTTTGGGTATTTAAGTACAAATATTTAAATGCTAATTAATGTGTTCAATCCCTGCCAAGGAAGCCTTTCTTCCCCTCTGAAAGATCTATAAGGCATGATGATTTTTATGTAGGAAAAAACTGCACTGTTTCACTGTGCAGATTTAATTGCTTATACTAGGAAATGTGACTTTCTGGATTTGGATGTGGTGTCTGAATTTGGTTCAATGTTAAAAAGGAGAGCCTGGATTTAGGTTTAGTGGCACAATGAACAGTTTATTAAGCTGCTGAATGCACATATTAAACTCTCAACTATTAATGAGAGGATATAATCATAATTATTTGAAAGTGTGAAGTTAAGACATCTTAAATATGCAGCTCTAATTTTATTTTTTATAGGGCTTTATGTCTGTAATCAGTTCTGAGGACAGGTGAGGCATCTGTATAGTTCCTTGGGCATAGGTGAGTGCACTAGACTAGGTCTTCATAGCCTGAACTGGTAGAAAACCTAATAGGTTGTTTTATAGATGCAAAGAAAGAGGTCACCTCTGGCCTTTCTTCATCGCAGCTTTGAAGCCTAAAAGAAACTGTTTGTGAAGGAGTTACCTGCAACTGCCATGATTAAATGCAGGCCTGGAGTATCAAAAAAGTCTCTAATGTGATTACAATACAAGCACTGTGGAGAACCATGTGGGTCTGCTCATATGCCCATGATCAAATCCAACATTTCCATCACTGCTGCTGACCCAGCTTTTCCACTGATGTGTATCTTGCAAAATAACATATGCTCAATGTGGGAATAAGGTAAGTGATCAGAAAGCTGGCTTTAACGTTTGTTTCAACAGCTTAACCCTGAATGGTCATGCACTGTATGACAGCTAAGTAGCTTGAAAATACTTCGCCAATGTCTTTCACTTGTACTAAAGCAGAGAAAAAAAATTAAGTAATTGAAAGGCTTGCAAAAGAGTTAGATGGCAAAGTCCTTGCTGGACTGCTTGCTTGCTTCTTGTGCCACTGGAACAAGCACAGCATGCCGTAGAGTCAACTGGCCTATGAGAGCATGGCCACTCTTTTTAACATAGCAGAAAATCCAGGCTTGACATGAGCCCCCCATTCATTTTGCAGTACCATGGCTCTTAATGTCACTGAAGATTAGTCCAGGCTGCCACCTGGGCAGAAAGAGGTAAATAGTAAATGTTTAATGAATTTTTTTCCCAATAACAGAGTACTCGGGTTTCATAATAATGTTAATGAATTTTTTTTCAAAAATCCTGACCATTATGCTGAAACCTGCTTCTTAAAGTGATTTTACTAAATATCTGGCAAAAAAAAATCTGGATTCTTGATTCCGAAAGTTTCACTAGAGTATGTTTTTGAAAGAATTGAAATACACCCTCAATCCAGAATTAATTAGAGTAAGAACAGTAGAAATTTGCTAGGCTCACATTGAAAAATGGGTCAGATTACTTCTATGTAACACTTCTGTAAGTGATTTTTTTCTTTACACAGATCTGGAGTCTTAATTAATTGAAAATTCAAAATTGATTTTGCATCACTTCTGAAGTCCTTCAGCTTCAACCACTCACATGTGTACAAATTAAAAAGTGGCAGCCTTCAAGTACCAGCGCTTCTTAGTTGCACCAGGTTCTCCTTCCTCACATTGTACTCCCATGGAGCCACGCTAGGTCTTTCTTTGCATATCCCGCTCCCCAGACCAAGGGGAGACCCCTGCGGGAGCCCTCCCCCTGGTGCAGGTCTCATTTCTTTCCAAACCAAGTGCTTCTGATCTTTCAAAATAAATCATTTCGCATGTTGTTGTGAGAGATGTAACGTACAGCTCAGGCTAGCAACAGACAGCCTGAACAGTGATACCTAACCAGGGAGCGGGGAAAAATTCTGCACATGAATAGTTTATTCACCAAAACCAGTCGCAAATGTATGCTGACCCCATTTCCCCATGAAAAGGAAAACAAATTGACCTCAGTGTGATAATTAAAAAGGAAACAAAAGATCACTTGAAAGTCGAGGAATGTATATTCTTCTGTAAAGCAGAATAATAAACTGCTTCATTCGACCCCAAGTAATTTGCTCCCCACTTTTTCACAGCAAAAGCTAAAACAAAAATCAGTTATTCCCACTTGTTATCTCTGGCAATACAAAAAAGAATGGCAAATACTGCAATCATTCCACAAACATTTCTCACTTTATTTGCGCATTCACACATGGTCATATTTTGCATTTGATAACAGTCTATACATTGTGCTCCTTCCTCCGAAAGAGGCTTTCAAACTACGAAGTTAAACAGAAGAACAGGAAACCTATTCAGATCTCCTACAACAACAGCTTTTTTTTTTAATCTCTGCAAGAATCTCATGGTGTTCAATGAATTGGTCACAGCCCTTGATCTACAGCTGGTAAAGCATAATTTATTCACTTAAACTAAATAATTTACCTACAGGGCAGCTTTAGTTGTAATAGATACCAGTGACTGAAGCTTATAACTCAGCCAGAAACATATTCTGCAGTGTAATTACAGTAAATGGTAGCTTTAGTTTTTCCTTCTTTCTTACAGGATGCAGAAGAAAACAGGATGGACACACACACACACAAAGGATTAGGGGTTTGAAATGGTTTTTTACTTTCCCTTGACCAAATAAATCAAATTGCACACAATTTTTAAGAGAAGAGACTACTGCATTTCGTGTTGCAAGAGCTCCTCTGTAACAAAAATAATTTTTGTAGGACAAAAGGACTTTCATTGACTTTTCCATCAATATGTGAAACTGTTTTATCACATCAACAGATTCCTAATACGGCAGTTTCCTCATCAGACAATGTGTTCTCCTGCTGATTTCAGCTGAATACTTCAAATTTACTACTTTCAGAAGGGATCATCTGTAATTTCTGTGTAAATACAGAATTCTTCTAGGACAGTGTGACCCTAGTCTATTCCTGAATTTCTCTGCTGCTCAAGAAACTAAGCAAAATTTCCTACTTTATCTGGATCAAGAATAGAGTTAGCTGCGGACACATGCGTTAAAACCGTTCTCCTACTTTATGTACACCCACTAGTAGTCAAACAAAAACCAAATGCCAGCATAATGAAACATTACATTCTTGTTTGGAGCTGTAGAGATCAGCATTTCAGTTTTCTTAACATAAAATTTTCATTTTTTGCCTTTTTAGAGTAACTGTTACTCACAAATTAAAATTACTCATCTCCTACTGAAGGTAGCAAGCTTTGGTGAACAGTGAAGTGTTAATACTGCCATACCTGGCCCGATTTCATTTCTTTAGAATGGCAGACACTCTAACTTCCTCTTTATTTAAGGTTTACAGAATAAAACCAGAAAGGCAGCAGAACTATTAGAATTAAAACTGCAATGGTTTCAATTTAAAAAAAGTAAAATATATAGTAACACACATGTGAGACACCATGTATAATGTATAAAATAGTCCACATGTAGAATGAATACCAACAGTCTTCAACTTCAAATATTTACTATTTTGTTACAAATAAACAAAAATTGGAAAGAACAACCAGTCTTTCTTAAACAGAACTGAAAGCAATTCAGCATCAGAAATGTATCACAATGTTAAGCTTATGTTAGACAATAAATAAGATAATGCTTCCAGATTAAAGAACTGTAAAAAGCTTGATTTTATATTGATACTGGGTAAACAAAGTATTTTAAAGGTTATTTTTCATTGCAGTTTTAAGAAGATACCAAAAAGTCTTATTCATGCGTACTACGCCTTTCCTCTTCTTCCCTTTCTATAGCATCTCTTTACTTTCTAATTAATTTAATAAAACAAAAAAGGTAATGCTGTATTAACAGTTAGCAAGTGATAAACTAAGGAAGAGATGCATAGATGCTAATAATTTCCATTCATCTGTTTGGCGACTGTGAAACATCTGATATTTCTAATTGGATCTAATATTTCAGGGTAATTAATGCACCACTGTAGATGCTTACAGCTGAATTCCCATGGGCTTCATCTGCAACTGTAATCATTCAGTTCGGAGGTAAAACAGACCCAAGAACCGTAAGCATGGGCCCCTGGAAACATGGACTGGCAGTATTTCACAGGTGCTAGGCAGTACTGTGAATGATTCATTTGTTTATCACTAGCATCCTCTCTGTGATCCAAAAATAGTGGAAACTCTGAGGGTACCAAAGGCTACTAACCAGATGGCATTAGAGATGTGCCTGCTGATCCTTGCTGTTGGAAGAGGGTGTTGGGGATGGTTGCAGCTAGAAGCTAGTTGAAGAAGCTCCTCATCCTCTCTCAGACTGAAATAAGGATAAATGTCTGATCCCATACTTTGCTGGGAAGCTCCCACTTTACTTATCTGGGTCTGAGGACTGCAGACCCAGTCTGAGACACAACCAGCACTTCAATGAACATAGGATGCTCACAGTCTATATTCATGCTGCCTTCTCTCTGCTGGCTCAAAAAACAAGTTTGCTATGATGTTGGTTCACATGGCAACCTTGACACCACATTCAGGGCAAACCTGTGCTGTGGGTAAAGTTTACAAGCTGCTGAGCACTGGTAGGTGTGCCCTTAGTCCTTCCCTTATCTCATGCTCATCCACAAATTGAAAATAAAATATAACACAAAAACGAAATACAAACTTGGTAATATTAATATCCATGGTGCTGTGCATGCTCACTCTCTCTCCTGCCCTGCTGCAATATGATGGTCCTTTCAGTTCATGCAGAGCATGGCGTGTGTTTTACCCAAAATACCTGAAGTTGCTCTTTCAGAGAATATTGGTCATGCAAAGTAAATGCGTGGGAGGAAGAGGGAAGCAAAAATGCATAGAAAACTACTTATAAAAATATTTAGCATGCACTGACCTACCCAACACACAAGTTCAAAGGGCTCCTGAAGTATTTGCAAAATCTAAATCGCTGCTTACAAACTATGTCTGCACGGATTCAAAAACCAAAAGTACACTTCACTTTTTCAGGAAAGATACCTTGCAATGAAGAACACACTCTGTATTGCAAAAGTGCTTAACCACGTATTAACCAAACATTTGCTTTCCAAACACCACTATGCAGAGAGAGCGGGCAGCTATTTGAAACTAAATGTACATTGCCAAGATCTTGGTGCCTCATTGCTTGCATAAAACATCCAACATTAAGAAATTATGGATATGTGCAATATGTAAAACATTGGTTTGTGTCAATTTTTCCCTTTCTAAAGGATCCATTGTTTCTTTTTGTTCATTGATCTTCTAAAAAGGGCAAATTCCAGCTCGCCCAGGGCAGCACACAGAAGATTTAAACTTCAGCAGGGATTTAGGAGCTATCACGCAAAGCACTCAGCTGCACTACTGCCAAACTCGTGACAGCACAACATCCAGCTTGCTTTGTGCATGTCCCACAGCTCCAAATGTGGAGCAGGACTCATGCAGCAGAGCCAAGAGGAAGTGAACGAAATCCCCTCCACACCCATGGCGCTGTGCGTGCCAGCCCCACACCATGGTGGTGGAAATGGCAAGTCCACCCGCTACACAAATTATTTCAGCCCAAAATGGGAATGTGATCCTAGATGGAGGCAGAGGCAAAGTGAGCAGAAGAGACCTGAAGGACACCTTAGCTACTAGTGAATTTTGGTCTTAACTCTTCAAAGAGACTCTGTTTCAACTTTGAACACTTCACACACAGGCTTCTCACTTACACAGTCATTGTGTAAGGATTTAAGCACTAATTCAGTATTCATTGATCTCTGCAAAACATTCCCAGTTAAATTTGTCCATAATGCTCACAAATATTTGGTAACTGGCAAAAAAGTGTTTACATCAAGGCATACAGCTATCCATATGTTCCACAATAGTCCTGACTAAAAGAAAGTGCTGACAATCTGAAGCAGGCTGACATTCGGTGATTATTTCAAAACATATTTTCTCCCTCTCGCTGCCGTTTTCATACTCTAGTTGTAGCATGAACAGATCATCACTTCAAACCACTTTTCATTTCATTCTGTTGCCAGCATATAACATAATCACAGAAAGTAAAAGACACATTAGATTTTCCAGTCAGCTGCAGATGAGGAGGGAATAATATTTCCCTCAATTACAGCAACCAAGAATGTAAATTACTGTCATTTTACAAAGCCAAATTATCTCCAATACAGAGGAAAAGCACACAACTACCAGTGGTTCAATCTGGAGTGCCCACTGCACTTCAGTGTTTGTACAGGAGACCCTTCTCTCCCACAAGACCCATTCCTAATTTAAAATTATCCAAGTGACACATTTGCTGGGATGGGACCAATCACCCTCAATTCTTCCATATGAAACAGCTCCCAGTCTACCCTGCCTGCTCTGGACATGCACATCTTTCTCTTCACAACATCAAGCATGACAGGACAGAAAGCAACATCTAATCTTTCTCACCACCACCTGCCTGAAAATCCCAGTGGTTTAGAGACAAGAGCAGATGGACATTGCTGGAATCAGGCTCCAGCCATCAGAGGCATATATACAATATCTCCCCTAACCCTCCAGCTGATTTCCATTAAAACTGACCAAAGGAAACATCCTGATTCATCCCTGGTGCACTTTGGTCAATTCTACAGTGTCAATCAAAAAAGAAGTGCAGTAGAAATCAGTGGCAAACTAAATGTCCCAATGCCATCAGATGTTACTTCTAATTTTTCTGTAAATAAAGCCTATAACACAATTTCTGGGTGGCAAACACTCCACATCCATGTGGGAGGGGAGAGGACTAGTCCCCTGCACTGCTTGATGCCATCTGCTCAATGGCTGGATGTGTGGCCACCAAAGACCTTTCTCAGACGTGGGAGGCAACTGCGGTAGTGTTTCACCAGTGTGGGAGGCTCTTACCTTGTCTAAGTATTGAAAAAACTAGGATTGCTCAGATCCCAACTGGGCAAAAAGGAGCTGAAGTCTAAGTGCTCCAGGCCAGCTGGGTGCCCAGTGCGAGCACATTGCAACAGGCTGGTCAGACCCGGCACACGGTACGCTCCTGCTCCACCAGCCACACACGCTCCCTCCTGTTTCATGTGCCAGCCGCTATTTGGAGATCTCACATGATTTACTCATGAACAAAACCCAACAAAAACAAAATAAAACACAAAGCCAAACTCTTAAGCATGTGTCCTAGAGAGTTTTTTGGATACTTATTGCGATGCTGATTGCTCTCCAGATTAAAACAAAGACTGGCTCACATTCTGCTGCTGGTGGGTTTACCACTGTACTGCTCCCAGCTACCACTGTACTGCAGGAGGCCGGGCTGTGCCAAGAAAAACACTGACAACAGCCTCACAACTCAAGTGCTCAAACAGCACAGGCCATAAAATATCTTCTATCTGATGTTCCTTCTCTTTGAATCCCTAGGTTAAATGGCATGAGAAAAGTTAGCTGAAATTAATTTAGCTGAAAAGAAAATAAGCACCAGGGGTGGTAGGAAATGAGCAACCCGAAAACTTAACACAAATAGTTGGATAAATAAGATTCATCCTGAATGGAGATGACTTCTAAGAGGGCATTATGCCAACACTGAGGCAGACCAGACCATCAGATCAACATGACACAATGACAGGGTTCAGAGGCACAAGGATTCTACATGGAAATTATCTGAGCACAGAGAAAATTTCTCCTCACTTGCAGTTACCAATGAGGACATATCTGAGGTACCAAATTTAACAGTAATGATGAAACCTCAGGCAAAGACTGCTCTCATCATTTCATTCCTTCTATTCCATGATACTCCTTTACTTGTCAGCATGTCTTAGTCCATAGTGACATGAGGTTACTCTTCTTTTTGCAAAGTATCTAGACTATTGTAGCATGCTGTTAGAAATGGCACAGTAAGAATCACACTTTTTCAGCCTTTGCTTTCAAAGTGGTAGAAATTAATCATTTTCTTGTTGAGTTATTAAAAATAACACTGTTCTACTTCAGGTTTCATTTCCCTTTAATCTCATTGGGTTGCTGACTGCACATGTGCTGCAGTTGTTAGAAGAAAGTAAATTTACCTATTTGATTTACATCCCTGAGACTCACGATCTCTTATTTGTCTCCATAGTTTTATCTAAGGCTCACCTGGGCACCTTATTAAGCCCTTTTGTTTGCTTAACCACTAGTGTCACATGAAAAAGATTACAAGCTGCCATCATGGGATTTGGGAATTCTCCTGTCATAAATGTACAGCCAATATAACACCCCTGTGGCAGAGGCTGGCAGAGAAGTATCAGAATGAAAACAGGCATACTGTGGACTGCTAACATTTGCCAGACTGATTTACGACCTGCCAGAGTTCTTTCTCTTGAAAATCGAAGTCTCCAAGTAAAATAGAAAATAATAGAATAGAACAGAACAGCTCAGTTGGAGGGGTCCTACAGTGATCTTCTCATCCAGCTTCCTGACCACTTTAGGGCTGACCAAAAGTTAATGCATCTCATTAAATGAATTGTCCTGATGCCTCCGACAGGCTGACAAGGCCAAAGTCCTCAGACACTCCTCACAGGACATTCCTTCCAGCCCTTCCACCAGCTTTGTTGCCATCTTGCAGAAAAGGACTTCAGCATCTTTCTTAAATTGTGGGGTCCACAACTGCACACAGTGCTCAAGGTGAGGCTGCACTGACACTGCATACAGGGGGAAATACTGGATGCACCACAGTCTCTTACTTTTTTTCTGAAACCACTGATTTTAATTATTGACATCTTCCTGCCATAGACTACAATGAGCTCTACCTTAAAATAATCCATTTACTTATTTGGTTTCAGACCTCTGGCTGATCATAATAACAAGAGGAGTCACCCTCTTTCTGCTCAAAGAAACTCAAAAGGCAATCAATATTTTGAAAACATGCACAAAACTGAAGCTGCTAAGTTAGAGCCTGTACCATTCCCAATGAGTGAGGAATGGGAATGGCATAAAATCCTCCCTGACTTTTTCTGTTGAAATTGTATTTCTGCAGATCGCCAACATTGACAGAGGAAGTCCTAGAGCAGAGGTGGGACTGAGGGAGCATCTGCAGTTGACAGCCTGGCCTATGAGCATGATTTTGCAAAGGGATGTAGCAGCATTTGTGTTATTTCTGATTCAGCAACTGCTCTCCGGAGGTCCTCTCCAAGCACCGTCACCTGGAATTCAGCTGATACAACATGTAAAAAAATCATAATGACATTGTGATTGACAAACTTGTATCTTGACTCACATGGACTCCTACAGCAGTTTCCAAAAAAAACAAGGCATAACAGAAATAACAAAATAAGATTGACTAAGAGGATGTTTCAGAGGCTTCATTAAAAATTAATAGAGATTTTTGTCTTTCAAAGTTTTATCATCTCTCAGACAGTAAAGAGGAGAAGGATAAAGTTCTTTGCTCACTCATTTTGTCATGGAAAGAGAGAGCCAGATGATGGGCTGATACCAATTATAAATTATTGGTCAAGATTACAGAAGGAAATGAAATATGGGGGCCGAGTGATCCGATTTCTAGCAGCACTGAACTGGAGCAGATGTGAGCATCAAACCCTGCAACCCTTTCCTCCCACATGTCTTTCTCTCCTCTGAATGGTAGCCCATGAAGGGAAAACTTGGCTTCTCAGTAAGTTCCTGTAATTCATCTAGGTTCCACAATAACAGCATATATTCCTTTGCGTTCTGACAGTGTGCAGAGACCACAAGAGTCCCCAGTGAACTCAGGGTGTTAACCTCCATTCCACTTTTCTCATCATATGCATATGGAAATGAATATTTACTGGCTGCTTGGAAGAATCAGTACAGAACATTTACTCATGTCAAAAAATGGGAAAAATCCTATACTGTGGAGCTCTCTTCCAGGGCTAGATTAATTTTTCAACACAAATGTTATTTTCTGAAAGAAAGAAACCTCACTAATTTCCTCTATTTTTTTCTGATTAACTATTCACCACTTTACACTACTCACATTAGCTCACCATTTGCCCAGAGCACCTAATACTAATCTTCTTGCATAATACAAAGTCTACGAACATTTTCTGTTCACTCAGCTACTTTCTTTTGACATGTAGCAAAGTCCTTTGTGTACCCAGTTCTATTTCTCTAAGTTTTCTAGTCACTCTGAACATCTCCAGAGCTCTCAACAAGAGGAGTATTGGACGACTCTTTAAATACATTTTAGGACTTGTGCACAGTGGGGTTGTTGTAACTACTGTATCACAATAACTGTCATTTAATACACTTAATAGGTATTTTACTTTAAAAAATCAGGTTTTTACTTAAAAAAACCCCACTTTGTTAGCCAAAAGAAAATTATGAAACGCATGTGCAAAAAACCTGACAGAATCCACAAATGTATTCTTTCACCTTTTAATTATATCAAGCTTTATTATATCTTCGTATGAATTTTTATCCTTGTTTTTTGCATTTGTGTACTTTATCCTCTTCACTGACAAGTTTTTAATTTAAAAGTTACAGCTGATTTGATTGTTCATTCACAACTGCATCTGCTGCAGCAATGAATCTTTCGGTTGTGCAATCACTTGCCAATGTCATCACATAGCAGCGGGATGCAGTCGGATGGCAAACACACACACACACACACACTAAAGCTACAGGAAGACTATAAATAAATAAAAAGTAACCAAAGTAGTTTTTTACATGCTGAATCAAAAGGAAAGAAATGTTATGACACTGCAGTGACAGCGGGAGGGAAGGGAAGAAGATATGCCAGACGCAGATGACAGACATGCTGCTGTTTGCAGAGCAATGCGGAACAAATACAAAATCTGCACTGCTGTTTCCACCCTGGCAGCTTGGCTGTCTGCATTGTACAGAATCCGATCTCTGACAGTCTCTCGATCCACTCTCACAGTGCAGAAATCAGGCTGGCATGCCAGAGACAAGGCAGCTTAAAGCCATTCTCCCTCTAGACTGAGACAGAGTTACACTCTCAGTGTTGCAAAAGAGTCCTTCACAACGCAAATATCACTTTGGTAGTTTCAAAAGCTTCACTGAGGATGCAAAATTTTCCTAAATGTTCACCCTCTGTAGCCATGTGACCGTGACAGTCACCAACATTTCCTTACAAAGATAAACACATCCATTTACAGCCCTCATAGCTATGAAGAAAAGCTGTGAAATGTGAAGCAACTTCGCTCTTAGAGGCTAGAAGTCAGGAGAAAAATAACAGTAATTTTAAATCATTCCACTTTGAAGCTGTTTATGATTATTCTTGGCATCCAATTTTTACTTATTTTTTACTTCAAGTTAGAAAACAGCAGAAAAGCCATAAAAATACTTCAGTCCTTATATCTGCAAAAGAAGAAACTAACGAAGCAAGGAAAAAGAGAAAATATTTTTTGTTTCTTACTAAATAACATACTGAAATATACATATCTTTGGTATCTTCAGTAGAGTGTATCTAGTAGCAAACACCTCCTTACAGGCAGTGTAAAATTTTAATTTCTGTTTTGGTCCAAATTGCTCTAGCAGAGAGCAATTTTAAGACTAGAAGGATGGGACAAGCCCATATTAACCCCACTTTTGTCCTGGCCTATGAAATTATTCCTTTTCCCAAAAGCTATCCACAGTGTTGGAAGCATTGGAAAGTGGCTTTATAAAAGTATTTGGCTTGGCTTCTAAACACACCTTTGCTCTACTGTTAGAGAACCACTGTGGTGTATGTTAGGAAACTTCAGCCATGCTGATAAATAAAAGAGTTTCAGGTTTGTTTGATAAACTTCTCCAAGTGGGGTATATTTCAAAGTTGACTTTTCATAAAGAAAAAAGTTAAAACAAGTTAAAACCAGTTAACGTTACAACATGAAACCATGTAAAAGGTCGGCTCCCCAAGGTGTGGTTTAAGAAAAAAAAACAACCATAAAGTATCTATAATGCTTAACTAAAGTACAACTCAAGAGAAGCTTTACATGGATTTCTCCCCAGCAGTGTTCCTATCTAAAATTTTATAAAAGCATGCAGGAAGAAAGCTTAATGTAGTAAAATCATTATTATACTAGGATCAGGCATATTAGAAAGTAGAACACTAAGGCAAGACTATTTTCAGCAAAAGTGGATCCTTTTTGACAAAAAAACCCCCAGACTACTGAATTTCTGAATTTGAATAACTTCAGAAAACAAAACAGACTTGGGCAGCACTTTCATTTGGAAAATCAAAATTACAGTGTTGATTCAATTAAGTTCCTGTCACTTGCAACAGATCAAACATTACAGATAAAATGCTCAAGAATCATAAAGATTCCTGAGTTACAAACCAACTCTCAAAGTGACTCAGGCACTTGAAAGACATTACTTTGATGCTTTTGAAAAGTTAAAAGTTAAATTGGGTGATTTTTAAATTTTCCCGAAATCCAAGAATCCCCCTTTTTCAAAGAAAATATACTCTTCACAACACTTTGGCCAAACTCAAGAATTTGGCCAAAACATGCCTAGGAACAAGAAGTCCTGGTATCACTGCAAGTCTCTGAAAGACAGAGAGAGAGGGACAAAGTAGTGAGAAAGCAGGGCCATTGGAACATGTATACTGACGCTCCTGGTCCTCTATTAGATCAAGAGGTAAATCCAATTTGATCCTCAGGCTAGACAAGCCTAGCTTAAAAAAAAAAAAATTTAAAAAAAGGAGAAAAGGAAAAAAGTGAAGAACCTTCTCATTCATAAAGCATCTTGTAATTAATAACACTACTGTGCTTCTCATCTACACACAGCTGAACTTTAGATTTATCACAGGCACGTGGCACGATTAAGAGATTCATCTGCCTCCAGGATGTTTGCACACCAGCTCTCTTTGTGGGTGCACAGGAGGCTGAACAGGAAGCAGGACTGTGCTGCTTGCCACAAGTAAGTGGCTTCTTAAGCTTCAGCCTGTACAGGCAGAGGATTAAAAACCAGTCATAACACAACTGTGCTTCACTTGTATAACAACATGATTTTCCTCTGGACTACCCAGTGTGATGTGCACCTCGGATTTTTAATACTTGAATTCTCTCTAAGTCAGAGAGTTTAGAATTCTCTAAATTCTACAGAATTGACTATATTCCCTAAAAACTAATTTATTTATTTATACCACTAACAATTAATTTTTGCCTTGGTTTCCTAACGTTTACTCTTATGAGACATATCTTTTAAATTTAATGAGTTGCTTATATAATTAAGGACTGTGTGTTCGGACATCTAGAAAATTCACATCGCTGCTTTCTACGTTGTTTAAAAAGAAGATGTCAGAGTAGCTGCAATCAATCCAGAGGAAATTCCTTTCTTGTCATATTACAGTGATGTATACTAGAGAATAGCCTTGATCACTATAATTATCTTAGGTAGAGATTGTTTATGTTACCATTAAGACAACTGCTTAAACGTAAAGATGGGGGGTTAAAACCCAAAAAATCTCTTAAATCTGCTCAAAACAAATGAAGTTACTTTAGTGAATGTTTACATATTTTGTGATAGTTTTATCACTTTTTCTTAATAAGGATAGCTTTGAGAAAATTCCATAAGTACGGAAGCAATTACTAGTCTAAGTGTTTTTAGCCATGTGGTGATCATCTCCTAAAAAGCTTCTATAAAAAAAAGTCTCCCTTGGTGAATTGTTTTTTACAGTCTCACAGGTGTGCTACACAAAGGCTACAAAACCATCACTAGCAATATATTAAAAATATTCTATGACATGGTTGCTAAGAAGAAATGTGTTTATTTTGTGAAAGGTATCGA